>CM036091.1:1731691-1969191 GCA_020631695.1 Trichoderma cornu-damae | reverse complement strand
TGGGGTTTCGCCTTACTTACTAGGTTCAGCAGCACCCGGGGGTCGTTCTGCCCAAAATATCGTGTCCGCGAGGCTCCACGCTTCACGGTCAGCCCTCGTATCGTCTCTGGCGCGGCAGCGACTATCCTTCCCCCGCCGAGGTCGGCTCTGCTGGGGCTTCGCACGAGAACTTGCTTCTCCAGCCGCTCCATTCGGATGGAGAGCTCCTCGAGCAGCGGGAGACTGGTAGAATGGCCGGGCTTTGCCGGCCTGGCCGTGACCGCGCCGTCATTGCACGCACTGCCACTCATGGCGGGCAGGGCGCTGTGCGAGAAGTTGCGCTTGGCTGGCCGGCCTGGCTCGGCGCCCTCTGCGTCTGAGCCATCGGACAGGTTTGCCGACTCTTGGTCGGGCGCGTACCTGCAGGGCCGGCACGACCTCTGGCACTGCGAGCAAGGGCACAGGCGGTCGCAGCGCAGCTTGCGCTTCCGACACTCGGTGCAAGACTTGACGGGCCGGGGTCGCTTGACGCTGCGCTGCGGCTGCTGTTGATGCTGATGCTGATGCTGCTGCTGCTGCTGAGATTGTGCCGGCGCGCCCAGGTGGTGTCGGTGCGGCTGCTGCCGCGGCGAGGGCTGCTGAGACATTGAAGAAGTGTCGTAGGGACTCGCACCATCGCTAGGGTTGGAGGCATCAATGCCCATGGCGGCAGGCGACTGAGCCACTCCCGGCTCTGCGATGGAAGGATACGTAAGCGTCGAGGCCATCCGGCGGGCAAGTCGACATACGTCTGCTAGATAGGGCAGAGATGGGGATATGTGTAACAGCTAAGCGGCCGAGTGATTCGGCCGATCGGAGGTGAAGGGGGGGTTTTTGGGGGTTGGAGGGCAGATTTTGAAAATAATATCGACCTCTACTAGCGGAGAAGCTTGTGATGTCAAGGAGATGAAAATGATACGAGTGGCTTATCTAAAATCGGCACCACGCCAAGCATAACGGAACGGCAAGAACAGCAGCAGCACAAAGGGACAAAGAGGTGCGCAAATGACGACAAAAAGACGCGGGATAGGGAGAAGGAGGCAAAGAAAGAAAGGAGAGGGGGGGGGGGGGAGGAGGGAAGTTGTAGGATGTGGCTTGAAAAGAAAGGCTCTTTGACTCTCTCTCTCTCTCTCTCTCTCTCTCTCTCTCTCTAGCTCACACGCACACACACACACACACACACACAGTGTCTCTCTATCTCTGCTTCTTTTTGTCTCCCAAATGTGCCCGTGGTCGCAGTCTCGGCCATGCCCAAGCCTAGGGTGATTCGATGAACCGCCTCTTTCGACAGCTCGTCCCGTGCAACGGGAAGCTCCGTGCTTGTTGTGCGCCGTCACCGGGATTGTTTGCGACTCTGGATCAAGGGCGTTTGCTGCGGTGGTGCGTGTCAGTCTCGCCGGCAAGACGGGACGGAGATGGCGAGCTTCATGCCATGCCAAGACGGGGCCTGCACAAACGGACAACTCCGTACCTATTTTTTTTTTCTTGTCTTTTTTCTTTTTTTCCACTTTTGCACCTGTGACAGTATTGTTTTGTTTGCCAGCTGTACGGCCTGACCTGGTCGTTTCGACTAGTTAGTTTTTTTTTTTTTTTTTGAAGCCGAGCCGTATTGTTGTATGGTCTTAGCGAGGCTTCGGCCGAACCATGCCATGGACCCTGCCTGGTTGCTGCGGCACCGGCTCCAACATCAAGGTGGAGGCCGGGGGGAAGGACCAGCCCGGAGCTACTGCGGAAAGGCCAGAATATTAGCTGTTGGACCGGGCACAAAACGAGTTCTTGGATCTTGGTTGGGGAATCAGACTTCTGGCCCAGGATCCCCAGGCAGCGCCACAGCCACGTGACGGGCGATGATGGGATGCGGTCCCGGTCCTCAACGACGCCATCGCGCAAAGTTCAACATTTGGACAGTCCAAGTGCCGGCCCAGTTCCGGATACTTGTCGCCCCTCACAGTGGCAAAAGAGAAAGACAGAGAAGAGATGGAAAGAAAGAAAGAGAGAGAGAGAGAGAGAGAGAGAGAGAGAGAGAAAGGACGCGTGCGTATAGGCGTGCCCTGGCACCCCGAATCAACAAACTCCCTTGAGGCTGTCGATACTTGGGAGCCAAGAGTCGCACCCGCCTTCTCAACAACTCTGCATGTATGTATGTACTCCGTACTCCGTGCAGACAGACACTAGCACTATTATGTAGTAGTATTAGGTACTTTTCCGTACCCAGATTATCAAGGGCCCATTGGGCTCCAGGCAGACGGGACAGTTGCTGTCTTTAGGGCTTCAATCCTGTGCCTACATATATGCCAACCCCTGCGATAATTATACTATATACTATATGCATACGTGACACACGCATTCGGGGGGTCATAGAATGGCATAGTGCTGGCGCGATCCCTGAAATCTTCAGCGCACTGCAGCCGCAAAATAAATAAATGAATGAATGAATGAATAAATCAATAAATCAATCAATAAATAAATAAATAAACCCCCCCCCCCCCCCGGGCCGGTGCCGGAGCAGCGAGTGTCGTGATGCAACAACAGGCAACGTTTCCGCGCGCCTGGGTCCAACGCGGGGGGTAGCAATAGTAGACGGAGTGTGTAGCCCTTTTTGGAGCAGAGAATTTGCCGCTGCCATGCCATGCCTCATTTTCTCTCACTCTCACTCTTTTTTTTTCTTCTTTCTCTCCTTTTCTTTTTTTCTTCTCCTTTTTTTAGGGGGTTTGAAATTACAAAAGGGGCATAGCGAGAGAGAGAGTGAGAGAGTTGGAGAGACTATGTACTACTACCAGCATCGCACCATGATGATCCTCTCTCCTCGGCTGACAGCTGCTTCGGCAAGTTGTATTCAAACGGAGAAAAAGCCGCCGATTCTCGTACAGTGGCTCGACGCTAAGCTCCGGAGCGTCTTTTTTTTTTTTTGGCTTTTCTTTTTTTCATCATCATATTTTTTATTTTTTTTTTTTTCAATTTTTTTTTTAGTTTGTTGTTTTTAGTCCCGGCCGAGAGCTGCACCTCCGGGGCCCGGGGGAAATCGCATCTTTCCCCTGTTGTTTCAACCTTTTGACAATTCGTCGACGCCAACCACGGCCAACAACAAAACAAAACCTTTCTTCGCAGCTGCGAGTCAAGAACCCGTCCAACCAAACCGTCAAAAGTACCCACGATCCGTTGCTTGGCCTCTCCCCCCTTCATTTTCCGCGGCCGGCCATGCCCTTCAACGGCGGAGCGCGACGGGATTTGCCCCAATAATACCATTTTTACATACAGACGAGGTGGGCTTCTGTGGTGTCGATTGAGCATTGCCGGCTCGGCTTTGGAAGACTTTGACTGCGGACTTGCCGGCTTCGTTGATAGGCTCCTTTGGAAAATAATTAATTAACTATAATAATGAATCAGAGGGCAATCGACCGATACTGGCAAAAAGTCCACCTGCCAACTCTTGTTAGCGCAAGCCTTGGTTTTTTTTCTTTCACACCACTGCCTAATCGGCTCGTCTCCGCCCCCATCTTCGGGCGAGCGCAAAAACTGCACGAGTGACGGCTCTTCTTCTTCTTCTTCTTCTTCTTCAAGTGTCCTTTGCCCTCCTCATGTCCGGAGCGAGCAACCCTTTTTTTTTTTTTAATTCGGCCGGAACGCATAAATAGATTCCGGCCTCAAAGTGATGACGGTGGATCCTCCCGACCACTCAGCAAGACGGCTTTGTGCCGCCGTCGCGCGAAGCGACTGGCCTTGGACAGCATTTGCCAAAAAGAAAAAAAAAAGAAAAAAAAGAAAAAAACATCGGCATAGACTGTGATTACTATGCCATATATCAATCAGCATGATTGCTCGCAACCCTTGATTGGAACAACCGAGTGGAAACTAACTGTTGCCGCCCTTGTCAACCAACACAGTACAAGTTCTATATCAAGTACTAGTACTACCATTTCGCGCCCCAGTGATCATGATAGGCCATCTCTGCTAGGAAAATAATACTTGCCATAGTTTCCAACTTTAAAAAAAAAGAAAGAAAGAAAGAGAGAGAGAGAGGGGGAGAGAGGGAGAGAGAAAAAAAAAGAAAAAAAAAAAAGAAATACGTTTAGACTACTTGCGTCAGCCTGTCTGTCACACATGGAGCAATTCATGCGTGTGCGATTGGCCTGGGTCCATCTCGGGCCCCTGACGGGGAGAGAGAGGAGAGGCCGGATGCGAGTGCTTTGCTTGTTGTCTCCGTGCAATCAGCTGCCCGTATTCCTGCTAACGGGAGTGCATACGTGCATACATGTAGAGGCAAGCAATGGCAATAGACACTCAGTAGGCGCCACGGAGAACTGCCAGGCGCTTATCAACCTCAGCGCTCCCCACCGCCTCACCGACCAGGTTGCTCCCCGGGCTGCTCGACATGCTCAGCGTAACCACCATCTTCAGAGTCTTCGGAGTCTTCAGAGTCGTCAGAGTCCTCGTCAGAGTCTTCCTCGTTCTCGTCCTCCTCGCCCCCCTCTCCCTCCGTCACGCTCCCCCCCCCGCGCGCGCGCCCAAAGCCAAACAACTCGACGAGGGCGCGTAGTATTCCCCGATCCTCGCTGCTCGCGGGCACCTCGTCCGGGGCAGGCTCGGGAACCCCCGCATCATCGCCGTCGCCTCTCCAGTCACCGCCAAGATCCCCATTGCGAAGCTGCTCCAAAATTTCGTCTGCGAGTTCGTCAGGTAATTCTGGCACGGGCCCTTGGTCCAGAAGCTCTCCCATCCGCGCAACGACCTCGCCTAGGCGCCCTTGTTCCCTCCGTCCATAGTTCTGCTGCTCGAGATACGGCAGTCTGCATCCTTCTGCTGTGAAGATGTTGTCTTCCTCTGCCGGCGGCAGGGGATCGAAGTCGTAGTTGGGCTGTTGGCATAAGATGTGCTGCGGCACCAGTGCCAGGAGGGGCGCCTGCCCATCCATGTACGCCAACCTGGCCACGCCCACATCAATCGAAACACTGTCCTTTGGCGGCGGCTTCGCGTCCACTCGGGCAATGCTCTTGGCCACGTCCTGCAAAAGCGCTCTCGCTTGCGGGCTGTTCCACAAATCTTTGGCTTGGTACAAGTACAGCTTCGCCCAAAACATGGTCGCTCTCGTCTCAGCCTCGACGCCCCAGATGGACGGCGGCGTGTCGAGATTCAGCTCCCGGAACAAGGCGCAGTATAGCCAGGGCACTCGCTGCATCCCGTCAACGAGATGCTGCCTCGCCTGGTCGGCATCGCCCATCTGCAGCGTCGCCGGCACCCGGCTCTGCAAGAGATATACCGTGTCGTCGCGACCGCCTTGTGCGTCTAGCTGGCCCAGGAAGTCGAGAAGCCAGCTCGATTCATGCGCCCTGATGGCTAAGACGTGGATCAAGTGCCTCATCGCATAAGGGTCGCCACGATCCAGGGCGTAGAGTAGTTTCGCCCACTCCAGCGCCGTCCGATAAGTTCCTTTTCTTGTCAGGCTCTTTATGTAGTGATACCCTGCGAGCCAAAACTGGCGGTTCTCCGGCCTCCTAAAGTCCATCCGAGCTTTCCCCAGTTCGAGGGCCTGCTTGAACGACGAGGGGGCAACTCGCCCGAAGCTGAACAAGGCGCGCTCGCATAGCTCCGCGGCGAGGGCCATGTTCTGGTCTTGCTTCGCCACGCTGCTCACTTGGAGTATGGTTGAGACGTGGTAGGCTATTCCACGGACATTAGCGGAGCCTTCAAGCAAAGGCGGTCAACCAGTGCGCTGCTTACGAAATTGGACGAGTAGACGCACCATCCCCATCGGATCTCCCATCTGTACTCGCTCGAAGAACAGGATTTGAACCCCGTCATATTCTCGGTCGTGTGCGTAGGCGAATTCGACTCCAGTTCCATCCGGCGTCTTGCCAAGCTCTCTCATAGACAACCCTCCCGTGGTGCCCATCGGCCAGTATTCTTTGCCCTGGATCAAGATGTTGCGTCTTCGAGAGACTTCGGGTAGCTTTCGAGCATTTGGTGGCGCTCTGAGGAATGTCTCCAGGTCCGCGTGCTGCAGTATAGCGCCGCGGCGTCCGGCTCGACGCTGCTCCTCTTCCTCCGCGTTTATCGATTCAATCGTCTCCCGGCCGAATAGGTTGCGCATCTCATGATCAGCTTTGAGATGATAAAGGTTGACCTTCAAAAGATCGTCATATGCGGAAGCACTGCCCGGAGCAGAACTTTCCAGAGGCCGTGGCTCAATCTTCAAGTCCTTGATCGCTCTATCGATTTCATCGTCCTCGCTGTGTTCGCCGTCCCGAGCCGGAGCTGTCGTCTTGGCTTTCATGTTCATGTTCATGTTCTTCTTCTTCTTCTTCTTCTTCTTCTTATGTTTATTCTTCCGGTTAGCGGCTGGAGCAGAGGGCTCTTCCGCATGAGCATCTGATGCCTTCACGCCCTCCCCTTGTCCTTGACTCTCTTCAGCATCGTCGTCCTCTTCAGTCTCGCCTTCAGCCTCTTCTCCCCCACCCAGTGCAGCAAACAAATTCGCCCGAGGTTTCGCCACGACAGGAGCAATCTCCTCATCGCTAGCATCGCCATCATCACTGCCTTCGGATTCTTGGGCCGCCTTTGCCTCCATCTCCCTCTGTTTCTGCAGCTTTCGAAGCTGCCTTGTCGACATCTTCGAATGTTTAGGTCTCGATTACCCAACCGGACGCTCCACTAGAGGACTAAAGCAAGCATATGACTGACGGAGAAGGGTTGGGTGATTAATCAAATGATTGAGCCAAGGACAAATGCAAAAGTATTCGCGGTGATTCAAGTGACAGTTTGGCAGTGCCAATTTCAAAACAAGCTACAGCAATTTCGATTGTCGAGCAAGAGTTTGTGAGCTCCATGTAACTTGACAAAATAAATGGTTTGTTTATGTTATGTAGCTATGCGGGCAACCACAACTCACTAAAATCTGGACGGTTCAGCTTTTTATTCGGTACTCCGTATGCGTCACGCCGCTCTGAGCTTTAGTGGGGTTGAGCGGCAAAAACCCCCCACTGCAAATGAATTTGGGGATCAATTTTGGAAATTGCCATTGTAATTGGCTTGCCATCATCATCACCACCAGGTCTAGAATACACTCTTCATTTGCCTATTTGATCTTGAGGAATAAAAGCCCTTTTTTATTTGATTCGATTTTATTTTATTTTTATTTTTTTTTCCTCTTTTTTATTTTCCCCCCATTCCACTATCTAGACAGCGAGCTGAGATGTCACTTGCCCGCTACGGGGAACCAACTCACACAAAACTTGATTTGTCTGATTTTGATTTCGAAATCAGATGTGTGTGCTTCGTGCAACAAGCAACACAGGTTCATATATTCACGTGCATTTCCCCATCTCCATTGTCCAGCGAAAGATATTAACTTGTTCTTAGCCGCCCCGCCTGTGGTGAGATTAATTTTTTTTTTGTTTTCATTCATCATGTGTGCTCATGATTCATGGAATGCCTTGCCTGTGCCCCCCTTTGAAACGCAAACCGAACTCCGGCATCGTCGTCGAGTCCCCGCGACCAGTGAAAAACCGCAGCTCCTATCCTGAGCTGAAAGCAAATCAAACATGACTAATAAGACTTCGTGGCTACCGTAGGGCAGGTTGGAAGAGACAAACACAGAAAGATTTTGGTACATTGGTGCGCGCAAGAAAATTAAAGATGGAAGTAGGTAGAGTGTGAGCCCATAGCCATGCTAGGACCTCGCCATGAGGTGTTTAGCGTCGTGTCGGTCTCATTTCTGGGACCTGGGATGGTAAAGCGATTGCGTAATTGCGGCCTCGAGTCCATTTGGACCAACAGTTGCCCGTCCACACGGATCTTACTGGCCGGCGGCCGTGGGCTGGTACTGTGGACGAGGGCCTCCTCGTCCGCCACGACTAAAGCCGCGGCCACCTCGGCCTCCGCGGCCGCGGCCGCGTCCGCGATAGTTTCGGTATCCACCGTCAACGCTTCCCTGGCCAAAGGTTTCGATATTTCTGCGCTGCTCCTCGCCGCGCCACTCTCGACCGCCAGGCTTTTGGCCATTGTTCTCTGCTCTCTCTCTGGCTTCGCTGGAGATGTTATCAAAAAAGGACTTTGACTTGTTGTATGCCACCGGGGCGGCGCCAACGACGGGCTCTGAACCTTCCACTGCCGGTAGGCTAGGGGGCTCTTTCGCTGGGGAGCCCGCGGTGGCTTCTTTCACAATGTCCTCCTTGTTGAATTTCGCGTTTGACTGAGCAAAGTCGAAGTCCGCATCGGGAACCTCGACCTTCGTCGGGCGGCCACCCCGACCACGACCACGGCTGGCGCTACCACCTCTTCCAGCATTGATTCGCATCTCGTTGACTTTGTTAGTTAGATTGTCCATAGCATTGCCACCAGTGTTGCTCAATTGTGCCATCGCCAGTGCGACAGCTGCTCTGGCTGCACTTGTGGCGTCCTGCACACTGCTTGGTCCTGCGGCTGCAGGTTGAGGAGCAGCCTGGGCCGCCTTTTCCGCCGCAAAAGGAGGCTGGAAAGACTTGATTGTAGGCCCAGTGAGAGGTAAAACTGGCTGGACACGACTTCCTTTGGGGCCAGTGGGGACGGCCTTTGGCACGTCGGTTGCTTTGACGGCCCCGTTCGATGCCAACGTCGTAGCCACTGCCTTGACATCCTCGGCCGACGGTTTGGACTCGACCGGAGGAGTTGGCGCGTTGGCCGGCTGTCTTGCTACTTGGGTATGGGATTTGAGCTCTGTTGGTGGCGCGCCCTTGGACTTGTCTGCACTAGGCCCAATGGGAGGTGGTTTTGACTCTTGAGCGGCGGAGGCGGTTTCGGGTGCAGCACGCTGACTCTGAGCAGCTTCCGCACCTGGGAGGCCACCGGGACCTGGGGGAAATGGCGCGCTGCCCCATGGGCCTGGACCGACCGGCCCTGGCGGGAAGCCTTGGCCTGGAGGGTACCAGCCTGGTGGCGGAGGGTATGGCATGTTTCCAAAAGCTGGTCCGGCCATGGGGGCACCCCGTCCCCAAGAACCGGGTGGTGGGGGCCCACCGTAAAAGCTGTTGGGAGGATACGGATGTTGAAATCCTGGGGCTCCAGGAGGAGCTCCGGGAGGAACCCCGAGAGGAGGATTCTGGTTTGATCCTTGTGCTCCAGGACGAGCTCGGGCCTTTGTGTCGGGTAGTTAGAACAGTGCTTTCATGGTATAGAGTCTCGGAGGGGGGAAAACAGTATAAAAATGTTCCTTTGAAAATCAGAAGGAAGGCAACGGAAATCTCGACATGGTTTTGCGCTTTCCGACGTGACAAAAATTTTACATCCGCAATAATTCATCATGAAGGGTAAAAGGAATCTTGATACAAAAGAAGAAGCATCACTTACGCCAACAATGGCAGGGTCATCTGGCATGACAGGAGGCTTGTTTTCCTTGATAGCGGGGTGCTCTTCAATCCGCAAATCCTTCACATCGCTGCCACGGAAGACGATGTATTCGTAGACTTGGTCTGATGGCGCTATCTCCTCTTCGGGTCTGCCTCTGCGGCCCTCTGTGCCGAATGAGCGGACATTCTCGAGAGACACTGTTGACTCGTCCGAGTTGATCTCGTGCAAAGTCCCGACGTAGCTCCACTAGACGTCAGTGACCGTCTTGGTGAACGAGGAGTATTAATTCTCACCGAATGTCGCTCTTGGAAATGAGAGAAATGCGGGATCTGGAGCCCCTTCTGTCAGCCTGAGAGGAGTGGGAAGTGAGAAGAGCTTAGTTGCATACCCTAAGAATTCAGACATGGTGGGCCGTGAGGCCACGTCGACCACGTAGCGAGCCGCGACTGGGAGGTTCGAAAAGGAAAGGGATACAGGAGTGCGTCAATGCACTGGAATAAGACGAGAAAAGCTGAAGCGCCGAAGCAGAATGAGAAGAAATTGATTGAGAGAAGGAGGAGGTGGAGGTTGCGGAGGTTGCGGAGAGGTGGCAGTGTGGTTTGTGGGAGTAAAGTTTTGTGAGGCTAATAAAACCGGATGGATAGAGAGAACTTTGGAGCTCATGGGAAACCCTTCCCGCAAGCGCCAGCGTTAACATCGGGTTAACATCGGGTTATTCTCGGCAACGAGGAATTGCAAGCCTTACTCCGTACGCAACACACTTGATTTACCCCACACTTGGTTCCGAGCCGCCAGGTTGTTCCACTCCGAGGCTGGGAGCCTATGCGTATTAGTACGTAGTAACTCGAGTCCATGGAGAAACTTATGCGCAGAACTACAAGAACTCGCCGCAAAGGTAATACCTAGTATAGTAGTATTCTGGCTACTCAAAACGCTCTATTTCTGCCCTGTAGAATAGTATAAAAAAAAAGAGAAGTAAAACACAATAGAGACAAAAACAGTGCACACTCAATAGCGCGCATGTGCTTAGAAAAGGGCCTTCAACACGGTTTCCATCTCTAAAACGGGTTGCTATTATGGCCCTTGTGCCCATGCTAGTTAGATGTATATGTGCGAGCATGCATTGTGCGATGAGGAAAAGAGAACATGGCAAAAAGTCCAGTTGAATCAACTCCGCGTCTCCGACACAACTCCTAGCAAAAAACCCCAGCTTTCATCGGAACTTGCTGAAAATCACAGCAACGATCAAAAGCACTAAGATGGTGATGATGGAGATTGTAATCACTCGGTTTGTAGCCATGCTGTTCACCATCAATACGCTGTGCCTTGCCATTGCCACTGCGAGATTTACGTTACCTCCGAGCCATCCCCCTTAAAGTCTTGACGCTGCGGTCGACATAACCTTCGCTATCCAAAAGAGTATCGTGCGTATGGCGAATGACCTCACCCTGCCTATGCAAATCGGCCAAGGTTTCTGCTCCTATAGCCTCCGTCTCGTTGGCAAGCCGCTGGCTGGATAAAAGCCGCTGTGTGCTTCGGTCGAGCCTTTCGGTTCCCGACAACAGCTGTTGGCGCTGCTCTAGGTTGATATCCGTCGATCCGGACGGCTCATCAGTGTACCGCGAGCCGAAGAGGGCGGCACGGTTTGACGAGAGGCCCGTAAGCTTTCGGCGGCTCGCATCGATGTCGGATTCGTAGTTGCGGAAACGTTGGTTGACTTTGGCTCGTGCAGATGTCGGTATGTTTTGTTTCTCGAGGCGCATTTGACCAAGCTGCGTTTACAAGCAAACGTTAGACTTGACTCTTGCGTTTTTACCAACGGCGACAGTACCAGTTCGTCGGCCTCTTCCAAGGCGCGTTCGGCCTGGCTGACGGCAGCCTTGCGCGGTTCACCGGTCAGTTCGGGGATCTGGTCCAGCTTTTGCGCCAAATCGGCCTGGACAAGCTTGAGTTCCGCCTCGTACGAGCTGAAGAGCTCGGAGCCCGCATCTGTATCGAGAGGGTTCGCCATCTTTGCTTGTTGGGGTTAAAGGAGCCAGCGGCGGAGAAGACGGGCGTAAGAGATGCGCGCTTGGTCGCAAGGCGTTTCGCTGTATGTTTGCAGAAAAGGAGAGCCGGAGGGAAGGTTTCTATGCCGGCGAGGTGGCGCTTTACTGGCGTTCTTTTGATGATGTCGGAAATGGCCGCCTACCTACCTGCCTTATGGAATCGCCCTAGAAAGCGCCGTCATCGTACGTACTACGGAGTACTTGCACGGGACCTGGAACAGGGTGCCTTTGTTCTCTTCGCATGTAAAAGTACAACTGCCTACTCTGTACCGACTTTGCAGTACGTAGTACTAGTACCTGGTGCATAGCACTACTTAGGTACCCACTATGGAACACCAATTACAGGAGACACTTAAGGTAAGGTAGTGCCCTTGTTGCTGCACGTGCAGAGAGTGACTAAGCATATGGTGGTCCGTGCATTTTCGTTCAAATATTATCTCTGAGCAACTGCGCGCGCAAAGATTGAAATTTTCTTCTTTTTCTCACTACAAAGTTGATTCACCCCGGCTTCGAAGAACACAGAGGCTAAGCGTCTAGACATTGTCAATGGCGCGCGGTTGAGATGCCGGGTAGATTGATGCAGGTTATCCTACACGGCGCTTTCAAGAATTGGTGATTCGTTTCCCACGTTTACCGATCCCGTTGAGTGCTCGACATGCCAGCTGGCTGCTCTAACAAACAGAACGACAAACTGCGCAAGGCGGTATCGCTCGTGTGTGGACTGACTCGTGTGTGACAACGAGACGGTAGGCAGCTCAAAGCATGTGATATTGGAGGCAAAACCTGGAAAAAAAAAAATTTGCTCCACTGATGCATCTCCGACATCAAGGCACGCAATAGCATCATGCCACGATTCCAGGCTACGGTTCCAGGCTACGGTTCCAGGCCACGGTCTCAGGCCAAGCTAAGTGCTGTGCGAAAGCGTCGACGCATCCCGTACCGAATACCGAGTGCATAACGTTGCCTCGTCGTAGTAGGAGTACGGAGTATAGGCTGTACTCCGTATTAGCCTTTTTTTTTCTCTTTCCCTTAGCTTGCCGCCTGTCTGCCACCTATGCGTCCTTCTTGTTCCGCGTGGAACACGCGCCGAAACCGTTGGTTCATGGCCCCTGATGCTACAGCCTTATCTACGTGCTCCGTGCGTGCATCAATCAGAAGCACTTCTTAATAGCATACCTAAGGTAGCGTGTAGCAGTAGTGCCTTGCATGTTTGTTCATGACGAGAGTTTTTGAGGCGTCGCAGGTTCGAGGGATTTGAACTTCAAACCGGCATTCTCCAGCCACCTGTGGCGTTACCACTGAAGCTTCACCTTAGTACCTTAGTAGGTACCTAGGTACCTTTAGGTACTACCTGTAGTACGTCAGTACCTTAGTAGGTACCTGGTAGCCCCTTGCATCCTTGGACGTGCCGTCACGTTAGTACCTGAGGTACGGGACCCCGGTCGCCATTTAGGAGTACATAAACCACTGAGGAGCCTCTCCTGTAAAATCCCCGAACAAGATGAACAATTTTGTTCCTGTGGTGATCCGATCCCTTGCTTTCAGCGCGTATCAGCAGCAGCACAGACGGCATTGCGCAGGTACGGAGCACATGCGGTACACGCCTTACATGTAGAGAGCACTGCATGTACAAGTACCTACACTACTATGCCCCTGCGACCAGAGGTGCCGCGGCATGTGTGAGTTGTTTGATTCTTCCTGCATGTTATCTCTCCCGTGTCATCGAATCAGGGCGGCTACACTTATGCATAGTTCCATCGGTGGCGCCGGGAGCTTTCACCCCCTCCCCTTGCCCTGGTCGTTCTCGAGGCCGCTCAAGTCCAGTCTCTGACATGTGCAAGTCATCCTCTGGTGGTATTTCTTTTTTCTTTTTTCTTTTTTTTTTTTTTGGTCGGGCAGCTGAAGCCTCCCCCAACTCCAATATCCGTTCCCATGCCCTGCCCAATATACCGCCCGCAAGGAGGAAAACATGGCTCCCATGAGCCTCTCCGTTGACAGATTTTCCAGGAAGAGAGTGGCCATTGTCGGCAGCGGCTGCTCGGGCATCGCCGCGCTGTGGGCTCTGAACAGGACGTATCACGATGTCTACCTCTACGAAGCCGCAGACCGCTTGGGCGGTCACACCAACACCGTGCAGTGGAAGGCGGGCAAATACACCACGGCCGTAGACACCGGCTTCATGGTGCTCAATACTGCGACATATCGTGAGTCGATAAGGGACTGCCCGTTGCATTCTGCGAGGAGCTCACCCCCAGTGTAGCGAATTTCCTGAACTTCCTCAACAAGATCGGAGTGGCGACCGAGCCCACTGACGTGACCTTGAGCGTCTCGCGAGACCAGGGCCTATTCGAATGGGCTAGCACGAACCTGAGCACGACTTTCAGCCAAAAGAGAAATCTCTTTTCTCCAAGGATGTGGAGGACGCTGTTCGACATCGTTCGCTTCAGTCAGTTCGCGCTGGATCTGCTCATTGACGACGAGGAATACGAGCCTCGATATGGCGGAGAGAACATGATGAATCACACTTACAAGATTCTGACCATTGGCGAATACTTGGAGCGCGAAGGGTACTCGGATGGCTTTCGGGACGATTACCTGATGCCCATGACGGCGGCTATCTGGAGCACTAGCCCTGACAAATGCGCATTAGACTTTCCCGCGACGACGCTTGTCCGTTTCCTGTAAGTTCGAAATGGCCTCTGCCGCGCCGTCGGGAATCTGTTTTGCTAACGAATCCGCGGCAGGTGGAACCACCACTTGCTGTCGTCGCTCGCCCTACGCCCCCGGTGGTTGACGCTAAAGCATGGTGCCCGATCATATATCGACACTGTCATGAAGGGCTTTCCTCCCAATCACTTGTTTCTCAACACTGCTGTCAGGAACGTCTCAAACGACAATGGTCAAGTGCTGCTGCATCTCGAAAACGGCAAGACAGAGTCTTACGACCACGTCATCCTGGCGACCCATGGCGACCAAGCGCTGTCCATCCTCGGCCCTTCGGCCACGGAGCAGGAGCGTTCGATATTGTCCTGCTTTCAGTCGTCCCAGAATGAGGCGGTGCTGCATTCAGATCTGTCGCTGATGCCGCGCAATAAACGAGCGTGGTCGGGCTGGAATCTGTTAACGCTGTCTTCCCCTTTGACGCACAAAGCCAGCATGGATAAAGTCTGCCTGACGTACAACATGAACATGCTGCAACACATTCCAAAGAATACATTCGGGGATGTTTTGGTCACTCTGAATCCAATCCATCGCCCTAGCCCATCCAAAATCCAGGGAAGATATTTTTACACCCATCCTCTACACACTCCATCATCTGTGCGCGCACAGCGGATGCTGCGTTACATACAAAACAGGAGAGGAATCAGCTACATCGGGGCGTGGACCGGATATGGATTCCACGAAGACGGATTCACCAGTGGCCTGCAAGTGGCTCGGGACCACCTTGGTGCTAAGCTCCCCTTTGAGTTCCGAGACTCTACCTACAGCAGAGGGAGGGTTCCGAGGCTGGGTTTGTTGGACCACCTACTACGGCTCATCATCCTGGCCGTTCAGGTGTTTGTCATTCAGGTGCTAGAGAGGCTGGCACGGGCTGGAAGCCAGAGAGTGGTGAAGCCGCTTCTCAACGGCTTCCAGAAGAAGCAGGGGCGCCGAAAATTCGCATAAAAATCCCGACAGGTATTCAAAAAGGCCTCCTCTTCTCTCTCTTCTGTTTCTTTTTTTTTTATCCCTTAAAAAAAAAACCCCCCGTTTATAGAAGTATTAACCACAACGCACGGAGCAACTTGAGTTCATATGATGAGATAACCGGGAGGATACTGCAACACGAGACTGATTTTGGCATATGTTCATTTTGGCACTAGATTACAAGAATTCAAGGCCACGGCCGGAGTACACAAGCAGATTAAATTCATTATCATTTCATAATTCGACTGAATCCCCGATGTCTGGGGCCTTTTCGAGGTGGCAAGGAATATTCCTTCCATCAAAGTCCTGCATCTCTCTCGCCCCTGCGCAATAATAGCATTTGATTGATGTGATTAGATAGCGTACAGAGAACCTTATCAAGTACTACCTACCTGTAGTGGGGGTGCAAATAAAGGCTGCCTACTCGTACATACCTTGTAGACTGTAGTGCTACTACTAGTACTACCTACCTTAGTACCTTACCTAGTACAGTATGTATGCAACTAATGCGACAAAAACCCAACTCAATTCGCGCCGAACCGCTGCCCCACCAAATTCAAGATGTCACGCCACCGAGTCCAGCATTGACTTGCCTTCCTCCCCGCCTTCTGCAAGCAATCAGACACTCAGGACACGGCACAGCAAACATGAATAACGCACTGCGCCTGGTGCGCGACAGCTCCCCACGCACGGCAAGCTCGCCATCGCAATGGCTTTGCTTCTTCTGCCAACATGCACGACCGCTGAGCCGCCGCCCCAATTTCGCGGATTTCCGCCGCCAACTCTCCAACTCGAGGCTCCGCCAGGGCCAGCAAACGCAGCATCCGCAGCGGCAAAATGCCACCTATGCGCCGCCTATGGATGCGGTGCGGGAGCAATACAGCCGGAGGAACAGGAGCATCGCGTATGAGACCGACCTGCGAGAGGCAATTCGTGGAAACTAGGCTCATGTATCCCATCTCGCAGTTACTACACCCTCAGCGTCATCATTGGCACGCTTACTCTGTCGTACGGATCAGTACCTTTCTACAAGATGGTTCGCAGCAATCCCCCAAATATGAAAACACCGGGCAGTCGGCTGATTAGATTGTAGATCTGCCAAACTACTGGTTGGGGCGGCCAGCCCGTCCGCGCTCACGGCACGTCCGGTGAAGAGAACCAAGAGCTTTCCAGCCGCCTCGTCCCTGTAACGTCTGCGAATCGAATCAAGGTTACCTTCAGCGCTGCCGTGTCCGACATCCTTCCCTGGAAGTTTGTCCCTCAGCAGCGAGAAGTCTGGGTGCTTCCCGGCGAGACCGCTCTGGTGTTCTACAAGGCGACAAACCTGGGCGACCAGGACATCATTGGAGTGGCAACATATAGCGTTACGCCTGCTCAGTGCGCAGGGTACTTTAGCAAGATCCAGTGCTTCTGCTTTGAGGAGCAGAGGTTGAATGCCGGCGAGACGGTAGACATGCCTGTGTTCTTTTATCTGGATCCTGATTTGTTGAATGATATCAACATGAAGGGCATTGAGACTGTAACGCTAAACTATACATTCTTTAGTAAGCCCCCCCCTCTCTCTCTCTCTTTTTTTTTTTTTTTTTTTTTTTAAAAATGGCTCCCTTGCTTTTCTCTTTTGCTGACTGAAAAGTAGAAGCGAGATATGACAACAATGGCAGATTCATGCCTCCTGCCTCAAAATAGTCTGCATTCAAGATTCATGGGTTCTGTGCGATGATGCATCTCGTGAGGCATTGTGGTCTCTGTGCGATATATATTATAGATAAAACGGCCGAGGATTTTGGATAAACCTCTGTATGATTAATTAGAAGCAAGAGGAGCTCTTTTCGAGGCTAATGGGAGCTTAAGCTACATCACTGGCGGTATATACGCAGAAAAGAACGAGCTTTGCTCACCCAAACTGGCATTTGGCTACCAAGAAGAAGAATAAAAAGAAGAAGAAGAAGAAGAAGAAGAAGAAATATCCACCCCTTGATGGCATGCACAAATTCACTTTCGATTCATTACTGAGCTCTTTTTTTCTTCTCTCATTTCTCTCGAGAACTCTCAACTCGCAGGCGTCAAACTTACTAAGCACAAAAAAGTTAACTAACACTACTCCGTATGATGAACTTAAATCAAGATAAGGCGATAAGGGCAGGAAAAGAATCACGTGCAAACACCAACCGCTCGCCGAAATCTCGCCCACAAAGGAATCCGATCCGAACAATTTCCTGTCGCCGACTTTTGTACTTGATTTTTCCCCTTTCCCCTTCCTCATCTACCCCAACGCCGACTGCAGGATTCCTCGTCGCCCAAGGATCAAAAATTCGCCAAGATGGTCAAGGTTAACAAGAGTGAGCTCCCCCCCTTTGACATTCATCGCGCGGGACTGCTGAGCAAATTGATATTAACGCAATGGCATAGACATCTCCTCCTCCCGGAGAAAGAGCCGTGCCGCTCACTTCAAGGCCGGCTCTGGCCAGCGCCGGGTCATCATGAGCGCTGCCCTCAGCAAGGAGCTGCGCGAGAAGTACAATGTTCGTAATCCATTGATATTCTTTTTTTTTTTTGTTTACACAGCTTCGTGTTTATGGGAAACTAACATTCCGTCGCAATAGGTCCGCAGCATCCCTATCCGCAAGGACGACGAGGTCACCATTGTCCGTGGTTCCAACAAGGGTCGTGAGGGCAAGGTCACCTCTGTCTACCGTCTCAAGTACGTTATTCACGTCGAGCGCGTCACCCGTGACAAGGCCAGCGGTCAGAGCGTTCCTCTGGGCATCCACCCCTCCAACGTCGTCGTCACCAAGCTCAAGCTTGACAAGGATCGTGAGAACATCTTGGCCCGCTCCAAGGTTGGCCGTGAGCTCCGTGTTCCCAACAAGGTCTCTGCTTAAATCCACAACACACCAAAACACAGATGAGACTAGGAGAGGTTTTTTTTTTTTTTTTATTTAACAATTTCCATGTGATGCATCCGTGGCACAAAAATGGGCAAGGAATGGGCATATACTCCGGCGTTTTAGCGACACCCGAGACCCCGCGGGTCCGGCTTCTCAGCAGGATAGATGAATCGAGAATTTTACAATTCTCAATGGCCGTTTCACCAACATGTTGTTGCGTGAAATGCTCCATGGGAGGTGTTTCCCGAAGCCTTGGCTCTTGTTCCTTTTGCTGTCTCAGTGAGACCTCAGAACTCGATTGATCTATCGAGGGGCTGTCATTGTCCAGTCTTCGTAGGCTGCCACAAGCTCTGATAGAGCGAATCAAAAAAAAAAAGGCACAAACAAGGTAGGTCTTTTCTCGTCTCTGGTTCTGTAGGCTGTGAATCCCGCTAGATAATCTCCGCGTCAACCACTTCAAGTCTGATGGTTTTCGAGGTATACGACTGGCGAAGAATAAGCCCCGACCGAGATTCACATTACCACGAATCTCGATCGCTTGCTGAAGATTTTCACTTGACTTTTCTGTAACGAAGTTGGAAATTTGTTAGTGAGGAACATGCTGTCCGTGCGAAGCCCCTTCGGCTTTCGTATCAGCCATCGTAGGCACATGCGTCATCCAGACCGTATCAGACTCTAGAATGTAGTATGGTTGTTATCCCATTTGACGGACATCTACGGTTGCACAAGGCGCCCAAAGGCATCTACAGGAATACTGCTCAATGCTCTTCTACCAGACAGCTTCCCCATCTCACAATAGTGTTCAAAAGCAGCAGGGCGGAAATAAAGTTAGCAAAAAGCAAAAGCAAAGTGATATTGATTGTAAGCAAAGTGATGTTCCTCCAAAGACCAAACCGTCTGCTCGTTGGCAGTTCGACTGGCCATTCAAGGCGACGTCATCTCTAGCTATAGCAAATTATTCTCTGATGAAACCCTTTAGTAGCGTTTGTTACTCCCTCCGCGGGCGACGTAGCCCGGCCTTGTCGATTTTCTGCAAATTTCAACGTATTACACATATGATACAGTCGAGCTCTAACAATAAGTGACACGTCCTGAGTTCTGTTAAAAAGCAATGAGCGGCCACCCCTTTCAATCACGAATAAATGCCGAGGTAAACATGATGCCTTGCTCAGATAATTCGTCAAAAGAGGGGGAAAAAAAGAAAGAAGGGAAGGAAAAAAATAATGCCGAAATCAGCTAATCGTTGCCATGGGTACTCATACAATTCGTAAATGTGTTGGTAATACAAGAGATGATTTGGTGGAACCTTTTAATCAAGCTGCTCGTTGCAGAAGGGTGAATCGTGCTATGGTGCTATCAGACCACCGAGGGCCGCTTCTTCGATCCTTGAACGCCCAGGTAGGCGTTGAACTTGACGTCCCCCGGAGGTCTGTTTTCAATCTGTCTCTCTGCCGCCGGGCTGACTGATCCACTTTCATGAGGAGTTGCTGATTTCGTTGCTTGCTCTCGGGGAGAGGAATTGATATTGGTGACCGAGGGCGCGAGAGACGCAGTCGCATGGCCACTGTAATGAGGGAGGACACCTTGGGCTGTAGTAGAAGAAACAGTTCCCGGAACTGCGTTGCTGCTCGATGTGCCGCGCTTCATCATGTCGTGCCAGATGCCACTACGAGGCCTTGGTCTATAATTGCTTCGTGTCAGTCAAAGCGCATCGTAGGTGGAACTGGCTACGCACCGAGTTTGGCGCAAAGAATTGCGCCCTTTGAATACGAGATTTTTCTCGTCATTCTCGTCAGGGCTTTCGCTCTCCGAGCGAGTGTTGGGAATGTCAGTCGCAGTAATTGGGTGATGGTTTGCCTTTTGGCCCTTCTTCCCAGCATCTTGGCGAGAACGGTGGACGACCGAAGCGTCGCCGTCCTTGTTGGACATTCCGGATTGCTGAGACGATTCCGGCTCGATTGAGGTTCCAACGGCACCACCTCTTTCAGGTTGGCCGGGGATACGTCGGGAAGATTGAAAAGGGTCAACGTCAATTCCAGCATTTGTGCCACCACTCGCGGCCTCAGATGACTCAGCCAGGGCAGGGTCGCATTCATGGTTGGGACTGGAGTCATTCTCGGGAGAGTGGCTCCTGGCTGGCGAAGGTGGATAAAAGTCCTTGCCGTCAAACTTAGGAAGCCCGCTCTGGAGATGGTAAGGAGCTTTGCCCCAGAACATGTGGCGAGCTCGGAGCTCGTCTTCAGTGAGCTGTCGAGGGTAGATATAGTCAGTATCCCGAGCGTGTTCGGCACTCATACCGAGGGGAAGTTTGCCGACCAAGTAAGGCTTGGCGGAAGCATCCTCTTCGTTCGTGGGCCGAACATGGCCAGAGCGAGGCAACCCGTCGCCAGTAGCTTGCCCCCCCCCTGCGCGAGGCTGGAATGGAGGAGCGAGCGCGGCTGTAACGGGCAGTGCCGAGGATACCTTGCCGGCGCCGCTGCCAGCATCGTCAGACACGTCAGCGGTCCGGGCGGCGGGGGCGACTTGAATCGCGGTATCGTCATGGCTGGAAAGAAAGGCAATCTTCTGACTGTTTGGCTTTCCCTTGTCAGCTCGCACGATGGAGGCCTCGTCTGGTAGGCTGGAAGCACTGTCGGCGCTGTTTTCTGGTTTTGCGCTGCTAGTCACCGGAGACTTTGCTTGCTCCTCGTCAACAGAGGCGGAGTCGCTCATATCATCCTTGGCTTGGTCTTCTTTGGGGAGGCCTCTCTTCTCACTGGCCGCTTGCTCGTCCTGCACCTTCTCGAAGTGGGCGATCGACTGACGCAAAGACTGTGCATGAAGCTCCATGCTTCTTTCGTCAATCTGGTGCTTGTTGTACTGGAGCTGGTCTTCCGCCCACTTGAGGGATGCTCGAAGGACCGAAAGCTGTCTCTTGGTTATCTGGCTTGCTCGGATGGAGGACTGATGTTGTCCAGCGGAGAGGGTAAGATTCGGTACCGTGGGATATGCCATGTGAGGCGGCAGAGCTACTGCTTGGGCCTGCGGGATCTGTCCGTTTTGGGCCATGGGAGCAATGATGTGGCTGGGGATATACCTATGGCCAGCCGACATGGGCGACATCATGGGAGGACCTAGAAACCCGTGATGGGGCCCCATGGCAAAAGGATGAAAAGGAGCCCCAGGCGGCATCATCCATTGTCCGTTGTGGATGAGGGGCCGGGCCGCGTCATAATGTTCAGGGGCGGAAACCCGAGTCGGGGTTGCGTTTTCCGTAGCTCCCGTTTCACTTTGTCTGTCGTTATTCGCCGAGTTGGGCGGCATTGCTACGAGGCCTTGGACGTGGCTCATGGCGTGAGGAGCCAGTCCCATGGCTCCGCCGATATTGAAACCCATCTGCCACGGCACAATAGGAAATGGAGCTGGTGCCGCTGGCATCGCAGGCACCATGCCAGGCGCAAAGCCCGGGATCATGGCATGCGGTGGAAAGAACCCAATGGGCTGCGGCATGGCAAACGCGCCTTGCTGAAGAGGCTCCCGGGTTGGTGGGCGGCTTGCGTTGCCGATGGCTCCTTCCACCACGGGCTTGTCTCTGGGCCACCTGGTTGCGGGCGACGGGGAGCCGCGCGTGTTGGGCACGATGCGGCCACCGGCCGTAACCCGAACATGAGTGGGCGAGACGACGGCTCGGTAGAAGCGTTGAAAGCCTTCATCTTTTTGGGCCGCGAGGCCAGTGGGGGCAGAAATGGGCTGTGCTCCAATAACCTCCGAATCGTTACGGCCACGATATCTCCATTCGGATTCAGTGCCGTCCAGCTGTCTAGCCGCTTCGCCACGGCGAGGAGAGATGGCCTCCGAGCCCCCGGACGTTTCGGCAGGCTCTTCCATGATGCGAGCAAGTGAGCGTTCCAGGGGCACTCGCAATACTTCGCCTGTCGTGATGTCAGTGAGCTAGCAGCAAACGGCGGGCCACTGGGAATGCAAAACATACCTAAGTCTTGATCTTGGCGAAGCTTTTCTTGGAGCTGCTGGTATAGCTCCTTCCCAACAGGGGTTTGCTTAAGTCGGAGAAGCTCGCGAGGCGTGTAGGTTTTCACAGCCATTTCGGGATTCTAGGCGACAGCAGCGAACGCAAACGAAGAAACGGAGTCGAAAGACACAGTGTAGAGCACTGAACAAGAGCAGCCGTGTGTAGGTGAAGGTTGAGAGAAGCGCGATGGGAACTGAAATCTATCCCCGTGAGCACGTGGTAAAAAAAAAAAAAACACCGAAAAGAGATGGAAACCAGGTTGGAAGACTTGTTTAGGCACCTGTTGTGAAAGAACTCGCTCCATCGGCAGACGAGAGATTTGGGTGTTTGATGGAGGACCGGCGCGCTTCCAAGGTTGGTACCAAAGCAGCAACACGGTAGCGAACCCCGGGGAGGACAATAAGAGCTTGGTAGTGATTTGGGGCAAAAGGCGAGCGGCGAGCGGAAATGCGGCTGCAAATGATGTTCCCTTTATCGCACGCAAGTGCGTGAGGGCAGAGGACAAAGGGGGGGAGGACTGCCAGGGTGCGGCACGAAGCAGGAAATGAACTGGACCTACCAAACAGCTGCCAAGTGAGCACAAGAGATTTGTATGCATACAAAGCCTTGATCAGGCTTCCAACAGGGACGAACTATTGAAGACAGCAGACACAAGAGGAAACAGATAGGGCGGTGTTGAAGCTGGTTGGTGATCGAAAAGAGTGCAGTTGAAGAGATGGGCAAACGTGAAGCGGCCTGTGAAGAAGAAAATCGAGCGCGAAAAGAGCACCGACGAGCTGCCTTACCTACTTAGCTAAGGGGACCTTTTTGGCGAAATCCGAGTTAGCAGATCCGAGAAGGCGAGCACATGAGGCCGGCTAAACTACTGTATAGTACTTGCCAAAGAGTCTAGGAAACGGGGAAGCCGCAGAGGCTGGCTTGAGAAGCTGCGAGACAACAGGAGGAGCCTCTCTCTAGCGAGGTGCAGGTGATGACGTTGTTGTCTGTTGTTTGTTATTGTTGTTGCTGTGGTAGTTGCTGCTGCTGCTGCTGCTGCTGCTGCTGCTGTTGTTTTTGATGTTGAGGGAGGGCAAGATCAAGGAGGCTTCGTAGCCTCCAGGTTTGGCAGTTCGGAAGGTAATCCGATATCGTCAGCGCTCTGTTGCTGCCGAGGTTTGTTTGTGACTTTTCTAGGAGCGCAGTTGCAGGGAGGGAGCCAACGGGGAGCAGAAGATGTCGAGCACCAAAGAAGCTACTGGCGAGTCAATAGGGAGGGCGTCAAGGGAAAGGAATGGGCACTGAAAGCAGCCTCGACCCTAGACGGAGAGGATCTCAGTTATTAGACGAGGGTTTGTTTATCTTTGAAGAGCATAAAGTTCTGGAAGGTGTGTCACGATCGGTTGGGGTGGTGTTGCAAGAAGGGAGAAAAAAAAAAACTGTATCGGAAGGTGCACCGGAGGAGTTTTTCAAAATCAGGGGGGAAAGTTGCCTCGGCGGCCAATGATCTTGCAGAGAAAGGGGGAAGGGGAAAAAAAAAAACACCACCAGACGTGGATATTCGCGTTGCTATAGTGCTGCGCGTTATGGATCCCTCAGAGACGTGACGGCTTGTTTTATATTATAAATAAAAGCCTGTCTACTTGATCAAGAGTCATCCCCAAAGGCTGGCGGATGTGTGACAGCTTGGCAGACCTGCAACACCCATACACACAATGGCACTGTGAGTTCACTGCTGAAGGAGAGCTATGGAAGGATGCCTGGCATGAATCTGTTCAGCATCAAGACAGTTCCGGCCTGATGGACCTGGTTCTTGGCATGTACTTTGAGCTCAGCTGCCTCCTGGTTAGCATTCTTTCATGTCTTTTGGCGTGACTGCTTTTGTACGCATCTAGAGGAGGGGGAGAAGATGACAGGAGGATGACACAAGATTACTGACTGGTAACTGACTGCGATGTCGAGTCAGGTGCAAGTAGCTGAGCCAATATCCTGTAAAATATTTGAATTTGATGTGCAAATGCTATATACACATTTGCCAAGACTCTATTGTCTTTGGATGGCTGTGGTTGAGCAAATTACACAGCGTCAGAAAGGTGAACTAAGCTATTATGCTCTCCCAATAAGCTGAATGTCTAGAGAAATATATTAGCTACTGAACATCAAGTAGGGGCTATTTTTAATTTATAAGTACTGCTATTCACTTACTTTTTATACTGAGGAATCTGTCAGGGAGAAGAAGGCCCTCTGCATCCGGATTTGCATCTGCACGATTGGCCCCAACTCAATGGCCTGGCATGGCAAGTCGACGAGGTGATGGATGATACAAGTTGAGCGCGCCGCCTTGAGTCCAGAAGGCATAGCAAAATGAAGAATTTGGAATGGTGATGACAAGGATATGGGCTCAGTCGGAGCTCACCTTTTTTTTTTTCTACAAGGGCAATCCTCTGACGGTGCGCCGCGATGATTCCTGTGCATTTGCCTTTTTTTTTTTTTTTTTTTTTTTAAATCTCCCACTTTTTTTTAAAAAAAAAAAAAAAAGAAAAAAAAAGAAGAAAAAAAGAAAAAAAAGAAAAGAAAAGAAAAAAAGAAAGAGAAGAGAAAAGAAAAAAAAAAAAAGAGAGAGAGAGATACCGACTTCAGCCAATTTCGCGAGTTCCAGTCACGCTAGAAAGGGTGGTTGCAAGTACTTTGTGTCAGGCAGTGCAAGGCGCTGGATGATCACGAGCAAGCCAGGTTTGGACGAGTCCGGCCCTGTGTCCTTTGGTGGCGTCAAATGTCAAGGAAAAGATGGATCAGCATCCCAGTCACCACTTTGTTTCGAAACTCGATTCATTCGATATCAACTTGTCACCAAGCAGCTCGGTTTAGGTGGGCAGGTAATGCTTTGCACGAACCTTGGCATCCATTTCATCAATACGGGTCAACACAACGTCTCTATCATACCACTTGGGTCTATCCAACCTAAGACGAGACGAGACGGATCAAATAGAGAAGGAGAAAAGACTAGAGATGGCTCTACGATGTGTGCAGCACGACTCCTTGAGTGCCCCAAGGAGCTGCATCGCTACAACCTGTAGCCGTCCGGTTAGCAGAAAGGGGGGGGGTTAAGGCCGCCACCATACATGCCTCCTGGGTCATCCCCAGAGTTTGTTTTGCTGCCAACGTTGTGGATAGATGCTGGTATACACATATGCATATATGTATATGTATATATATGTATATGTATATATATGCCTTAGTGGCGTAGTTGAGGTAAAAGGATAGAACAAACTGCGCGGTAATTGATGTGGTGCAGGATGCAGAGACAGATGAAATCAAGAGGAAAGGGGGGGAGAATAGCTACAACAAAAGCAAAAGGGAAAAAAAAAAAAAAAAAAAAAAAAAACCCCATGGCTTACCTTGGGTGCTGAGTTAGTAGGCAATGTAAGGTGAGCAGCCCTCGTCATATTCAGAATTGTGCGTCAGATGCAGCCTTGTATTAGCGAAACAGTTGCCAGCTAGTTTCATAAAAAAAATTGGGGTAAAAATAAAAATATATAATTAAATAAATAAAAAAGCCTGAAAATACCTGGTGGTTCACCTTATCTAAGAAAAAGCAGCTCGAAAACCCACTGACCAACAGCCACATCGCATTGTGCATTATAGTTTCAAACGTTTAGTAATAACTACCAAAGATGAGCACATCCTGTCCTGTATTGACAGTTTAGGAAGCCTTTTCCAACATTGTCAGAGGCACGATGCGCATCACCTCCTCCTCCTCCAAGGGACCAACTAAAGTAGGCAGTGCTTGCTCCGTAAAAGCACTACCTTGTGTGTTGGTTGACATTTACCTCATAGTATATAGTGTATAAAGAGCAAGGGGGTCGAGCTATTTGGGGCATTGACATTGAATTAGAAACTACGTAATACTTCTTGAAGTTCATGTTGGTTGGACGAAGCCAAACGTTCGTTGCAGCCGAGGAGTTCGTGCTGAGTGAGAAAACCCAAGTCGAAAAAGCCAGTGGGACCGCCGCTACGCACTGACTGCTAATAAGGGGGAGGTTACAGTAGATTCCGGCACGTTGATGCTGCCTCGAGGCATCCCATGATTTTTGGGCAAGGCCAAGCAACTCTCTCTCTCTCTCTCTCTTTCTGCTGCCCAAGGAGGATTATTTTGTGAAATATTCCAAATGCCAACGTTGCCTTGCCTTTGCCAATGCCTGCCTTCGCCATCAGCCGAGAGCTATTTAGTTTAGTTTAGTACTGCTGCCACCAGTCGGTCCAACGGCAACCTCGCACATGGGCCACAGCCATGAGCCTCGCCCGCAGCAAAAACCTCATCACGTTTTTTTTTTTTTTTTTTTTTTTTTACCAATTCAGGTTACGGACTGGCATATGATAGGCTCTTTTGTCGACAGCGTGTACGAGCTTCCCCCTCCCCCCCTCCCCACCTCCATAGGACAAATGGATCGATCGCGCAAGAACCAGCCGTCAAAAAGCGACCCCGCCCTTGACCTGTCACGAGCTACCCATACGAGCTGGCAGGATAATATCCTACCATGTACTGCTACTACCAACAGATAGGAGGTGGTACGGGAGCACCAATAGCTACGAAGCTATAGCGCCATGGCCAGCGGTGGGACTTTGGCGTGGAGCCGCTGACAATGTCCTCGGTAAACAGAAGATGGGGGAGAAACAGCCCGCGGCAGATGGTTTGCGTACCGACGTAGCTCTCGGGAGCTGAGATGGAGATGGTTCGGGGCCTGGAACAACAGAAGCGAGCGTAGGAAGAAGGGCTGGTTTATAAATACTACTTATAGGTAAGTTTGTTTGAACGGCCCAGACTCGGGACGGAAATTGAAAAAAAAAAAAAAAAAAAAAACTTTGGCTAAGATCAGCAGCCAGCTGAAACGGCTTAAATCATCCGACACCGCCAGCGCGAACCTTTTCACCATCTCATTACCCACAAGCCCTCGCCCTCATAATGGCACCTCTGAAGCCGTGCTGGAAGCAGCCCTCCCATCCCGACATTCAGGATGTTGTCGTCAGCGGTGCCGACTTCATGACCAAGAGCACGTCCAAAGTGACCGTGCCGCCGTTTGGCCTGTTCGCCAAGTTGGAGTTCCCTCCTTGCGAGGTAGCCGACGAGGCCACATATGCTACGGTGCAGATGGCTAAAGATGAGCATCTGAATCTCAACAGCGATTTGCTCTACATTAATCATTCATGTGAACCTTCACTTGTTAGTCCACTGCCAAAAAGAAAGAAAAAAGGAAAAAAAGAAGAAAAAAAAAGAAGAAAAAAAAAGAAGAAAAAAAAAGAAGAAAAAAAAAGGGGGCCAAAACCCCGGTTGGGCATGCCCACTGACAACGTACAGCACTTCGACATGGGAAACATGAAGATTGTGGCCGGACCCAAGGGTCTTCGGCCCGGAGATGAACTCACAGTCAGTGAGCGCTTGCCCGTGTCTTGAGTAACTACGTAGCTCACTCGCCCTTCTCTCTCTTTGACAGTTCTTCTACCCCTCCACGGAATGGAGCATGGCCCAGCCCTTCAGCTGCTTTTGCGGCAAGCCCACCTGCAAGGAGGTCATTACTGGCGCCAAGGACATGCCCCCTCAGCAACTCGAAGGCCTCTGGCTTAACGACCATATCCACGAGCTTCTCGAGGAACAGGCTTCCCAGGAGTCTCCTGCTGTGGACGATCGGACGAAAAAGACCAATGGCACAAACGCCGGCGTCGCCATCACCGGCCTTGGTTTGGTGCGCCGCGGCGTGACATCACGCGAGATGAGCGGAGAGATGGGTGGCGATACCGTCGCCCAGGCCCGATGCTAGCGGCCTCGATAGGTCAAGGTTGGTTTGCGCTGTTGAAATATGGAGGTCCGGCAGCTCATAAGAATTCAACATCTAAAAGGCTGCCAGTTGGTATTGTTCGGAGAGAAACTTTCCGCGGGGGGGGGGGAACAGAAAGAAAGAGAAAATTATTTGTTTGGAACCGCTCGCCAAGAAAAAAAAAAAAGATTCAAAAGATGATCTAGAATACACTGTTCAAGAAACCTGCCTAGTCCCCGGACTTTGATGATACCGTCTCTTCCCACCGCTCGCGTTCCAAGAAGCGTCGTGCGTTGAAAGCCCGTGTAAACCTCCAAGCCTCCGTGTCAGCCATGTTCCAGGCCTCCAGCGAGGCGCGCGCTTCGGTCCCGTTACTCGACGACTTGCTCAACATGACCAGCCTCTTGGCTCGGTCAAGCAGGGCCTGCTCGCGAGCGACGTCTTCGGCGGAGGCAACGGGCCCGTTGATCCTGTCCGGCTCCTCGTCTTTGGGCAGGCGATCGGCGGGGACCGGGCTTCGAGATTTCCCATCATCCATGCCCTTTTCCGGGATGAGGAATCCAAAGTACCAATCCATGTCGCCAGGTACTTCGTCCTCCGCCAGCAGCCACAGGGAATGCGCAGTCGGAACCTCGTCAGCCACGAGCTCTTTGAAACGCATCACCCGCCGGTTCGAGGACACTCCAGAGCCGAGATATGCCTGAGTGACGGCGCTCAGCCACGTGTCTCGAGGTTGCTCTAGAATCCAAGTCACGTTGATGGACTCTCGCAGGTTGTCCACCAACGCAAAGGACCAGGGATGTGGAACCACCCCGATTGTGAAAACCCGAGGAGAGTTACGGAAGCGGGAAGGCGTAGACACGGTCATGGGCGACGCTACGCATGGGTAGCATTTGGGCAAGTTCGGGGGGCACGTTGATGGCATTGGGGTCTCGGGGCAAGCTGCCAGCGACTTGGCCAGCCTTACGGCCCCTGTCAACATGGCCGTGGCGTGCTGCGGATGGGGCTTGACAACCTCGATGCCCTCCGGGAATTTGTTCTGCCAGGCAACCAAAAGATGGTAGTTGATGAGCCTGTTGAGGCTGCGGAGAGTGTCCGCCCTGCTTTTCTCGCTGACAATCTTGGCGTACCTGGTCTCGATGGTCTTGGGGCCGTAGTAGGCAAGCGGTGCTTTTGCGTTATCCACGGCAACGGCATCATCGGGAAGGGCCCTTGTGATGCTCGTCGCGTCTTGTTTGCTGCCTGCCTGCAGCAGGGATTGGATCGCCAAACGAACATCGGCTTGTCGGCCAATGAGGAATGCGTCGTCGAGATCCGTCCATTTTGTTACGTTGGCGTACTCTCCCCTTTGCAAAAACAGCAGCAGCGGATCTCGCCGAGGAACTGTTGGGAGCACCGTAAACTCCGACAGGATGCCCCCGCCCACGGCGTCCCAGGCAAGCCACCGCATAACATCTTGCTCCAGCTCGGGGGTGAATTTCATTTCCCGCACTTGTTCATACATCGGGTTGCTCGCGGCTTCGACAGCGCCTAGCACAACCGGACGGAACCCTTGCGCCCACCAGGCGCGGCGCCATGTCAGGAGCAGCTCGCCCTCGGCATCTCTCTCGTCTTTGGCCTTGTTCGCGTTTGCATCATGATAGCAGTAGATGGGCTGCCGGGCCTTGAGGGGAGGAAGCAATACCCGCTCATCGTCGAGTGTGACGGAGCTCGAAAAGGGCGCCGAGCGCCATCTCCCGTCAGCCAACCAGGACGTGCCACTGTGCTCGCTGTTCTTTTGGCGCGGCGGCCCTTGTGGCGGTACGCGATGAGGCGCGCTGGGAAATCCGTTGGGGAGCGCGTCGTCACTGTGAGGAGGAGCGGATATCTTGTGCTTGTATGCAGAGACGGCTGGCGACGCTGGAACCGCCCAGGTCGAGCTACCAATCAGGAGGATTGCGAGGAGAGACAAGAGAACTAGCAGCCCGGATAAGCGACGGCCCCCGAGTCTGTGTCTTTTGAGCATATTCGGTGGGCTTTGCACAAGTTTCTCGCCCACACAACTCGCAAGATCAGTGACGTTCTCCTCTATAAAGAAATTTAGGTAAAATTTTAAAATTCGAGGCTTTGGGGCTAATCGCCGCTTGGTGCGAATATGGAACAGCTCATAAAGAGGCCATGGCTACGGCTACGGCGGAGGCTTGGGTTTCTCCCTTGGAAAGTGAGGCTCCGCGCGCGAATCTGGTACTATTGTGTTTCTGTGGCGTAGGCCATGAAAAGTGGCGCAATGGCGCGTGGCGTCACTGCACAAACATGACGACATAGGTCTCGGCCAATCCCAGATAGGCCAAGAGACCACAACCACACACACCTGCCAGAGAGGGCTGGCTTCTCTGGTTTCTCTGGCTGCTGCTTCTGCTGCTGCTGCTGCTGCTCTACCATTCTATTCATCTCCGGCTCCGTCCCTCATTTACTGCTTTGCCATCTGCATCTCTGGGCCAGATAAATCTCCCCTTCCCCCCATCCCGCTAGGAAACTTGCGTGTCGAGCCTGCGACATTCCCCACGGGCTGCCAGATCGATTGACCAGTCCTGCCCCCACGCAAGGATTCTGCCTTCTGCCTATATACTCCAAGGTACGGAGTACAGTCGGGCAGTATAGGGATCCTCGGTGGGCGCCTGAGCTGCCGAGAAGGAAAAGTACTCTCGCCCCCGTTCGTGAGGATCATTGCGCACCAGATGTTAATGGGTATGCCTATTAGGTATCAATCGAGCCCAGAGGCGCCATGCTTTCGCTCTCCCATTGGGCTCAAATGACTGTTAGGTATAGGGGCTAGATGCTACGGTTGGCTTGCATACAGCTGCTCAAACTGATGACTGGCCAGGCACACATTGGTGATTTGTTTCCAGAAAAGCGATAACATTCACTCTTCCTCTCGTCAGAATAGATAAACCCTCTCAAAGCTCGCCTGCCAGTTGCATCTTTCCTGCAAATTCGGCACAGAATCAGATGTCCCTCTATCTCTCTCTAACACACACACACACACACACACACACAATCACACACACACACATACACACACGCTTCCCCCGCCTTTTTAAGGGGGCATTTCCTTCTTTTAAAGCATCCAGCTTTCTAACAGCATTGCCAGCGTGTTGTCGCTTTCGTTGTTTCATCTAAACCACCCCGGTTTTTACAGCTAGCCTGGCGTGCGTATCTTACATATACATGCCATCGAGCTCAACGCTTTGGGAGAAAGCCGTCGATCATGGGCTCAAAAGAGTTTAACCAAGACTTGGCTACATCCAAGGCGGCTGAGATTAGCGGAGTGTCCGGCGTTCGACGGGGAGACTCTGATGGCGAAGTTGTCTTCACCTGGTCGCCCAACAATGCCGAAATATCTCTTGAGATCCGGATCCTGGTCCTTGATGTCGACATGTATCCCCAAAGCTCGAGCGTCATGATATTCACGGAATCGGATAGCTCCTGGATAGATGTATCTTCTGTTCTGAAACGGCTATCAGCTTCTCTTGCGAAAAAAAAAATCCAAGCCATGATCAAAGCTGTTGCGGAGAAGCTCCTTGCCAAGGCGGAGTTTGAGGCCGATTCGTGCGAAACTGCAGAGTCAGACGACACGTTCGATTCTGAAGACTGCGGCGGGACGGAATGGGAGTACGATGATATTTTTGATGGCCCACCTTTCGCTCGGACTCCCTCCAGGCCAACCCCAGACCAGCAAATAGCGGCCCCGCCCTCTTCCAGGCGTTTGAAGAAGGATCTACAGATTGTCCAATCCGCTGGTCTTTCGGTAGGGGTCTTCCCAAGACGGCCCCTGCGAGATGCGGAGTTCTTCTCCCTGTCTCTCCGAGTAGCAAAGCTCGGTATCCCTGAGCACGCTCTCGAAGCGTGGGGTCTTAAGGACCGCGAGTACTTGGTTCTCCTGTGCCGATTTCCGCCGCACTATCCCACCATCCCAGAACTTTTGGAGACCACTTTCGACGAATGGAAGCCAGAGTTTCGCTTCGGGAAATGCTCGAGGCCGAAACCATCGATCGAGACAGCCCGACTCGCCTTCAAGGCCATGTCTGACCCTAATTCTGATGCCAAACAAACCGCCACAAGCGACGATAAGAGCGAGGCTACAGATGCAAGCGGCGACTTTGTACCACTCTACATGTCGAATTCAATCAACATGCTTATGAATGGAGAATTCCTGAGATTGTTAAAGATGAGGCGCAGTGACGGAGTATCGTGGGACGAGGCTCTAGATCGGCAAAAATTCTTCGTCGGTGGGGGAGATTCTGCTCCGCGACAGGCAAATCTTTCCAACAGCGACACATCTGACACCCCAGTCTCCGAAAATGCCATGCCATCTCTGGGCCACGACTATGCTTTGGACGACGAGGAGTATTTCAGCCTTCCCATGGTCGCCATGCAATTCGCTCTGCGTCGGCTGGCTCGCTGTACAAAGTATTGCATGGTGTGTCACCAAAGGCTCGAAGATGAATTCGAGGCTCTCAAGCCCTACGTCTGCTCCAGTCCTCTCTGCACCTACCAATTTGTGTCTCTTGGGCTGGGATCAAGCATTGAACACGAGATCATCAGCAACCCGTATGTAGTTGATCTCTTGATCAGCTTCTTCGCTGCAGCCCTTGCGAGCCCCGTCTCTTTGCGACAGTTCCCCGTCGGTCTCAGTTTAAAGAGCGTCGTTACCGGGTCAAAAGAAAAGCCGGCTGCACACATCGTTGCTGAAGCTTGCTTCTATGACAGGTTAATCCGCTTTAGCCCAGACGACTATCAAAAGCACGGTAGCATCAGAGTGGGCGATTCAATCGTGGTGGTCGTCGAGGGTGCGGAAAAGTATCCCATGGTATCAATCCTCAATGGAAGTAAGTAGTACTATCCTCACCCCTCTCCAACGGCACCCATCCCCCCGGCTTTTCAAAGTTAACGATTCCATTCTAACGTCGTGGCTCATAGGCCTTGAAAGTCATGTTTGCAAAGTGACAGAGGCCACTGCCGGGATTTATACCTTTGAGGTTGTGGCAACCTTGGAAAGGCCCTTTCATGTACTGGGTATATCGGAAAGCGAGCCCCCCACGCAACTTTCAAATCCTGTAAAGACATGGGTGCAGGTCTGGATTTTTCAGTATTCTCACTATGTTGATAACATTAACAAGGCTGATCAACCTACTGCTCTGAATATGATTCTGCGCGGTATTCCATCCGTTTTGGACATGAGGACACATCTCCTGAACAATCCAAGCCAGGGCCTTGCCTCTTGGAACCGCATTGACAAAAACTCACTTACTCTTCTCCAGTGGATCGTATCCTCCAACAGATCTTTAATCCTTCAAGACGACGCAGTGCCGGATCTGTCCAAGACTATAAACGAGTCAGACCAGTCTCAGGCCACGGTAGCCTCAAACCCCAACAAAGTGCAAGGCCTACCACCTTACTGGATGCAGTTTCGCTTCTTACAGGGGACCCCGGAGAGGGAGCGTCTTTTCACGAAAGAATTGATGGCTGTATCGCAGTCTAACAGCGCTGAATCGCAGTTTCCCACTATATTTGCGTGGCATGGTAGCCGCCTTGAGAATTGGCATAGCATCATACGAACAGGTCTTGATTTTAAAAACGTGCTAAACGGGCGCTCCTTCGGGCACGGCGTGTATATGAGCAACCAGTTAAGCGTGAGCTTGAGTTACAGCGGGGGGATGCGTAATCTGCCTCTGAGTCCAGCCGGCGAAGCACCGGTAAGTCTGCGTTTCTACTTCCCGTACCCATTAGGCGGCTGTGCTTGGCAAAAAATGTGTTGGTCCGTCGTCGTGTTCGTCCTTTCACCGTGCTGTTCTGCGTGACTTCCCTCTCGCTTTCATTGCTCAGTCGACCAGCCTGCTAACCTGTGCTCTGCAACAGAAGAGTCACTGGCCTAATTCGCAGCTCAAGCCTGGCGCTGCTATCAGCATATGTGAAGTCATCAATCGACCTCGGGAGTTCGTAGCAGAACTGCCCCATTACGTAGTCAATAAAATCGAATGGATTCAATGCCGATATCTGTTCGTCGCTGTGGACCCGACATCACAAGCTAAGCGACAGCCATTCCCCACGAAGCTCAGAGAAGCTTGGGCGGGATGCGTATCCCAATGCCCATCAAGAGAGCTTCTTTCGGCTCAGGGCAAGCAGGTTGGGATTCCCTTGTCAGCACTACCATCTAATCGTCGGCGTCTTGGCCAAAGCGATGGCACAGGCAACCACGATCTTGGGCCGTCTCCAATGCAGGAGACACCGAATGAGTCGCTTGATAGTGACCATGGCGAGACGGATCATGAACTTCTTGCAGATTCTGACGACGAGGTAATACGTGATTTTATGGCATGCGCGAGTAAGCGCCGCGGCTCGACAATGGGCCCACACAGTAAGAGGAGCTCGAAGCTAACCTCTGCTGCTCATTCTCGAAAGGTGTCCAAGCAGAGTTCGACGATCCGATTCAAGACAGATTTTGTGCCGGGTAGCCTGGATCTGCAGTCACTCCCAAAGCTCCCAGAGCCAAGTTGGGCCGCGACTTCGCCAGTCGCGCTCAAGAGCCTTAACCGCGCGATCAAGGAACTGCATGAGATACAAAGCAAGGAAGACCCCTGGTCCCTTGGGTGGTACATTGACTTTGATAGCCTGGAAAATATTTTCCACTGGATCGTTGAGCTGCACAGTTTTGAGCTAGAGCTTCCACTCGCACAAGACATGGAGCAAAATGGCTGCACCAGCATTGTGCTCGAGTTTCGGTTCAGCTCAAACTTTCCGTTCTCTCCCCCCTTCGTTCGTGTGATTCGGCCAAGATTCCTACCATTCGCCAAAGGAGGCGGGGGCCACGTCACGGCCGGAGGAGCCATTTGCTCCGAGATGCTCACCAACTCAGGATGGTCGGCGGCCATGACGATAGAAAAGGTTCTCTTGCAAATCCGCCTAGGCCTGACGGAGCTGGATCCTCCGGCTAGATTGGACAAGACGAACGGGACGAAAAAGGCACGAGACTACGGTATCGGCGAGGCCATTGATGCCTACCAGCGAGCCGCGAAAGCACATGGTTGGCTGATTTCGAAAGAAGATCTCAAGCATATCGGGTACGCCTAGATGAGTCAAGATTGAATGGTGGAGTTTCCTATACACACGCACGCACGCACGCACACAAACAAACAAACAAACAAACAAAAAAAAAATGCACGATGAGAGCGGACGGGAAGAAGAACGAACAGAAGAGCAATAGATATTATGATTATGATAACCGGCAACGATTTCAAAGACATGGACGCAATGCAGAGTAGATATAGACACTAACTAGGTAGCATAGATGCTATACACATAAAACTAATGCAAACTAATTTACGAGATTTACGAGTAAAGAGGCCTTGTTTTCTTCTTCTTCTTCTTCTTCTTCTTCTTCTTCTTCTCCCTCCGCCTTGATGAAGCAAGTCATGGACGAATAATGCGAGGTCAAAGAATTCCCTCGGGATGGGCATCCAAAATAGCAAACAAAACAACTAGTAACCCCCCCCCCCCCCCCAAAAAAAAATTAGCAAATGAACCATCCTCGCAATATTATACGAGAAAGAAGAAAAAAAAAAAGGCATAGGAATCAACAATATTCATATTATATATATTTTTCTTTCGTTGCTTTTTTTTATTTGTTTGTTTGTTCGTTTGTTTGTTCGTTTGTTCTATTCATCACAGGCACTTCTTTTCTCTTCTTTTCTTTTTTTTCCTTTCGTTTCTTATGATTTTACTCGATTGGCACTACGACTACGTCGTTGATAATTCCATGATATTCCCCCCCCCCCCCCCCTTGACGCCGAGACATGAACTAGCACATGCAGCGCGCAAGCACACAGATTTTTCCCAAGAAACCATCCAAGTCTACGATCCATTTTTACTTTTTTTACTTTCTATATGATTTTTTTTTTTCAACATGGTATGCACGAATTTTTTTTTTCTTTTTTCAACGTCCCTGATTTCGCGAAGACAGCACAAGGGGATAACACACCAGTCGCTTCTTCGTTGACCATAATGTCATATGTCGATGTTGTTACGTGTAGCAAGAGAGAAAAGGAAAAAGAAAAAGAAAATAGCAACCGCGGCGGCGATAGGGTCTACGCGCCTAGCTGGCGCCTAGCTGGCGTATAGCCCGTGTAAAAAGCCAAACAAAGCATGCCCCGAAGATTAGGGGAGGGGAGGGGGGGGGGGGGGGGGGAATCTCCTACTTTTCGCACCAAGACCTCTCAGAAATGTTGTCTGAGACCAGTCAGACATGCCGAAAAGGGGGGAGTGTCGCCCAGTACGGCCGATCAAGTGAATGGAGGCAGAGCTGAATGTTTTTTTTTTTTTTTGCGGAGAGCAAGAAAATGGCCACACCCCCTTTTCATGAAAAGGGAGACGGAGAGAAAAGGGAAAAAAAAAAAAAAAAAAAAAAAAAAAAAAAAAAAAAAACTCCCATGTAGCGGTAAGATGATTTAATGTGAGCTCTCGAGGGCCAAGGGGGTGTGTCCGTAAAGCAAGGAGGGGAAAGAAGAGGGGAGGGGTGGGGGGGCGAGAAGAAGAAGAAGAAGAAACAAAACAACCCAGACCAAAGTGACCATCAGAAACCCTCAACAGCCGCAACAGAATTGCCCGTTCCGTTTGCTCCCTCATCAGCACTCCGACGATGATATCGCGTGCGCTTCATGGCTGATGCAGAAAGGCCATCAACAACTGCTCCCGCCCAGCCTATATATATGTGTATATATATATATATACATATATATATATAGGTTAGGCATATTGGAAAAGTACACTGATAGATTCTCCGTGGTGGACGCGGCGGATAGCCTCGGCAAACACGGGCGAAATATCAAGCACTTCCAATTTGGGGCAGAGGCGGCGATGCTCCTCCTGCGGGACCGAGTTGGTCACGATGATCCTGTCAATCGCAGAGGCGTTGACACGGGAAATGGCATCTCCACTGAAGACGCCGTGGGTGATGAGGGCGTAGACCCTAGTAGCGCCCTCTCGCTTCAGCAGCTTGGCAGCGCGAGTGATGGTGTTCGCCGTGTCGGCAAGGTCGTCGACCAAGATGCAGACCCGGTTGGCAATGTCACCAACCAGCATCATGCTGGCATTGCGATGGTCTGTGAACTTGATGGGACGGCGTTCCTATGGGGCGTAAAACATGAGTTTCGAACAGCAAGGTCATGAGGTTGTATTACCTTGTGAATGAGCGCAAAGTCCATGTTGAGGCTGTCGGCAATGGCGGTGGCCCGCTTTGCGCCGCCGGCATCGGGGGAAACGATGACGGCTTCCCTGTAGTCGGGTATATGGGTCTGGATGTAGTTTTGGAGGAGGGGTTTGCCGTAAAGGTTGTCGACGGGGATGTCGAAAAACCCTTGGTATTGGGGGTCGTGGAGGTCCATGGTGATGATGTGATCGGCGCCGGCGCAGGTGAGGAGATCGGCAACAAGAGTGCCAGCCTGGGCGACCCACTGCTTATAGCCAGGCTTGGGCCGGAAGGCGTTGACGTTGGTCTGGTTCTCGTAATCGTGGGTGGTAAAGCTTCGCTGCGAGACGTCGGGGTACACTCCTTGGCCATTGGAGCCGATGCTCGAGACGGTGTCCGATCGCCTGGGTAACGGATCGCCGCCATTGGCCTCCCGAGCGCCGTCCCCGGCAATGGCGGACCTGGAGAGCCTTTCGGAGAGGCCATTGACGCCGTTGGAGAGCCCGACGCTTCGTGGCCCGCCAGGCCGCGGCGTGGGAGGAACGCTCTCGAAGGTGTAGTCTTTCTTTGCGGACTCGGACGATCTGGACAGGGGCGCGCCGGCTTTGTTATAGGGCCAGTCGGGCTGCCTCGAGTATGGGAAAAGAGGCACGACGGCGGTGACCCTCTTGGCGGAGCCAGTTTTGCAGGCCGAGATCATGATGCACAGGTCGATGAGGTGGTCGTTGACATGGCCAGAGCCGGATTGGATGATGTAGACATCCTTGCCGCGGACGGAGTCCTTGATCTCGCAGCGACTCTCACCACCCGAGAATTTCGAGAGGATGCGATCACAGGCCGGGATGCCGAGAAAGTTGCAGACATTTTCCGTCATTCGCGGGTGGGAGTTGCCTCCCAGGACGACAATGTTTCGAACCATGGCGAACGGCGTCAAGGGAGAGCGACGAAGGAGCAAAGACTCGGAGATTGGGAAAGGAGGTTCTCCAATCGAGAGAAGATTTGCGCAGATCCCGAGATGTGAGATGTGAAGGGGGGTCGCGTGAGGGTTTGGAGCAGCGAACGCTCTCTTTTTTTTTTTTTTTTTTTTTTTTTTTTTTTTTTTTCCTTCTCTCTCTCTCCTCCTGCCAGAGACCCGCCTTCCGTCAAGTGGGGAGCAGAAGTATCAAAGGCGACGTCAGATGCAAAAGCCGTGGTCCAAAAAAAAAAATTCCCCGTTTCTGCCGATTGCGGCCGAAGTTGGAGATGCGGGAGAGGACGGAATCAAAAGAGCGCAACGGCTTAAGAGACGAGGCGAATGAGGGCGAAGCCACAAACGCGGCAGCAAGAGCAGCAGGAAAGCCCGAGGCGATGCTAGAACAGCAGCATGATTATGGATGAATGAAGGGAAAAAGAAGAAGAAGAAGAAGAAGAAGAAAAAAATGGAGGCGAGGAGAGACAGAGAGAGAGAGAGGCTCCCCAGACGCCGATTCGACGAAACTAACTGGAAGGCGGAACTCAAAAAAAAAAAAAAAAATTCTGTTGCGCATTGGGAAAAGAAAAAATTGCAACTCCGTTCCCGCATAACCGGCCCTGCATCTGCATGAGTGGGGTCGCGGAGCTCATGCTTCAGTGAGGTGCAGCTCCCACAGAAGGCGGCTGCTGCAGGGCCGCCTCTCAGCACAGCGCTAAAATGCGCTGTAAATGAAAACCGGCGGTTGCGCTGGGTCGAGACGCGCACTGTGCTGAATGGAAGAAATACCTCTGGTAGTGCCTACATAAGGTAGTAGTTATACAGTAAACCAACTATATAAAAACTTACGTTACTATAAGTTATAACTACTAAACTTGCTACAGGTACCAACTAATTCAATAAAAAACCATCAGATTGCCCCCCCCCCCCCCCCTAAATACGGACGGAGCGCACCTATTTTTGCTCTAGCCAACGAACCGGACAGCTGGAGAATGAACCATATGGGCGCGCCACGCAGTCGAAGCAATGGCGCTCACTGGACGAGAGAAGTGCTAAAACGGACTGGGTTTTTTTTTTTTTGTTTATTTATTTATTTTTTTTTTTTTTATTTTCCCCTCAAAACTTGGATCAGGGGCTTAGGGAATTGCGCAATTTTTGCTTCCTGGGCCCCCCCCCCCCCCCCGCTGCTCTGTGCGTCGTCCACAAGCCGCCCAAAGTTGGTCGGGAGGGCAAAAAAAGCTGGATGGATTTGATTGTCGCAGGAGAAGAAGAAATGACGGAACAACAACGAGGCCGATGGCGCGATCAAACGAGCAGCGGGTTTGGCCTTGTTCTCCGAACAGCTGCTCCAAAAAAAAAAAAAAAAAAAAAAAAAAAAAAAAAAAAACAAGGGGGGGGAGGCAAAATCCAAAGTCCCCCAGACGACAACAATCCCGTTCCCTGTTGGAGGGCCATTCATTCAACTTTCCGTTTGAGTCATTTGCCCATGCGGTTTCTCTTGCTTTTAATTGCAGGGTTTTGGCCCAATTGTATTTTCGCCCATGGCTAGTGGGTGGCGTTAGCAGCAACCGCTCTGGCGCCGGTACATGCGAGCACAACCCCCCCCCCCGTTATTTAGGTAACGGAGTTGCGTTGTTCTTGAAGGGCAAATTTTGCCCACAAATTCATCGGCAAAAGGCAAAAAAAAAAAAACTAGTCTCTTGATGTGCTTTTTTTTTGTTTTTTCGTTTTTTTGTTTTTATTCAGGAAGTGGACGAGTTTACCCTGATTCTGCATGGGCTGTGATGGGAGGTGCAGATGCGGCCGTGTGCGAACAAGAACTGCCGTACTGTGTGGCTTCAGATGCGCAAACAAAACGTAGGAAATTTTTTTTTAATTTTCAATTTATTATTATCAACGATTATTATTATCATTTTTATTTTTAGCGGCGTCTGTTTGGCGGTCAAAAAAAAAAAAGTACTTGGTACGTAAGGTAAGGAATTCTGCTCTCTGATTGGACAGTCGCTTTGCTGGGGGAGGGTCAAGCTTGCTTTTCTTTTTTCTTTTTTTTTTTTTTTGGTTGTTTCATATTTTGGCCTGTTGGCGATTCGATTTGTATGTTAGGACTTCAAAAACACAACAAAAACCGAGCTTTTTTTTTTTTTTTTTTTTTTTTTTTACCTTGTTTTCGCTCGAAAAACAGCCAAACAAATGTTTTAAGGATTCGACGCATTTGTCGGTCGTTGCTGCAAGCGTTTGCTTTTTTTTTGGGGGTGAAAAAAAAAAAAAAAAAAAAAGAAAATACTTGTCCAGCCGTCCGTCTTTTTTTTTTTTTTTTCCTCGTTGACGGGAAATAAGCACTAGAATTAACCAACAACATGAAGGTCATGGAGGCTCAGGCTGCGGTCCTCACCAATTATGAAGTGCTCCAGCATCTGTCGCAGCAAAAAGACCGATACAAGCAGAGAAAGCGCCGCGGCCCTCCCAATCTCGAGACGGTCGTCAGGGAGGTTCGTCACCCCCTTGTGACGAGATGACGTTGGAGACGCTTCTTTCACGGGGTTCAACGCCTGGTCACTAACGTTTCCTTTTTTTTTTTCTTAGCTCATTCAATATTTACAGTCCTATCCCAACCCGCTGAGCCAGAAGCCCAGCGCGTACGACCCTGGCTGCATCTCCCGGCTGCTGGAGCGTCTGAGTCCTTACGAGCTCTCCAAGGGCGAAGTGGTCATGATTCTCAACCTGCGGCCTGCTTCTGTGGCTGCCCTCAACACCATCATCGAAGAGATGGGAGAGCGCTTCAGCGATGAGCAGCAGGAGGAAATGGTGACGATTGTTCTGGAAGTCTTGGGCCAGTTTAAGGAATCGGGGCCGAATGCAAACGGCAACGCAGATGATGCCGCGGAGGCTGGAAACGCTTCATGACACCTTTATTACAGAGCGTTCTCCTTTTTGGGTAAAAAAAAATGAGCAGCCAAAAGAGGGGGGAAAGGGAACCCAAAAAAAAAAAAAAAAAAAAAAAAAAAAAAAAAACTCGCCATGCTATCTTAAAAAAAAAAATCATCAATGGGGAAAGCAACAACAAATCGACGCATCTTCACATCACCCTGCACCCACCCTCGCTCTGTCCTCCGTTCTCCGTTGTCGTCTTGACGGCCGTCTTGCAGATGTCTTCAAACGCTGGCCCGATCAGCTCTCCCGTCACCGCCGAGCATTCGACATACCGATCTGCCCTCATCTCCTGGGCCATGCGGTAGGCATCTTGCGGATATATGATGCCGTTTGGATCCTCTTCAGACCTCAGGTCCCTCTTCAGTCCCAAAACTACCACCGGCAAGGAATCCATGCGCGCAAACGATTGTTTGACCTCATTGATCCACTGAAATGCCGCCACATGGATTGTAATATATATATATATATATATATATATGTATATATTAACCAAAGCTCCTAAGCAGAACAGGCGGACGGGAAACCGAGGGGCAAAATGCAGAGGAGGAAACATGTGTTGGTTACTGACATATCTCTTCATGTTGATGAGGCTCAGGCGCTGGCTGATGTCGTAGCAGATGACAATGACATCAGGGTCCAGCAGGCGCCAGTTTTCGGGGCAAGACGTATCGTAGAACTCAAACCGATAGCTCTTTGTTGATATATTGACCGAGAACACGTATGGCTGATCAATGTCCCGCAGAAGCGGGATTGGATTGATCTCCTCTCCAGCCCTCACTCTCCTGTGATGGAAAAAAAAAAAAATTCCCCGTCAGTGGTTGTTGCTACCCTATAAAAAAAAACGAAAAAGCCAGACCAGCCACGAACGAGAGAAATGTCGTCTTGCCGCATTTTTCATCTCCTACGAGAAGGAGCTTGACAACTTCATTCTCCATTTTTTTTCTCTTGAGGAAATATATATATATATATATATATATATTATTTATGGATTGGATTCGGTCTGGGGAGAAAACAAGGAGAGGAGAGAAGGAAATTGGGTGTGGTCTAAATGAGATGGGGAGGGTTTTGCAATTGCGTTTGGTCTGTACGGAGAACGGAGTACATCATATGTACATATGCATGTAGTCCGTAGCGTTGAACAACCTCTGGTGGCGCTTCCTATCGCACCAGCCACACAGTTTGCAGGCCCGCCAAGCCACCATCTTTTCACCCACAACCAGGGTTGCCAATTCGTACTTTTTTTTCGTATTTCATATTTTCGTTTTTATATATAAAATATGAAAAAATTTGTATTTTCAGTACGAATTATGAAAAAAATTCATATTTCGTATACGAATATGAAAATATGAATTATGAAAAAATTACAAATTTTTAAAAGATTTTAAAAAAGAAAAATATTATATTTTAAAGTATTTTCCTAATTAAGAAGGTAACTAAGCTTAATTAAGAAAGCTAAAAGTAGATTCTAAGCCTTTAATTGGTTAGAATTTCTATAAAAGTGGGTCTTATTAAATCTTAAATTTAGTTTTTTTTAAAAAAAAATTAAAAAAAAAATTTAAAAAAAAATTTTATATATGAAATATGAATTATTTTTATATTTTGTATATGAATTATGAATTTTTTTTGTAATTTATATTGAAATATGAATTTTTTTTATATTTTGTATATGAATTATAAAAAATTTTATAGTACGAAAATACGAATGTTTTTATACATACAAAATAACAACCCTGGTACTCACTGACTATAGTACTATCACTCTAGTACTGCTTACTTTGCATAAAGTTTGCATACGCGCATGAATGGGAGCAAGGGACAGGGTTGCTAATTCATAACATTTTGTAGTACGAATTGTTTTTGTATTTTATATATGAATTATGAAAAAATTTGTATTTTTAGTATAAAATATGAAAAAAATTCATAATTTATATATAAATATAAAAATATAAAATATGAAAATTTATAAAAAGAAAAAAATTATAATATTTAATTTTAATTTTAATTTTATTTTAATAATAAAATTTTAATAATAAAAATAAATAAATATATAACTTATAGTTTTATAATTAATATATATTTTAATAATTTAAAGTATATTATTAATATAGAAAAATATTAAAGATTGCTTAGTAATAAAAGTAGGCTTGATTACTTAAGCTTATTTAAATATTATATAAGCAAAAGGAATTATATTATATAAGCAATATATATAATTATTTTACTTATATAAGCACTTGGGTTTAATATACTTATCCTGTTTTTTATTAAGGGCATTACTTTTTTATATAGTTTTTTATACTTTAATTATATAAGTTAATATTATATAATTAGTATTATTTAAAAGCTCTTTTCTTGCGCTTTTAATTAATTATTTTTTTTTAATAATATTTTTATTATATAAAAAGTTATAATAAAGTTTTATTACTTAAAATTAAAGTTTAAAACTAGGCTTAATTTATAAAGGATTAAGATTAAAAAAAATTTAATCTTAATCTTTAGCTTGATTATTTATTTATTAAGCTAATTTATCTATCTAGTGGTAAAATATTTATTTAATAATTATAAGCTTTTTTAGTTAGACTTTTATAAGCTTTAATAAAAAAAATATAAAATTAGTATATTATTTATATTATATATTACTTTATAATTAATATAAATTAGTCTATATATTTAATACTAAAATATAGCTTTTTTTCTTAATTATTAAATAATATAGGTTATATAGTATAATTTTTATTATTAATTATAGAATTATAGAGTGTTAATAATTAATTTTAGTAGCTAGTTTTAGTTCTATAAGACTTTAAAGCTATAAGGTAGCTAGTTTGATTATTAATATAGTAATAAAGGGTTAAATTAATTAAAATTACTTATTAAATTTATTAATTAAATAAAGTTATTAATATAAGAAAACTTAAAAAAACCCTTTATTATTTATATTCTAGAATTTAATATTAATAGCTAGAATTAGGTTATATAATAACTACTGTTAAAAAGCCTTAAATTCAAGCTATTTATAGTATAATTTATATATTATAATTCTTTTTAACAGTTATATAATTATTAAGTATTTAATAATTATTTTTAGTATTTATTTCTAGCTTTAGTTATAAATAAGTGTATAGATGTAGATTTAATGATTTTTAAGCTTTTTATAAGGCCCCCCCCTTACAATCCTAAAGACCTATTTTTTCTAGCATCCTTATTGGCTAATTCTGCTTACATAAGCAAGATTCTAGCCCTCTTATTGGCTAGATTTCTAGAAAAAGTGGGTCTTTTAAAATTGAATCCAATTTCTAATCCTTTAGAAAGCTAGGCTTTATAGGGCTTTTAAGCGCTATAACCCTCTATAAGCTTGTAAGCTTATAGGCCTTTATAGCGCTAAGCTATATTAGGCAATAGCTATTAAGCAGGGGTATAAGCTAGGCCTAATAGGGTAATTGCTTATAAGCTATAGGGTAGGCTTAAAGATTAATTATTAAGTATAGCTTGTAGTAATAGGTTATAGAAGGCTATAGGGGATAGCTAACTGGAAATAGCTATAGCTTATGCTATAGGCTAGCTATAGGGCTCTAAAGACCACTAAAATAACCACTATAAGCTCTATTTTATAGCTATTATAAGCTATAGTCTTATAACTTTATAGCTATATTTAAAAGTATTAAAAGAATTTTATAAAACTTTTAAATTATATAAGAAATATTAGAAAAAATAATTATAATATAAAAATAATATTATTAAAAAGCGAATTTATTAAAGGTTTTAAAAAAGTAAAAAAAAAAGATATATATTTACTATAAAAAAAGATATTAACTAGTTTATAAAATTTATTCTAAAAAATCATCCTTTTTAAATTCCTCTATATCTTTTAACCAATTTTTTAATAAAATTATTTCTTTAACTAATTTAAGGTCTAGCCTATTTCTGCTTTTAGTAATAATATTATTACTAATAGAAAAAATTCCTTCTATTGAAGCAGAAGTAGCAGGAATTACTAAGTAACGCTTTGCTAAAATAGATAAAATAAGGTAATCTTTATTATTAAATGCCCACCATTATAAAGGATTTTTCTATATTATAAAATTAATAAAAAAATCTAAATATATATATATAATAGAAAAATAACTTACATTTCTAGAAATACAATTTTTTTTTAAATATATTAAAATTTCATCTTTTAATTCTAAGCTTTTTGATTTTGTTAGAATAAAAAAGCTAGAATTAGAATCCAACTTATTATAATGTAGGCTAAAAGAAGGGTTCTATAAATTATTATTAAATAAATAATTATTTAATAACCCTTTTTCCTTAATCTTATTTTTAACACTATAAAATATTAATAAAAAAATATTTTTTCTTTAAAAAAAACATACCTATTATATTCTTCTTTTAATAACTCAATAATATCATTATTAAAATTAGAATAAAAATATAAAAGCTTATTTTTTAAAAAATGCATATTTTTAAATTAAGGATCTAAAATCATGTTAAAAAAATAAGCTTTATAAAAAGGTAACTGATTTTTAGAAATTTCTATAGGAAAATATTTTTTTAATTTCTAAATACCCTTTTTAATAGCATTTAAATAAAAAGAATAATAATTTAACTATAAAAATATTAATATATTTTTTTATAAAATAAATAAAATAAAACTTACTAAAGAATTCTTTTCCTTAATTAAATTTTTATATAATATATTTAAATCCTTTAGTTTTTTATATATTTTATAAATATATAATAAAGAAAATAATATAGTTATATAAATTTAGCCTTGCAATTTTATTAAAGGTTTAAGAAATATTTTAAAAATAGATCTTAATTTAATAACAGCTTGCCATTTAAAAGTACTAAGATAATTCTAAAAATAAATTAATAAAATATATAATTATAATATTTTTTTTTAAAAAAAACATACCTTTTTAAATTCTTTATTATATATATTAAAAAAACAATATTCTAAAGCAGGCTTTAAAATTAAAACTATATTTAATATATAATAAGTTAAATTCCATCAAGTTAATATATTTAAAAAAAATTATTATTAATTCTTTAAAAAATTATATATAAAAAAAAAACTTACCTAATGGAATTCTTTCTTTATAAAAATCCTCAGGAATTTTTTTTTTATTTTTTTATATTTTTATTCTTGATTTAAATAACTTAAAAAGTTCTTGGGAATACTTTAATAAAGTTATTAATTTTCATAATTTTGTTATATAATCTAAAAAATATTAATATAATAAATAAAAAAAATATAAAAAAACTTACTAAAAGGGAAAGATATAATAGAATTTTCTTCTAAATTTAAAATAGAATTTCCTTTTAAATTTAAATTAAAAGATTCTTTAGATTCTTCTTTAATAATATAGTTATTAATAATATTAATATAATTATTAATTAAAGAATTAATATTAGAATTTAATAAAAATTCTTTTAATATATCTTAAGCTATTAAATTAATAATATATACTAAGCAGTAAATATTATTATAAAAAACAGCTTTTTTTTCACTTTTATATACTTTTTCAAAGCATTTTATAAAAGTATTATTATTTCCAGCATTATCCCTAGTAATACTAAAAAAAATTAATAAATTAATAATAAAATAAAATTTATAAAGAAATTACTTACCTAAAAATATTATTAATTTTTAAATATAAAAATTGCAATAATATATTTAAAAATAATTTATAAATATATTCACCTGTATGACTTTCAGTCATTTCTTTAAAGCCTAATAAAAAAATTAATAAAAAATCTAAAAAAATTATATTAAAATAGTTTTTTTTTTAAAAGAAAGCATACCTATTAATTAATATTTTAATTCAAAATTTGAATTAATATATATTAAAATAATGCCTAAATAGGCATTTTAACTAGATAAAGTCTAGATATCAAAAGTAATAGAAAAAGCCCTAAAGCTTTCAATATTATTCTTAATTTAGTTATTTAAAGTAAATTTTTCCAGATTATACTTTTTTTCTAAAATAAGCTTAATCTTAGACTAGTTAATAGACTCATGATTACTAATAAAATATTAATTAAATATTAATTTTTTTTTTAAAAAAAAGAAAAACTTACTTATTATAATATAATAATAAAGAATTAAAAAAATTTAAATTTAAAATATTAAAAGAAATATTATTATTAATTAAAAAATATAATATTTTTTCTTCTGCAATTTTATTATTAAATCATAATAAAGGATTTAAAACTTAATATTCAGTTATACTTTCAAGGGCATGTATTTCTATAATAAATATTAGTATTATAAAAATTAAAAAAAAAATATAAAAAAAATAGTTTTAAAAACTATATTAAATAAAAAAAACATACTTTTTTTTCAAGAATTTTCTATTTTTTTATTATAAGCAATTTTAACATGTTGATGTTCATAATGCTTAGCTAAGTTTAATCCTTTAAAACCAATACATTTAGCTTCTGTTGTATAATTACACTTATAAAGGGAAATTAATAAAAAAAAATTATATAATATATAAAAAAACCTAAATTTTAATAAAAAAATATTAAAAAAAATAACTTATATAGTGCAATTTATAGTCATAGTTCTTTCTTTTATAATATCGATTGGATTTAAACTTTTAATAAATAAATTATATTTAAAAATATATATATTTAATAGAGAATTTTCCAGTAGGGTAAATTGGTCATTATTATAAACCAGATCAATAATATTTTCTGAATTTTCTAATATAATATTAGAATTTTCTTCAATATTTAAAGAAATAAAAGAAGAAGAAATATCAGAAGTTTCATTAGTAAAAGAAGACATTTTATTATAAAAAGGCTTTTTTATAATAAAATATAAAAAAAATAAAGTTTTTTATAATTATAAAGTTTATTTTTATAAAAGCTGTTAATAATAAAAGCTATTAGAATAATTTTAAAAAGGAAAATTAAGGGTTTATATACTTTTTTTTTAACCCCTTTTACCCCTTTTACCCCTTTTTATCCTTATTTACCCCTTTTTTTAATACAGTTAGATTTTAGGTCTTGCAGTAACAACCTTTCCTAATTAGGAAGGTCCTTCCCAATTAGGAAGGACCTTCTTAATTAAGAAAGATCTTCTTAATTAGGCTATTAGTCTATAGCTATAAGCTATAGCTATAGCTATTATAAAATAAAGCTTATAGCGGTTATTATAGTGGCCTTTAGAGCTCTATAGCTAACCTATAGCGCTAGCTATAGCTATTTTTAATTAGCTATCCCCTATAGCCTTCTATAACCTATTACCACAAGCTATACTTAATAATTAATCTTCAAGCCTACCCTATAGCTTATAAACAATTACCCTATTAGGCCTAGCTTATACCCCTGCTTAATAGCTATTGCCTAATATAGCTTAGCGCTATAAAGGCCTATAAGCTTACAAGCTTATAGAGGGTTATAGCGCTTAAAAGCCCTATAAAGCCTAGCTTTCTAAAGGATTAGAAATTGGATTCAATTTTAAAAGACCCACTTTTTCTAGAAATCTAGCCAATAAGAGGGCTAGAATCTTGCTTATGTAAGCAGAATTAGCCAATAAGGATGCTAGAAAAAGTGGGTCTTTAGGATTGTAAGGGGGGGGCCTTATAAAATTGCTAAAAAAGGCCAAATTAGCTGATTCTTAATAAAAAACAGGTTTTTAGACAATAATTAAAACTTAATTAAAAACCTTATTAAAACACTTAGCAATTTTAATATCTTAATATTATTATTATATAATATATTTTATACTATTAAAAAGCTAAGAAATTATACTTTTTTTTAATATATATAATATACTATAAAATTACTTATTAATTAATATATTTAACTTTAAAAATAAGCTAAATTTCTTATATTTTTTAAGGTAGTCTTATTAATTAATTAAAATAAATTTTTTATATTTCGTATACGAATTACAAAAAATTTTCATATTTCGTATACGAATTACGAAAAATTTTCGTATTTCGTACTAAAATACGAAAAATTTTCGTAATTCGTATACGAAATACGAAAAATTTCGTATTACGAAAATACGAATGTTTTCGTATGTACGAAATGACAACCCTGCCCACAACCAACCGAAAGTGGGTTAATATAATAACAAGGAAGATAAAAAAATAAAACAAAATTAAAGAAGAAGAAAAAAGAAGAAGAAGAAAAAAAGAAAAAAAAAGGAAAAAGAGAAAAGAAAAGAAAAGAAAAGATTCCCCCAAGCGAACTCGGAAAGACCCTGATATAGAAATGCGAGTATCAAAGACCCCCACGCACAAACTCGTTACATGCGACCTTTTCACCAGGGGAATCTAGGCCGCAAGATTTGCGGGTGTGCCATCACGATCGGGCAGGGCAGGGCAGGAGAAGGATTTCACTGCCGCTTCTCAACCGTCAAGAATCCGGATCCGGCCCGTGACGGGAGGCTGAAGATGTCGGCCCAGGGGAACAATTACAACGGTTGGACCAAAGCCGGTCTCATCCAGCGGGTGAAGGAGCTGGAGAAGCAGTTGAAGGCGGCGCCATCCGCTTCCGGACAGCTTTCGACGGCGCCAGACGAAGGGCCTCGGTCTGCGCGCGACGCCTCCCAGACGACGTCTCGGGAGCAGCAGCAGCAGCAACAGCAACAGCAACAGCAACAGCAACAGGGGGGGAGCGGGTTGGGCCCGGCGCCGGCTATAAAGCCAAAGGGGAAGAAGAAGCTGGACCCAGCTAGATATTCCACCCGGTACGTTGCCCTGAAGCTGGCCTACCTGGGCAAAAACTACGGCGGGTTCGAGTTCCAGGCCATGGGCAACCAGCCGTCCATCGAAGAGGAGCTGTGGAACGCCCTCACCAAGGCATGCCTCATCTTCCCCGAGGACGAAAAGGTGGTGGACTTTGACTGCTGCGAGTACTCCAAGTGCGGCCGGACGGACCGCGGCGTGAGCGCCTTTGGCCAGGTCATCGGGCTGAGGGTGCGGAGCAACAGGCCGCGGCCCAAGAAGCAGCAGCCGCAGGGCGACGAGGCCGCCGTTCAAGGTCGAGATCAACGACGGCGGCAGCGGCAAGGGCAACAGCAAGAGGAGCCGGAGCCGGAGCCGGAGCCGGAGCCGGAGACTCCCCCTCAAGCAAGGCCCTTTGACGACACGCGCGACGAGATCCCCTACCCGCAGGTGCTCAACCGCTTGCTGCCCAAGGAAATCCGCATCCTGGCCTGGTGTCCATCGCCGCCGCCCGGCTTTTCCGCCCGCTTCTCGTGCCGAGAGCGCCAGTACAGGTACTTCTTCACGCAGCCCGCCTTCGCCCCCGCGCCGTCTCGCGTCGAGGGCGGGGGGGAGCTCACGAAGCCTGGCTGGCTGGACGTTGGGGCCATGCGCGACGCGGCGAAGCGGTACGAGGGGGAGCACGACTTCCGCAACTTCTGCAAGGTCGACCCGGCGAAGCAAATCACAAACTTCAAGAGGCGCATCTTCGAATCCGACATTGTCGAGGTCGAGGACGCGGCCTCGGCCTTGCCGTACCTCGGGGCCGCCGGCTTCGCTCCGGGGCACGACATGGATTCTTCTTCCCCCGGCGGGGTGTACCCCAAGGTCTACTACTTCCACGTCCGCGGCTCTGCGTTCCTGTGGCACCAGATCCGCCACATGGTGGCCGTCCTCTTCCTCGTCGGCCAGGGCCTCGAGGAGCCCTGCCTCGTCAGCGAGCTGCTCGACGTGCGAAAGAACCCGCGCCGGCCAAACTACGTCATGGCCGACGAGGTCCCTCTGGTGTTGTGGGACTGCATATTCCCGAGCGACGCGAGCGCATCTGCTGCGGCGGAGCGCAAGGACGACGCGCTGCGGTGGGTGCACGTCGGCGAGGACGGGCCGAGCGGGCGGTTCGGCCAGTTTGGCATCATGGACGACGCGTGGCAGATGTGGCGCGGGAGGAAGATGGACGAGGTGCTCGCCGGCCAGCTGCTGCAGCACGTCTCGCAGCAAGGCGGCGCCACCGCCGCCAAGGCTGACCCCATCGCCGCCGACAGCACAAGGCTGTTTGAGGGAGGAAACGGCGGGAGGCTGAGCGGCAAGTACCCCGGCGTCATGGGGATGAAGCTGCTGGAGTCCGCCGACGAGCAGAACGACAAGTATGCGAGGCGCAAGGGGTATGCGGACGCAGAGGACATGAGGGCGAAAAAGGGGCTTCAGGTCAAGCAAGGCGGGGGAGGAGGACGGGCGGGATGAGGGCGATGCCACGATGGCTGATGAATGAGGATGATGGAAGGATAGATTAAGAAGGAAGAATAAATTGAAAAGAAACACACGATATGTATACCTACCTGTATGTATGTATCATGTATGTGGATTACGTTACAAAGGTATATAGAATTTTTTTTTTTTTTTTTAATTTCCCGGAATACATATCCGTTTACATATAAAGACATGATGCCCTGCCCTCCCCCCTCCCCCTCCCTCTGCGTATGTTGTCTTTAGGAGGAACTGGATCCCTTTTTTTTTTTCCCTTTCTTTCTTTTCTTTTCTTTTCCACCGGTTATTAGCCATTTCGCTCCCATCTCCCATCGCCATTTACTTGTCATTCACCAACACTCTATTCTCCCCCCTCCCCTCATACAAACACTCCCTCACGCCCCTCCACACCGTCTCGACAATCCTCCTCCTGGGCAGCAAGCCCGGAAACACGACCACCACATCCTCCTCCCCCTCCACCACCACAACGAGGTAGTACCTCACCTCGAAGCCCAGGAACGCCTCGTTCACGAGAATGTCCTGGATCTTCTCCGTCGGGATGAAGCGCGTCGCCGCGCCGGCCAGATACGTCGCCGGGCTCTCGCTCGTCTGCACGCCCAGTCCGCGCAGGACCAGCAGGCTCTCCTGCGCGTGGACCCGCAGGCTGAGCGCGTAGAAGACGGCCGCGGCGACGGGGAGCAGCGCGGGGAGGGACACCGAGGCGGCGGCCCCGGCGAGGAGCGCGCCGGCGGGCGTGCCCTGAAACGCGTCGAGGGCGAGGACCAATCTATCGAGGGAGAATAGAGGCGGCGGCGGCGGCGTCGTCGAAGGCGCCAGCGCCGGGCGCGCGCCGACGCGGCTTCGCTCCTGGACCCATCGCGCGTAGAGGATGAGCAGCGCGACGAAGGAGAGGAAGATGCGCACGAAGAGGAGGAGAAGCCACAGGAGGCGCAGGGGCAGCGTCTGGGGAGGAAGCGTCGTCACGGTGAACTCGGCAGTTGTGGGAGAAGGGCGGCGGATGCGCAGGCGAGGCGCCGTCGTGAGCATGGGGCCTGTATATGTCGAGCGAGAGCCGGAGTCTTCGGGCTCTGTCCGTCTCGTATCGTCCGTCCGTCCGTCCGTCCGCCCGTCTATCTATCTATCTATCTCCGGGCGCTCGATTGGAAGGGCTGTGCGGAGAGCGGCGGGGACGGAAAGATTTGGCAATCGGGCGGCGCAGGTCATTCTATCATGCACAGAAGCCGACTCAAAGACCGGACGCGCCGGCTTCTGTAAAAATCGAGGGAAGAATGTGTGTTGAGATATTCAGCGCATCGGTGCGGCATCAGATGCTGTGTATCGTTTCGTATTTGCAATGCCATTCTCGTCGGATCAAGCCGTCCGTTGGTGATGCGCTGCCCCTGCCGTCGCCCGACAGCAAACTAAAAATTGCCCACAGAGCCCGCGAACCCCCCCCCCCGGCGCAACAATTCCCCGCAGCCCGGGAAACCCCCGCGCCCGCCCGCACTCCCCTTATAAGTCGAATAATTGCGCTCTCCTACCGGCTGTAATGGTCAAGCGGTGAAGGCTCTCGCTCACACTCGCCTCTTTCACGCCCACCCCCGTCAGATCCCCTCCGTTCGACGCCCAGCCCGAACGCCGCGGTGGCCGCCCGCTCGCATAGGCAACTTGCGACGTCGGTTTGTCGGCCCTAAGCAATGGAGATGACACTTGAGGGAGGATTCACTCTGCAGAGGACTCTCCCCCGTCGCGTGGCGGGCTGGATTACGATCGCGGAGGGCGTGGGTTGGATGGGCGAGACGGAGAATGCCGACACCATTTTTTCTCTTTTTTTCATTTAATTTTGATTTTTGTTTGTCTAAAAAGAAAAAAAAAAATGGTAGAGGCTTCGTGAGTCACCCGAGCGTTGCTTGAGACGTGCAGTAATCCGTAAAAAACGCTGCAATGTGGTGGTTTGGCTGTGCTCGAACCCTTCCATCCCTCCCATCTCATGCACCGGGCTGAAGCCATCACCACCAACAGCGGTACATTAGTACCTACTACTAAGTGCTACGTAGAGGTACCTTTATTAGTACTTGGACAAGGCACCTGGAAGATCACGTGCGCTCTACAAACAGGTACTACGTACTACCACTACCAGTGGTTACTAAGCAGGGACTTGTTGCAATTCCAACACTTCTATATTTCTTCTTTCCTTTACTCGCCCCAACAACAGTGAGTGAGTAATCAATGCGTGTGAGAAAAAAGAAAAGAAGGAAAAAAAAAAACATCAATTTCTTCAGCTACCTTGAAAAAAAAAAAAAAAACAAGTTGCCGTGAGGCAGCGTTGTATAAAAAGCCAAGTCTGCCCCGGCACAGCCTCTGCACGTTTTCATTTCGCATGTGCATGTTTTGTTTTTTGTTTTTGTTTCTTGCCCTCTCTCTCCCCTTCTCTTTGCCGCATGAGACGTTGCCGTCTTTCAGCCCTGCATATTTTTTTTGTCCCAAGTCCGTCATCAATCGTAAAGAAGAGAAAAGGGAGAAGGAGTAGTAAAAGGAAAGAAGAAGAAGAAGAAGAAGAAGAAGAAGAAAAGTCCCCAAGCCAAAGGATATTGCATTGCCCGTGAGCGTGCGCGTGACGGGGCCCAAGCCACATCTCTCAGACGCTTAAACCCACAGGCTATCCCTATCCAAAGAAAAGTAACACCCCCTGATGCATGCATATATCACACAGTATAAGACGTTAAAATAAGAAATTATCCTCAAAGATTGCACACACGTGTGCAGCAAAGACGGTAGAAATGAAAATGGAATAAGCAAAAAGAAAAAGAAAAGAAAAGAAAAGTGACAAATTTGAAAGGGGCAAAACAAGATATAGTCGGTCGTCACAATACTCTCCGCCATAAGATAGATGCCATAAGATGAATTCTTCTCGGGAAGAATGTCTCCCAATCTCTCTCTCTCTCTCTCTCTCTCTCTCTCTCTCTCTCTCTCTCTTTCCCTTGCCAAAAATAAAAAAGAAAAAAAAAAGAAAAAAAAAAGTCGCCCGTATTTTGCTTGCAAAATGTTGGGGACACAGCATTCACAACCTAAGAAATAAGAAGGGAAAAGAAGAAGTTTTAAAAAAAAAGAAACTAAAAAAAAAAAAAAAAGACGAATAAAACGAAACGAAAAGAGGGAAAGAAAGAAATCAAAGCTCGCGACAACGCCAAATTGCGGCGAACCAAGACCCTACACGCATGCAAAGTAAAGTCCTAGGGAATAGGGGGGGAAGGGGCCTTAATGTGATGCCTTTTTGTCGTCACAAAAGCTAAAACATTCCTCTACCGTGCAGCCCACCCGACAGCTTTCTGCCATGCCCTTCAATCGGCGAGCGGATAGCGTCTCGATCATACAGCACGGGGGGAGGGATGCCCGCCACGGGAGATCTGAGCTGGCTCATGCCGGTGCTCGCATCGCCGTGCATCTCAAACGGGGGCGACCTGGTGCTCATCGATCCGTCCTTGCGGCTGCGGCTGCCCGAGCGGAGGCGTTCGGTAGCTTTGGTGATGCGACCCGAAAGGCTGCCTTCTCCGACACTGCGACCTCGGTTGTGGCCCCTGGCGGGAGGCTCGGGAGGGGGGATCACGGGCACCATGCCGTCGTTTGGAGCAGCCACCGCGGGCTCCTCCGCCTCGTCGTCGTCCATGACAATCTCAATCATGCCCGAAGCCACTGTCCCGGCAACAGGCGGCTGCCGTCGTACGTGCAGCAGCGGCGGCGGCGGCGGAGGAGGAGGAACGGCCAGATGCTGCAGCTCCTTCAAAAAGGGAGGAGGCGCCGACGGGGGCGGCGGTGGCGGAGGCGGCACCAGGTTGCTCCTCTGTCGGCGCCATTCGTTCTCCACGATGCCATCCAGGCCTCTACCCTCGTTGGCGCTCCCCTTTCGGCCAAAGCGAGGCTGTTGCGATGGCTCCTCGGGGATCGGCGCCGACATGCTTCGCGGAATCATGGGTCGAGACGGTGGTTGATATACCGTCGACGGCAGCTGGTAAACCGTCGACGGCAACAATGTCAGCGGTTGCTGCTGCCCCTCTTCCACCTTCACTACCTGTGGTTTTTCCAGGGAGTACTGCGGAGAGTACTGCGGCGAGCTCTGTGGGGAATATTTCTGCGAGAAGGTGGCGGGAACAGGTGGCGGCGGAAGCTCTTCGTACTGGCTCTCATCCGACCGGAGAATGAGCCTCATCGCATTGGGGGTGGCGGGCAGGCCGATTTGCAGTCCGTTTCGGGCGTACATGCTCCTTGGCGGCTCGGTTGCGGAGCGGGGAGGGAGGCCCTCGGGCAAAATCTCGTCGTCGGCTTCCACCAGAACCGGAGGCTTCTTGGGAGATATCTCGCTCGGGTGGGGGATTTGAGGACCCAGCTGCCGCTTTGCGAGAGACTTTCGGCGCTCTTCAAGCTCTCGTGCGGCCTGCTCCTTCTTCCGTTGTCTCTCGTCCTTCATCTGCCGCAAATCGCCAGCATGCTCGGTAGATGCGGCGCGGACGTGAGCTGCCTGGCCCGACGATGCCGGAGCAGCGCCGCGAGCCTCGGCTGCATCTCTCCGCCGGCTCGCGATGGGAGAGTTAAGATTGTGGCCGGCACTCCGGCTATGCTTGGCTCTGAACTCTTCTTGCGCCTGCATAGCCTTTCTATAATCTTCTTCATCCTCGGAGCCCTGACAATGCAGGGCCGTCGCCGACAGTGGCACTGGCGACGATGGCGACCGCGGGGCTGATCCGCTCCGGCCCTGGCTTCGTCCACGCGTATCCAGGGGCGGTAGGCGCCCGCTGTCCGGGCTCCTTCCATGACTGGACGCGCGTCCGCTCGCCTTGCTCTTCGCCACGCTTGCTCTTCGTATCGTCAGGGGCTCGACTCCGTTGTCAGAATGCTGGGTGCTGAGGATGGCCAGGTCCTCGGGAGACATTGGAACGGGCGATGTGGGGGATCTCTTTGCCTTGGTCCAAGATCTGGCTGATGCCCTACCGCGTTCTTCGGACGGGTCGCGCGACTTGGCTCGTCGCTCCCGGCTGCCCTGGCGACCGGTAGACGGATCTCCGGCCCGCTCCTTGCTCCCGGTCCTGCTCCCAGCCTTCTTGTAGTGCTGAGCCGCCTCCAGGCTGTGGATGTAATCATCCCTGTGCCGGGGGTTTGATCGGTGGCTCCGGCCGGCGCTCGAGTTGGATGTGATGGAGCCGGCCACAGATCCGGCGCCGGGACCGGTGCCGCGACGGCGAGTTGGCCAGTGAAAGCGAGTGGACGAGGCGGCCGACTGATCTGGAGACATCGCGTCCGCCGCTGGCGGCTGGACCAGAGGCTGCAGCTGCAGGTGCAGGTGGGTAGGAATCCGATCGCGAGAGCCGTTCCGCTGTGCCGAGTGAACTTCCTGCAGCCTGCTCATAATGGTCTGGTCGGGAGACGGAGGCCGCTCGCCCGCCGCGTGCGCTGGAACGACGCGCTGGAACTTGTCTCTCATCATCATCGGGCTGGCTGTTGCAGCGCGCGGCATCGCAAGTCCCGTCATCGTGTTGCCGTCCTGAGCGGCGGACGACTTGCGAGAATGGCTCGCCGGTTGTTGGGGCGCGTCCGCGGCCGGTGTGGCGGCGTTTTCGACGGGCTTCAGGCTATTCCTGTCAAAGGTGGCCTCTCCAATCGAGGGCAGCCGGCCGCGATTGAAATTTTGGCCACTAGGGCGGGCCGATGTTGGCGTGTTGAACCTGCTATTGCTCGACGGCCGAAGAAACGCAGTCGCGGGATCGTAGGCGCCACCACCACTCGGAGATATGGCCGACTCGGCAATCGGCGTCACCCCAGCCGCGATGGGCGTCTGGCCGCCGTCAGCCTGCGAGTAGAACTTGGCCTTTTGATTCTGGTCACCAAACGATGTGATCAGCTTCAGCGCCGACGCTTTGGCGAAGCTGCGCTGGGGGCCTTTTTGGATTCCCGGAGGCGACAGCGGAGGGCTCAGCACCTCGGGGATGCTCGGCGTGATGTTCTGGAAGCTGAGCTGCGCAGCCGACGGCGAGGCCCAGGGCTCCGAGGATTCCTGGCCGGTGCAGGCGAAGCAGCGGATGGCCAGTTGCTGCTGGCCGTGCTTGACCGCCCACTCACCCCATTTACGGACGATGGAGGCCTGCCGCTCCCAGACGCTGGGGAAGGCTACGCAGGTGAGGATGAGAGCTTCCATGTATCTCTTGTGCGAGATGTAGACCTCGATGGCGTCGTTGTAGTCTCCCATGCCAAGCATAATCGTCACTGCGACGTGAACGTCGCCATTCTCCAGGAGACGCTGGACGTAGACGCGGCCGAGCTTGTGCTGAGACGCCTGGCCGCCAATGCCGCTCAGGGCCAGCAGCATCCAGTCCGACGAGGTCATGTTCTGAGAGCTGGCGGCCATGATGTCCGAGTCGATATCGCCCAGCCACTTTGCGAGTAGAATCCGGTTTGCCGAGCCGGCGGGATAACGGCTCATCTCGTCGCGAATCAGATCGTCCACCTCCTTGTTCCATCCAAAGATGGTGTTCAGCATCTGTCGCCGCAAATCATCATTGGTGAGATGGGAGGCGCTTGTCGGAATGGGGTGCTTGTACGGAAGGTCACTCAAGCGCGAGCGAGTGTACTTGAACAAATCTTGCACCTTTGTGTCATCGGGGCTCCGTGGCACCTCATGCCTCAGGCGAGAGGGCTTAAGTTTGGACTTGGATGAGGCCAACGACGGGGCACTTGTGCTGGGAAGCGAGTACCCCATCGAATAGTCATCCAGCTCCCGCCGCCCAGCCGTCGAGGGTTTCTGGGACGAGCCGGCGGAGATGTGGGTCCCCTCCGTCAGCCCTCGTGATCGCAGCGATCCCGCCTGCCTGCCAGGCGTGCGGGAGCCGGCCGGCGACTTCGACAGCGACGACACGCCGCTCTGGCTGGAGGCCGGGCTGCCCGTGTCATACGCCTCGTTGCTCGCTTCGGGGACGTTACGCTTTGTCAATCGCTGGAAAGGAGATAGGTGGTCGTCATCGCTTTCCGAGACGCCCGTCTCGAGCGGGACGGAGCTGGACTCGGACTCTGACGTATGGATCGTCGTTGCGGAGTGAACCGACCTGCCTCCCGTCTCTTCAGAGGTCGGAGGGGACGGCGGGAGAACACCAGCGGGGTGCTGCACGTTGGCTACCATGATGGCTGGAGAGTTGAGGTCAAACTGCTGCACAGTGTTGTTTGGTCCGAGGGTAAAGAGGCTGGCACCGGGGCCATAGACGGCCAGGCCTTTTACATGCTCAAGGGTTGGAATAGAGTCCTTGGTAACATGCCTCGTCCTTACGTCCCACGAAAACGTTTCCCTGTTTGACTAACGTCAGCGGCGCACACACACACACATACACACACGCAAAAGAAAGAAAAAGAAGAAGAAGAAGAAGAAACCGCCACGGTAAGCGGGAGGCCGCGCGCTTAGGCTGTGGCCGGTCGATAAGGGGACCTACGAGTCTGAGTATTGGATAATACGGCCGTTCTTGGACCACCCCATCCAGTTGGGGCCAGCGAGGAAATTCTCGTTCCTCCGGAGCACCCTGACCACCTTTGCGGGGTCTTCTGCGTTGTACGACTTGGCCACACTCCAGACCCGCAGGTCGCCGTCGTGCGTCTGGACGGCCAGCATATCTGATTTCTGCCTCGAGGATGACGCATGCCAGGCAAGCGTGACAATAGGCGAAGGCCCTCTAGAAGTTGTCAAGTTGTGTAGGATGGTGAAGCGAGGCTGTAGAGTTGCGACCAAGAGAGACCCGTTTTGATAGCTCCAAGAAATGGTGTTAGTGAAGTATACGGCACCTTGGGGGATCTCTCCATTCCTATGGGCTACGTATTTACTTACCCGATGGCAAAAGTTCGACAGTCGGACGAAGGGGCCAACGCCGTCACTGCAATCTGATCTATCGTCCGGGCTGAGAGGTGCTCGCATGTGGTTGGTTCGAAGAGGATGATGTTTCCCTGGGTGTTGCCTATAAAGCCGGGTTTTTTGTCAGCCCCATGTAGTATGTAAGTCGTTGCGGCGATGGCGCGGCGCCGGGGGATCGCAGGTTCTTCTCACCAAATGCAACGTTTCCATTCCGCATCCAGGAAGCGACGGTGAGGGTCTCGTACGAGACGAAGCGAGAGATCTCATCGCCAGTCATCAAGTCCCACACGATGGCGGTCTGCCCAGCGTCATAGCTCACAACAAAACGGCCAGCACCCATTTCACTCTGGTTGTCCACAGCGAGCAGGTGAATATCGTCCACGTGGCGTGAGAACCTCCGGTCGATGGTGAGTGTGTCGTGGTGGCAGCATACTATTGACGGTCCTTGGGCATAGAGGAAGACGGACGCCGTGGCGGCTGACGGGTTGAAGTATCTGAGCTCCTTTGCGGTCGGCATTTTTGAGAATTCCTGCGGTGGCGCTGGGCGACCCCGTGCGGTCGACGATTTGCCGGACCGATTGGAAGCGGTATGGTTATGTGGTGCGGAAGACATGGCTGCGGTCTGCGGTCTGCGGTCTGCGGTCGATGCTCCCACAATGGCCAACTATGTCAGGCCCGATATTATATTGGCCGGTTTAGTCGGCCTGCACCTCAGCAAAGCCCAGAGGCGGCCCCCCTCACAGATCCAAAGCACAGCCCAAAAAAAAAATTTGAAAGAAATAAAAAAAAAAAAAAGAAAGAAAGAAAAAGAAAAAACTCGTGAGACGGGCACCAGACTCCGTGTCACAATCCTGTCGCCAGGCCAAGGTCCGACTCTCTGGGAGCGCTCCGTCGGGTGTGAGTCCACAAAGTGGCGGCAAGCTGCGCGTCCTTGAGGTACCGACCGTCACATGGAACCCAGCTACTGCCCACTCCCGGACACACAAGCCTTAGCACAGAAAATCAACCAGATGACTTGTCTTTTCTTCGGGGCCGTGGATGGGGATGGGAAACAAGATTATCAGTAACTTATTGGGCTCGCTTGGGGGGGGGGGGAGGAACGTCGAATTGGTCGATTGCTGGCGGGAAGTGAGCTATGATGTACCGTAGAAGAGGTCTCGAGGGTGCAGGGCCTGGCCGTAGTCGGCAGCAACAAGAGTGAGGTGGAAAGAAGAAGGCTGAGCAGCCTAACGGAAGAGGGCAGCGTCACGGTTTTGCATATAAGAACACCTTGGAGGCCAAAAAAAAAAAAAAAGGCAAAGGATGACGGTTTCTGTAAGGTGCCGGAGAGTGTCAGGGGAGGGGCTGATCTGATTAGCTCGGCGCTTGTTCGAGCCGCCTAGGAGCTCCTGTTCGAGGGTTCAGGAGTAATGGGTGATGCAGGCGGATGCTGAATGGTGGTCACCGCGAGGAAAGCGAAAAAAAAAAAAAAGATTGAAGGATTTGCCTTTCGTCTCTTCTCTCCCCGTCCGCTCAAGGCGCTGCTTTCCTTATCCCCTCTTCTGTGAATTTTTTTTTTTTTCCCCCACAACCTGTATGAAGACAGCAAAGGCTGAAAGGGGGGAAAGGGAAGAAGAGGAGCAAGTCAAAGAAGTACGGAGTCGAGGTGCGGTACAAGTGCAAGATGGCCAAACGACGCACAAAAAGACACAGAGGCACATCCACCACTCGCGGCGAAGGCAGCTGCTAGCAGCACAATCTGGACATGGACATGGACAGATTGGAGAGGAAGGTTGGAGAGGCAGGGAATAAGAGCAGTCCGGGGGGTGTGATGGGGTCCGATGAAGAGGAGCCAGGCGAGCATGGCGCCTATGCGGCCGTGGATTAGGCCTGTCAACGGGATGGGGTTGGCTGCCAGAGAGTAGTGCTCGTCGTAGTAGTGAAATTAGAGCCCTGCACGCAGAGGCTGCCGGCGGCGGCGGTCTTTTAGGATGGAACGGATAGTCCAATGCGCGTCGAGGCAGCGCAGGGAACATACTAGCAGTAGTAGTGGTGGTGGTAGCAGTATGCGCATGCCGACAAATATTACCCCATTGCCCTACAGTCGCCCCCCGTATATGGCGCCCATGTTTGTTTCGACCATCTACAGCATTCACGGGCTAACAGTCAGAGCCCCCCCGGGCTTCGTGGTAGCAGCAGTACCACCAGCAGGCACCTCTCTCGCTACCGACGGCGGGTACCGAGCAGAGAGTGCGAAACACGCTGCAACGCTACCATCGTCATCGCATGCTCTTGATGCCAACGAGCCGCCTCGGGTCAGGCTCTGCTCGAATCCAGAAAGCGGTGCACGCGCGTGCGCCCGCGGTGGGCCCAGCTAAGCATTTACGAGGCGAAATTGGTCGGGCGAGGCAATGGCGACTGCTTGTCGGCGCAAGAGCGAGGACTCCGTAAAATGGGCATCATGGGCTCAGATCCTCAGAACGGACGAATTGAAGACGGGTGATGCACACGCGCTAGCGGGCGACGCACCGCCGCCGTAGTAAGGTCCCTTGTAGAAGGCCCCCCTTGCTTAGCCCTCGTACTTGTAGGCAGACCGGGCGAGACAACTGGATATCGACCTATCATAGCATTCAGAGCCATTGACGTCTTGGGCGAATGGCTGGTCTCCAAGGGGGGCTTTGAACGTGTTCGATTTTCAATTGCGTCTGCTCCATCCTCCGTCTCCCATGTCGTCTCTCCGGATGCGCGAGGGCACGGCCGTAAAGTGCCTGCGCCGACACTGACATTAGCAGCGAGGGACTCGTCACGGAGACGCACACCACACGGCTCCTGCTCCCTACCCCGACCGGCGGCACTTTTCACCCGTTGCATCGATGGTTCCACCGCTGGCGATCTGGCCTCTGTGCTCCGTGCGGGCATGCTGGACTCGAGTGATTGAACGGTGCCTTGCAGGAGAGCTCGCTCCCTGTGATACCAGCGAAGCGCAATGAGAGAACACGGCAGCCCGCGTCGCCCGGTCGTCCGCCCCATTGAGCCCCGTGAGCGCTGTGAGCGCTGTGAGCGCCGTGGGCAGCCCTCCCCTACCGAGCACACCGGCTTATGCCGCTTGCCTCTGGCTCCTCTGGCTCGCTCGCCGAAAGGGATCGTTTGTTGTCGCCATCTCGCAGTCTCTGGCCGTCTGTCAAGAGAAGTGTTCGAACCAGAGGGGGCAAGAAGCGTCCAATGCGGCTTTGGGGATTTTGGGGCTGCGGTCAAGAGTGGGGCGGCGAGGGCGAAAGGGTCAATGGCAAGAGCCGTCGAAGCGCCGAGGTGTGTCGCGCCTGCTGATTGGGCGCGCCAAATGCAGGTGCGCGCCATGGCGTGGCCAATCGGCGGCTCGATCACGCCTGCCCGCAGGGATCTAATCGCTGAGTCCCGGCCGCTAGGCTTCGCTGCCAGGGATCAGGGCTCGGGATCATGGCTCGGGATCAGGGATCCAAACCTCATTTCATCCAGCTTCCTCGACGCCGGGCTGATGATTCTTGCGTCTGTCTCTGGCCCTCGAGCGCGCCGAGACGAGAGCCAGAAACGGACTTGCTAGCGTCGTCGTCGGGCTCGTGCAATTTTAATCAAATCGTCTGCGCATTCTGCCATCGGGGCCCATCGCCAATCCCGCAGCCGCCATGGCCCATCACAGCCGCCTCAGATCAGATGATTCATGAGAGACAGAACTTCAGCTCCACGTCCATCCGCCGAGGCCTAGGTTTGTCCTTCTCTTGTCATTTCTTTCCGCGTTCTCTCTTTGCTAGCCTCCTCCCAAGTCGGTGCGCTAACGGGTTTCCCCAGCAAGCATGTGCGAAATCACTCATCTCTCTGGCTGGTTGTTGGCATCTACCGTGCATAGGCAGCATGTCATCCGTTTGTTGGCAAAAGCAGCAACCCCCCCCCCCGGGGTGATGCTGCCGCTGCAGGGACTCTTGGCCGCAAGTACAAGCATCATGCTGGCAAATTGGCATGCTCGGTTCAGACGGGCACCGGAGGCTCGTCTGTTCTCTTTGTGCCTTGCACAGTGACGAAATGCCAAAGGCACGCGTGCGATATGGTTGGGAATGTCTCGGACGCTTCGAGTCTCGATACTCGTTGGCATCCCGTTGCAGCATCTCTCTCTCTCTCTCTCTCTCTCTCTCTCTCTCTCCACACATGCGAGTCAATTCTTCCCAAGTCAAGGTTGTTGGTAGACTGAAACTGCCATGCCAGCATTTCTTTACCCACCTCATCCGAAGCCCACTACGCGAAGGAGCAATCTCTAGAAAAGTGTCTATATCACACTTTCAGGCAGCCAAACTATCCTGGTACGGAGCGGCGATGGCCACATGAGACATAGGCGCCGGCCATGCTTGTCCCTTGGTGGCCAACAACAAAAGTTTTACTGAATTGGGACTGTTTATCGAGGTCCAAACAACAACAAACCCGCTGGCTCATGGTACTAGCACCACTCTAGCCTTGCTTCCTTGCCGTACCCTGTCGAACTGCGACCTTGTGACGCAGTGTTTGTCTTGGCTTCGCTTTCCCTTGCTTTTCCTCTTTGTCATACTCGATGTCTAAAACCACCAAGACCCAAGCGCCACCTTGCGGGGGAATTCATACCATGACCACGTTTTCTGCTCCCGAAACAAGACGGAGAGCTAGAGCCCAAAGCTTCTGGATGGGGATCCGAATGCACAGACTTGGCACGACGAAATGACGCTTTTACCCAAGGTCGACGTCTTTTTTTTTCCTTCCCTCTCTCTCTCTCTCTCTCTCTTTCTCCTGTGTCCAGAAGACCATTTGTTGCATCAACCTCTCGGCGCCCGGCAACACTTTAGAATGCCGAAATCTCTCCCGGCCTTGAGTCAAACGACGGTAGCCGTGAGAGCCGAGGGGCGGCCGTTATCGCTTGTGTCACATCAGAGCGGAGAGTCTTGAAGCACGGTGAAGCAAAACGAGATGGAGAGAGTCAAGGCATCCATGAAGTGAAGAGTCCGAGCCACCCTTGCCGGACCACACGTCTTGTGTAGCAGCTCGCTCCTGCTCCAAACGGTTGTTGGCATCTCCGGTCTCGCTTCGGCCATGAAGAAACATGACACCAGCCAAGGCGCCGAATGTCTTTCATCTCTCCTTGCTCCCGCCGACATAACCGAACCCTTTGTCCCAGGCCACAGGCTGTTGTTTTGACCGTTATCCTGGTTTGTACATTGCTCGCCCTACCTAGATTTATGCACTCTAGACGAGCGTCTAGTTCAACGGCCCCAAGTTTGGACAGCTTCCGTAGAAGAGCGTATGTATGCTACAAAGATGGGGTGTAGATCTATCCCACAGTAAATCCAACCTTGGCCACTCCGCTAGCTGTTGACGAACCAGTGACGTGCTTTTACCGCTATGCTTGCTATCCTCTGGGATCAAATCTCGCAGCGGCTTTGTTCATAAAGAACGAAGATGGAGTACTGAGCAGCTATCCTACATGTTGAGCTGCTGTCATTGACGTAGCCGCTGTGCCAACACCTTCCGGGGGCTGTCTCTCGGCAGCGCCGGAGGCCTTGTTCAATGCAATCAAGAGACGATAGCGACGGTTAAAGCACAGGGAATCAGAAAGAAAGAAGAAGAAGAAACTACCAGTGGTGAAAAGAAATAGCGAGGACATTGGAATAGGTCAAACCCCTACATATTAGGGGATAAGTATCCGTTTGAGAGACTTTTGCTACCGCACTCAACCATGGCCTGCACGATTCTCCGGAGATCTGAAGCAGGCACCTGGCCGAGGACACCGAGATATCAGATGCCATACAGCACGAGGCCTCATGCCACGCCCCAAACGCCCGACATGAAGCCAGCCACGCGTATTCGATTTGAAATACAGCATCCATGATATTTATCAGTTTGCGTCCAATCTCAAAGAAACTCATGCTATATATAGGTTACAAACCAAGCATCGGGCTTTGGCGAAGGAGAGCCAATCCCGTGCAAAGGACACGAAGTTCAAGATCACGACATGGCAGAGGATTGGCTGTCCGGCCTTTCTACATATTTGCCATGAGAAGCCGGCGCCACTCAAGCCGATGACATTCACATCCACACGTGCATCACACGGGACGTTATAACTCTTTGCCAAAAATTAAAAATTAAAAAATTAAAATTAAATAAATAAATAAATAAATAAAAGCCACAAGCATCAGGGGAGACATGCGAGCCACTACTGGCCATTTATTTGCTCCGCGTAACGCCTTTTGATTGCATCAACCTTGAGCCAGAGATGGTCAACTTAATTTATAATACCGCAGCGAGCTCTCGTATATCTCGGGGCAATGATTGCGAATCCAATCATCAAAAGGGGGGCGGTCACACGACATTACCAGCCGGTGATACGCCCAAAAACTCATCGACTCTACGTTCACGTGGCTGTTCATTTATAGCCAATAGGGGGAGGAGGGACGTCCTGGCCGATGATGGTTATATGTATTCGGGCGACTAATCTGCGACGAATAAGGTGACGATGCCGCAGCTCAGCAAATCCATTGGCCATGTCCATTCCGCACCCCACCAGCAGCAGCTTTCTCTGACACTCTCCGCCCGACCAAGAGGATTTGTTATGACTGGATTGTATGAAGAGATGATTCTGGAGGAGGAAAAAAAAAGATTAAAAATGCAAAAAATAAATTAATAAATAAATAAAGAGGTCAGAGTCATATCCGGCCCACAACTTCGAGGCAGTAACGTAACCATCCTCGGAAGGCGGTGCCAAAAGACATGCCTCGTACACGAGCAGTAAGTACTCCGTAGCACAAGTACGATTTGGAGGGGAAAAAAAAAAGAGTCAGAAAGAGAAGTACCTGTAACTGTATTTAGTACATAAAGTATGTACTGCCAAGTGACTTCGAAACGAAAACAAGCACAGCCTCATGAAGCCCCGTACAGAGAGTATCTATATTGTACCTACCGTAGATGGAACAAAAAAAGGCATGTTTTTTTTTTTTGCCCCCATATCGGCCATGCGTGCATACAACATTAATTAGTATGCAACCCTCACAAACACACACACATACACACACACAAACACCCAGAGATGGATCACGCAAAAAGCCCCAAAAGTACTCCGTACTGTTACGTGCTTTGTGTACTCCGTACTCTGTACAACCCGGCTTCGCTTCGTCCTCTTACTTTCCGTAACACACCAGGTCATATAACCTGCGCGTGTGTGTGTGTGAGTGTTGCACGAAATGAGTCAGCGGGCTTGAGGGGCTTATCTTATTGCCCATCCTACATACTAAGTCCGTACATATGTATGTATATGTACTAAGCTTTTATCACCTGCATGTCTTGAGGGGGGAAAAAAAAAACCCCGGACGAAAAGGATCGACAAAACGTCCCCGCGCAGTTGCTGCGGTCTCGGCGATAGCAAGTTCCGGTTCGCTGTAGTATTATGCTATGCTTGCCTTTTCTCTCTCTCTCTCTCTCTCTATCTATCTATCTCTTCTGTCTATCTATCCATCTATCTTGCCTGATGCATGCACGTTGTATGTGTATGTACATATATGCATGTATGAGTAGTATGTACCTACTTATGTACTATATATACAGGTATATATGCATGCCAGCGTTGCTTAGAATCCCGCTCGCTCCACTTGTTGCAAATTTGAATGCAAGAAGCCAGGAAAAGAAGAAATGGGGAAAAAAAAAGAGAGAGAGAGAGAGAGAAAAAATCAAAAAAAAAATCAATCATTTCCTGATGAGTAACCAAAATCCACAGAGCAGCGAAACGAACGCACGCAATTTGCAAAGAGGCGTCCATTCACGTCGGGCTCGCCCATTTTCCTCCCGATCGGGATCGAGCCAAATCGTGCCTTACATCACATCGCACATTAATTAGACCATGGGCCACGCACATGCACTCACTCATCTGCCCCTTTTTTTTTAAAAAAAAATCACAACACACACACACACACATATATATATATATATATCAGGCAGCCCTCTTTTTTTTTTTTTTTTTCAATTTCACCCCCTTTTTTTTTATCAGCTTGTGAGGGGGGGAAGGGATTTGTAAAACATGATAGATAATAAAATGCCCAATAATACTATATATATAAGCTTTATATTTATATGCAGGGAAGGCGAGATGGTGTTAAAAAATTATTATTATTATTATTAGAATAACGCCCTTTCCCTCCCCCTCCCCCTTCCCCTTCTTTCCCCATTTACCGCTTAGCTTTTTTTTTTTTTTTTTCTACTTTATTCTTTTCAGCCCGCTCGTAAAATGATAATAATAATGATAATGATAATAAAAAGCATCGATACGCTGGCACGCATTTTTTTAGCGATCCAACCAACAACAATAACAACAACAACAAACAAACACCAGCACCAACACCCACCAACACGAACCCCCCCCCCCCCCCCCCTTTTTTGTTACACGTCCCATGCATGTCTTGGGGGCGCGAAAAAAAAAAAAGGTTTTGTAAAAAAAAAAAAAAAAAAAAAAAGAGAGAGAGAGAGAGAGAGAGAGACCAAAAATCCACGTCATTTCATTTATTTTGCATTAAACAAATTTAAAAAAAAAAAAAAAAAAAAGAAAGAAAAGAAAAAGAAAGAAAAAGAAAAGAAAAAAGGCTAAACGTTTATGAATTATTAAAAAAAAGAAAAAGAAAGAAAAAGGCCCCCAACGCAAACAATGTATAACGCGCGTCCAAAAAAAAAAAAAAACACTTTTCTTTTTTCTTTTCTTTTTTTTTTCCTTTTTTTTTTCTCTATTCTTTATTCCTTTATTATTAGCCGCCCTATTTTTCGTGACCGCCGGTGCGCAACTCCCGCAGCGAAATGTGACAATAGGAAACCTAAAATAAAAATAAAATAAAATAAAAACCCACGAATGGGATGAAAAGCCAGAAGGGCGTGCTAGAACAATAGTTGGAGCGCCACCGGGTCGCATTGCATGGGGTCGGTGAGCGCAATCCCTGTCCCTTTTTTTTTTCTTCTTCTTCTTCTTCTTCTTCTTCTTCTTCTTCTTCTTCTTGTTCTTCTTCTCTCCTCCTGCCATGCCCAAGAAGAGGTTTTTTTTTTTTTTTTCTTTTTTTTCTTGGGACTCTTAAAAAAAAAAAAAGCCGTCACCGACTTTCGGCGCGGTCGGCAGAAAAAAGAAAAAAAAAAAGGAGCGAGGGAGCCCGAATTGGGGGGGGGGGGGAGAAAAGAAGCCGCCGGTGGCTGGAAACTTTTTCTCCTCTGGGGGCGGACTTTGACGGGCGTCCGGCGTTGGAAGCAAGCCGGTGGCGCACACTTGCGGCGGATAGACACATGGCAATAAAGAAAAGAAGGAAAACTTAATTGTTGGCAGTAGTACAGGAGCAATAGTAGTAGGAGTAGTGAGAATGAGTTATTAGGAGTAATAGTTAGGAGGAGTAGAAGTAGTAATAGCAGTAAAATGGTAGTAAAATAGTATTTGGTAATAAGGGGGTATCTTGTAAGAAGGAAGAAAAGAAGAAGAAGCTATCTAAAAACCAAAGTTTGCTAACTATGCTAAAAGTATCCCGGATATGCCTGAATGCCCGCCAATCCGTCGCAACGGAGGTGAATTTCCCAACGCCAAAGTATTGTCTCTAAAGTAACCGTAAAGTCCCAAAAGCCGCCGCTCTTCCTCCGGAAGAGGGCAAAATTCCCTAAATGCCCCATCCAAATGGCCGATGCCCCCTCGCTAATGATTGATCGCTAAAAAGAGGAAAACAAAGGAAAAAATCCAGAAGCCGAACAAATGAACTCCAATGATGCCGTCGTTAAAGAATTAGATTATAGTAGAAAAGAAAGAAAAGAAAGATGAAGATGAAGAAGAAGAAGAAGAAAAGGAAAAACGGTAGGCCGTCGTGGCGAAGATGACCCCTAGCCAGGAAGGGGGTGTTTTTTTGGAAGCGATGAAATGCTCCCGGGTATCAAGGAAAGGTTTCAAGAATGAGAAGGCGCCCAAGTCACAAGCCAACGGGACTTGATGTGTGTGTGTGTGTTGCCGGAATGGAAGTATCCGGGGGAGAGAAGAAGAAAAGAAGCCGAAGTAGGCCGATTAATTTTAGCCGATCTGGCCGCGGTAATTTTTTTTTTGGTGTGTGTGTGTGTGTTTGGTTTGCTCTTGTGAGCTGCGGGACAGCCCAATGGGGAGGTCCGATGCGATGATGAGTCAGACGCGTTCGGACCGTGTCGCTCCCCGTTGGCGTGCCGATTTTGCCCTTGAAGCGCTGAAAAAAAAAAATCGCCCTATGGCGCGGAAGGTCCAGTGGCTGTGCGAAAACCACAGCCGGGTTCTCAGTTCGTAAAATGGAAGTTTTTGTCATGATCGTCGTGTGCACACCCATTAGGCGTATTATGACAGCAGTGCTGAATGCTGTCGGTCTATTAGAGGCTTCTGCTTTTTTTTTTTTTTGGTTTCGGTTTTGGTTTGTTTGTCGAAAAAAAAAAAGCCTTGGAAATAAGTAAAAGAGAGAGCCTGTTGCGCCAGCGCTTGACACCCAATGCGGAGTAAAATAAAATAAAAAAGAAATAAAGAAGATTAAGAGGAAGGGGAAAAAAAAGAGAGAGAGAGAGAGATTTTTCTTCTCCTTCTTTACTCGGAAATGGGAGTCATGGCGGCAAGCTTGGACTTGGGGCTCTTCTTGGAGCTGACCTGCGCGCGGGTCTTCTTCTTGGCGGCCTGCTTGCGGCGCTCCTTCTCGAGCATGAGCTGGCGCATGCACTCGCGCTGCAGAGCCAGCTTCTCGCGCTGCATCTCCAGGATCTCGGCGTCCGTCAGGCGCGGGGGCGACTGCATCATGATGGGAGACGAAGAGGCGCTGGAGCTGGCAATGCTGTGGCTGTCATCGTCGTAGGGGTCCGAGAGCAGAAGGTCGTCGTCGGAGAGGAAAGAAGTGGCGCGCTCCTCGCGGCCGTATTCCGAGAGAGACTCGCGCCTCGGCCATGAGGGGAAGGCGCAGGAGGCATCTCGGGTGCTGCGAAGGTTGGAGGGGCTGATGTCGATGGCGACGGACATGGCGCTCATGGAGCTGTATGAGCTGTATGAGCCGAACATTGTGAATGTGGTATGTGTAAATATATATATGATATATATATGTTGTGGTGTTTGTTTCGAGGGAGGGATCAGATGGCCAGGCCAAGATCTGGGGTTAGGGATGTGGTTTCTTTTGTATCTCTGCGCTGATAAAAAAAAAAAAAAAAACACCGGCCCGAGAACAATGGGGCAGGCTTCCTCGGCTTTGTGGTGTGGGGTGTGTTGGCGTTTGCGTCCGCACTTGGAAGATGCCGAGACGATGGATGAATGGGGAGGATTCAGCGGGTGACTTCTTTTTTGTTTTGTTTTGTTTTGTTTTGTTTGCCGAACTGCTGCGATGGAAGATTGGGAATGTGGGTGTGTGTTGTTGTTTTTTGCGTGGCAAACAAGAATGTGTTTGTTATGAAGGACAACGCAGACCGACCTGGAGCGAGGGAGCAGAGCACTTATATTGACTCCCTTCGGGCGGCACATGTTGTGAATCATCTGGCCGGGAGTTGCCTTTGGGTGCTGGGGGGAGGGAGAGAAGGGGAGAGATGGGGGGATTAGGGAAGGGGGGGGGGGTGTGTGTGTGTGCGCGGTTTGAAGAGAAGAGAAGAGAAGAGAAGGGGGGGGGGGGTGTTATGGGGGGGGGTGTTATGGGGCGCAAGGGAGCGGAGCCCATTGTCATTTTGCTTTTGCCGGGGTGGAAGGGCGTTATCAATATCACAAAAGCAAAGAGGTTGCAGCGGGCGAGTTTTCCGCCCACGCCCCTGCCACACCCCCCCCCACCCCCCTTCCCCCCGATGCCCTGCCCACGCCACGCTGGAAAAGACACGTCGGGCCCGGTCACGAAAACTGGCAGCCCAGCCCTATAACGGAGGCGCTCTGGCCGTAACACGCAAAATGGCGGTGTTCCCGCACTTCGGTTTTTGACCGCCACGCCGGGCGAGTCTGATTGGGCGCCTGTGCCGGCGCCTGCTTGCTCGAACCGGGGGAGCACAGCAAACGGAGGAATTCGTATCAGCCGCACACAGCAGCAACGAGCAGCAGCAACGAGCAGCAGCAACGAGCAGCAGCAACGAGCAGCGGCAGCAACAAGCAGGATTCGGATCAAGGATGAAAGGATCTTAGGATTAGTAGGGACGATTGCGGATTTTGGGGGGGGGGATTCCGCGCGCCGTCCAGGAGAGAAACACCGCCGTGTCACCTCTCTGGCAAAGCGAAAGGCGAAAAGCGAAAAAGCCCCCAAACTATCTCCGTGTGCTCTGCGCGCGGCGGGTTTTGCATCTCAGCCCAGCGCCCCCCGACTTCTGCCTCTTACTCGTGCTAGCGGGCAGCAACTACTGGGTAAATTTTTTTTTTTTTTTTTGGCTCCTGCCTGGCATCGTAACTTCCCCTCCCTCCCATGCCTTTGCGCCCCAACTTGCCTTCATGTCGTGTCCCCCGGTCGCAGCTCCGTGCGCCAACCCGCCGTTGGGCACCGGGGCACACCGCCCCAGCTTTCCGGGCCGTCAGCGAGCAAGGGAGCCCTTGGGGCAAGAGCAGAACAGCCAACTATCCCGACGGATGGCCTTCCCCGGCATTCCGTTTTCCTGGATCTCTCCCACATTGGGTACTTTTTGAATGTACAGGCGCCGCACGTTCCCCCGTCTCGGTCTGGGAAATCGAGCATCACTGCTGTCCTCTCTGCGTGTTTGTTGTTGGTCCTTTTTTTTTTCCTTTTTTTTTTCTTTTTTTGGTACGCCAAGGGGAGAGGGGGTAATCCGATGGTGATCGCAAAGAGTGCCTGCCAGCATCGGGCGGACGTGCCCAGCCGCCTTTGTCCACTGTTACCCACTGCCCAGGCCGATACGGTAACATGTCCAACAAACACGCAAAAAAAAAAAAGGGAAAAAAAGGGAAAAATAATAATTGGGAAATTTTTGAAAATTAGAAATGAAGAAATCAATCACAAATCAGTACATTGCGTTTAGCTGAGCAACCACCAAAGAAAAAAAAAAGCAACCATGACAAATAAAGGGAAAAAAAAACAAAGAGGCGAGGCAGGTCTCATCCAAGGTGGAGGGAGGATCATGATCCAAAGTTGGAAAACTGGTAAAAGATAAAAAAAAAAATAAAAAAAAGATGAAAAGATAAAAAGATATGGTGGGCAAAAAAAAAAGGACAAGATAAGAAAGGCCATGCGACCGGGCCGCAACGGAGGGAGGATAACCGTTGGCCGCAAATACGGGAGCGATGCTGGCTGGCGGCAAATGGCATCATCAACACGGGGCGGAGCACAACAACCGTGATTCATCCTGCATCCGGGATGCCCACGTTGTGTGGCAACGCAACGGAGGGGAGAGAGACAGAGACAGAGAAAGAGAAAGAGAGCGCGCGCCCGTGCTCGAGCATCAAGCAACTGGTTGGGCCACGAGCGTCGACGACGCGCTGACCGAGACGGAGGGGGGGGGGGAGCAGAGCAAAGCGCAGAGAGGGCAGAGCGCAGAGAGGGCAGAGAGGCAGCGCTGCCCGTTCTCACTGCTGTGTGCTGGCGCGCTGGGGGTGGCGCCCGGGGGTGGACTGTGGCGGACCGACACTCCCCTTAAAAAAAAAAAAAAAACCGTTACCAAAGCCCAACCAGCAAAAAAAAAAAAAAAAAAAAAGAAAAGAAAAGAAAAAGAAAACCCCAGACTGCCAACCATCTCGAAACCAACCCCCCGCGCCCCCGGTCCAGCGAGCAAATACGGCGCCGAATCCTCCCGCCTCCTCCTCCTCCCCCCCAACCGGCAGGTTGATTACATACTGCTAGTACGGAGTTGTTGTATGTGTGCGGTTTCTCTGGGCTTTCTCGTCTCGCTCTTCGCCCGTGGCCGCCCTCCCGCCAAGCAACGCGTCTGCGCCATGCGATTTGGGGTGGCCGGGCCAAGCGGTCAAGAACTGTGTCTCAGCCTGATAATGGCCCTCCTAGTCGCATCCGCACATGATAAGGCTCTCTTTTTTTTTCCCTCTCTCTCTCTCTTCCTCTGTTCTCTCCCTCTGTGTGTGTGTGTGTGTCTCTCTATCTGTCTCTATCTGTCTCTGTCTGTCTCGCTGTCCGCCTCCTCTGTCTCGAGACCGTGGTGCTACCTGGCCGTATTAGCGCAGTGGGCTGCTGTATGCGCGTCCACGACATTCTCGTGGGCGGCACCCAATTTTCGCTGCTGGCGCTTGAACAGCTCACCGTGCTTGCGAGGGGACAGGGCCGCCAGCTGGCCGTTTCCCCTCATGAGTCAGGCCCATCCTTTTTGCTTCGCGCACCGCCATTTCCCTCAGTCTCTTCCCCCCCCTTCTTCTTCTCCCCATATCGATTTTTTTTTTTTTGCCGGTGACGACGAGGCAGCCCTTTCGCCATTAGCAACTCCGTTTTGATCCGGAGAAAACACGAACTGGCGGGCTGCTATTTCTGGAGAGAGCGTATCGCGAGGCATGGCTTGGCTGTGCGATGACAGCACCAGGCGTCCTAGCCAGACCCCTCCCCCTTCCCCACCCCTCCCCCCGAGGGGAGAGAGAGAGAGAGAGAGAGAAAGTCCTGCTACCTAGTTGGTTGCACGTATTATTACGAGGCCAGTATTACCACTCTTACTTGCTCCGTACTCCCCGTGCTCTCTCTACTGCTACTGTATGATGGAGAGTAGTATTCCCCCCCCCCCGGGCAGCGACGCTTACATAAGGCACTACCCTGAGGTAGTAGGTACTCGACACTCACAAGGCTGTTGTTGTGTTGTGTGGTAGTGCGTTAGTTAGCACATGTTAGTTACGTGGTGTTCTGCCCACATCGCAGGCAAATCTCACCCATCGGGCTTGAATGCCTCCGCGCTCGGCACACAGATTTTGCAGTTCAGATTCATTAATCTGGCATCCCAGCACACCGGACCCTGTGCTACGTTAGTACCTCAAGTACGTGTACGGGCAAGTAAGTAGTACGTACCAGCAGGTATGTAGTGCCGTGTATTGGCATGCTGCCATCATCATCATCAGGATTGCTTACTACTAACTACCTACCTAACCTACCTCAGTATTGAGCGCCTACCACCTGCGACTTGCAAACTGCCTTGGTACCTCATTACCCTCCTACCGGGGGTTGACTACAAAGTTTAGCCCTAATCTAATACGGGCACCGGCTACCACCTGCTATTATGGTAGGACCCTTTTTGCAACCAAAGTGCCAAGGCAGTATAAGTGCGTAGTAATAGAATACCTAGTAGGTAAGCAGCGAATGCACGTACTTCATGCAATCGCATCGGGCACGGCGCTCCAGTCTCGCCTCTTTGGGACTCCAAAAGCCCTCCCCTGACGTCAGTCCGTAGCAGTCAAGTCGGGCAGGGGGCTCGCAAACTTGGTCGACGTGGGATCGCGTTGATGCCGGACTGCAAAACAAAGACAACGACAACGACAACGACAACGACAACGACAACAACGACAACAACGACAACAACGACAACAACAACAAAGCATAATCAAATTGAACGGGATGCGAGAAGCGGGAATTGGCCAGGGAAAATTGCTGGCGGGTAGGTAAGCCAGGCATTGCCGATGGAAGGGGGGGTCCCCCCTCCCTTGCCTTCATCTGCCGTGGCATTTCCACAACCGAGGCATGTAGGAAGGACTAGGGCATCAAGCCCAGGGGAAGAAAATATATCTTGGGAGGGAAAAAAAAAAGGGAAGAAGAAGAAAGAGAGAGAAAAAAAAATTTCAACAAAAATGCCTTTGTGTGGGTTAAAAAAAAAAGAGAAAAAAAAAAAAAAAAAAAAAAAAAGCCCTACCCCGTCTGCCATGTTGGCCGTGCATGCTGTAGCCGGGCTCGGCATCTCGCTTGTCGTGCCCAGCTACTATCTCGAATACTAGTTACCTACCTAGTACGGAGTTGTAGCAGCAGAGGTAATCCTTACTAACTGGGTACCTACTAGTACCGTGCTCCCTTGGCGGACGGGGGCGTATAAACATGGATCCTGACTTGCCTAACACACACACACCACCATCCGAGTTTGTTGTTATCAGACGGAGTCACTGCATCTCGCAGCAGCGGCGGCGGCATGCAACATGCACCATGCACCATGCACCATGCACTATGCATCGGAGCACGCATCACAGCGATACCTCTGACCGCTCCTGCAACATGCACCTCTGACATACGCGACAACGGGTCATGGCAAAACGGTAGAGCTCGCACATACACACACACACACCGCACAGAACACCGCACGACCCCAAGAATTCACCCGACTCGGAAGCCTTCTAGGGCGCTTCCCGTCGCCTAAAAGGCAAGCACCCAAGCCTGAAAAGAAGAGATGGAGACAGAGAGAGAGAAGAGAAAAAAAGAATTTAAAAAAAAAAAAAAAAAAAAAAAAAAAAAAGACTTGCTTCATTACCCAGTAGCTTAAATTACTCCTAGTAGGCTCGCGGAAGTCGGGCCAGAGTAAAAGGGTAAATAACGTATCCCCACCGGCCAGGGCCGGGCCGGATTGCCCACGGCTTTTTTCTTTTTCTTCCTTTTTTTTTCCTTTTTTTTTTTCCTTTTTTTTAGGCTACTACTACTATATACCGACTATACAGTGGTTTAGTCAAGTTATTTAGTTCTAGTCAAGTGTCATTGTCATCTCTTAGTTGGCGATTTTTGCTGATAAACCCTGTGGCGGTATCCCCGGGTTCTCCACTCCAACAGACCCAAAGAACAGAGCGACGACGCCTGTCAAAAAAAAATGGATATGAAAAAAAAAAAAAAACCACCCCCGGCAGAGCAAATGTTCTAAATATTCTTCGGTGCTTTTCGTTTCAGATCAGTCCAAATCTTACGGCTGGCCCAGGATTGCTGCTGATGATGACTATGACTACGACTTACTAGGTAACATATACTACGTGTTATATATGTATGTACTGTATGTGTACCCCTTGTTGCTGCAGAGGAGCAATCTGAATTGAACTGTGGCCTGGTGGAGAGAGGAGGATGTGTGCCGAACCCTAGTACGCACGAATCTCGTCTTTTTTTTTTTTTGTTTTTGATGATGTTGATGATGATGATGACGACATGTTACTGTACCCAACCGATCCAATTCTTACTCCGTAGCTGGCAGGGTTTACCAAGGGGGCGCACACAAGAGAGAGAGAGAGAGGAAGAGAGAGAAAGACATTTTTCCCATTTCTCCGTACCACCAAAGATTACCCAGGCACCTACAACATGCCACGATTGAACTTGTTTGGACTGGCAGCCAAGATGGCGTAGATACCGGGGGGGGGGGCAACTATTAGAACTTGGTCAAGGTACTAGGTAATTCTCCGGACGACAAAGTACCCAGCAGATTGTTTCTCCAACGGCTCCTCTCACCCCTTCTAGTAGGTTGCAAATCACAGTTCGATTTGCACCGGTGGGTTTCGGGCACCAACCGAAATCCACTTTTGAATGAGATTTCTCACCTTTTCTTTTTTTTTTCCTTTTCTCTTTTTTCCTTTTTTTTTTTCTTTTTTAAGATTCGAATGAAGATCAGCCCCTCTCTCTCTCTCTTTCTCTCTCTCGCTCTCACACCCCTCGACTCCATGTAGGGCGGGGACTCTATTTTACTTGATATATTAGCCCCTTGTCCAGCGCCCAACGAACCCCAAAAAAAAAATACGTACTGCACCAGGGGAGAAAAAAGAAAATATTTATTATTATTTTTAAATTTTTTTTTAAAAAATAATAAAATAAAATGACACTAGATACAACTACCAGAAATCAATCTTCCAAACGCGCACTACGGACGGCTTCCGACTCCACCGCGCGAGGGCTCTCGCCGACCGCTTACCCTGCATTTTCGGAGTTCGATGCATATATAAAATGTATGGCCAGCGAGAGCCGGGCCGTTGGGGTGGGGAAAACAAACATTCTTCGGGGCCTCTTTAGAACATTCCAAATTGTGGGGCCAAATTTCTCGCGTCCAAAGTCAGCCACAAACAAGCCCCGTTTTCGGCTTCGCGCCCTGTCATCGGCTAAAAGGCAAGTTGCCGGTCGTGTGGAAGGAAGAAGGGGGAGGGCAGGAGTTTTGCGGTGAGCGCGAAGTCCGGACACACACACACACAGAAGAAGAAGCCCTTTTGCCATGTCTGTTTCTTTTTTTCTTTCTTTCTTTCTTTCTTTCAATTTTTTTTTTTCACTTTCACATCTTGTCAGTTGCTCCTGGAGGAAATTTCTTTTAAATTTTTTTTTTAAAAAATTCAATTTTTATTTTTCATTTTTTTTTTCTCCTTTCTCTTCTTTCATTCACCTCTTCTTTTTTTTTTTTTGGCGCTTTTCCCACGCCGCAGCGGGATTTCAAAATAGCGGCATGTGCGGAGAAGCAGCTCGGCCTCCTGCTAGAGTAAAAACGGCTAAAGGCCAACCCGGGAACCGGAAAATGCTGCCTGGTGACATTTTGCTCCGCTGAGCCGGCAGACTGGCCCCAAGAGAGAGGGAGAGACAGAGAGAAAGAGAGAGAGAGAGACCTCGGTTGTGACGGGGATAAAAGGGTCCGGGTAACCGACGGCTCTAGGCAGCGATATTTTCTTTCCTTGGAACCGCAGCCGGCCCTGGCAAAAAATTACAAACCATGGCTGCTTCGGCCGTGGTCCGGCGCCTTCGTTTCGTCTGTGCCCCGGGTTCGGTAAATGAGGTCTCCGGCTTCTTGGGAATTGCCCAGCGTTCCAAACTTGCCAACTTAGTTTTTTTTTTTTTACCCCGGGTTTCGCTCGGGTAAACTAAGATTAAAAGTAAATGGCGTCAAAATGAAGGGGAGATTTAGGGGAGGGAAGGGGGGGGGGGGGGGGTGTGTGTGTAAGAGGCTTTCTCATCTCATCCCGAGAATTGTGCGGCCCTGTTCAAAAAGAAAAAAAGGAAAAAGCAAAAAACGTTTGCCCTCCCAAGCCACGGGGAAAATTGAAACCCCCGGCTTTTAAAGCAGGTGTGGCTGGCTCTGGTTGAAGCAATCCTGTCTTCTCTCATACATGTGGCTGCGAGTTCGCTGGCGTCTGTCCCCCCCCCTCTTTCGAATCATCTCGGAACCACTTCCCCGGCCGCTCGCTACCACTCAATAGGCCCCCCATGAGTTTCCCCCCCTTGTCTTGAAAAAACGACGAAATTCAACCCAACGGTCGCGAGAGAGAGAGAGAGATGAATGCTTTAAGCACGTGCATTTTCCTTTCTTTTTTTTATTTTATTTTATTTATTTATTTTCCCTTTTCCAAACATGGGGGGGCAGATGATCCAGCTCCATGGAACACCCCGAGTGTAAGGTCCCTCTGCATGCCCTTGTAGCAGCATCTAAGCCGTCTTCCCATCCCAGTCGCCGGATCGTTTCCGGCAGCAATAAACTTATATACTAACACTCACTACTGCTAGATAGTCCTTTTCGCTTCTTCCCTTTTTTTTTTTTCTTTTATTGGGTAGGCTTGTGATTTTGTCTCACTTGTGCCGGAGCACGGTGATTAATGGTGTACCAAAACTCCTACAGTCCCCTTTCTCGCCTATAGGTATCGCCGACCTCGGCTGAATCGATATATCATAATTCACATCCTGCCGTAGCCCCCCTTCTTCTCCCTCGATGCAAACATGTCGTGCAGCCAGCAATATTGGGGTTTCACCCCCTCCCTCCCTCAAAAAAAAAAAAAAAAAAAAACACGAAGTAATGGCGTAACCAGCCATGAAACCGTATTCTTGGAATGAACGACAAAAAAAGCCACCCGACCCGTCGGCGCGGGAAATTAGACAAAATGCAAATTTCCAAAGAAAACCGTCAACAGGGCATTTGACAAAAAGAACCCCCCCCCCCCCTGGAGTCCCTTTTTTTTTTTTTTGGTTTCTTTTCCCATCGCCCTCTCGCCTAATTATTTATTTTATTTTTTCCCCTGGCAGTTGTTCTCATGAGCCGCCCCCCTCGGCCCTTTTCCCTCTTCACTAGGAGCATTGGTGCAAATTTTTTTTTTAATTTTTTTTTTTTTTTTGCTGCCCCGACTGTTTGGGTCCAGCCCGCGCGAACTCTAGCGTGTCGTGCCGCGTGCATGTCGGGGAAGCCATGGGGGCGCGCTGATTACACGCAGATGCTCCCCCCCCCCCCCGCCCCAAATACAGGAGGTTACGTTACCTAATACTGCTGGCTACCTTACTTATACTGTTAGGGCCGGTTGGGTTAGCAGGGCCTATTGGACTTGCTATAGTTAGTACCTGAGGCCGCCCCCCTGCTGCGCTGCTAAAAGGCAAAGATGGGCCGTTGAAGCAATTGGGACCGTGCCCTGGTTTGAACGTGCCGGGGTTTGTTTGTTTGTTTGTTTGTTTATTTTACCACCCTAGCCGTTTACGACCATAAGTCCCATTCTAGGCAAAAAAAAAAAGGTCGGGCCGTGCCAAGGCTCTACAGCCTCGTATCGTTCCGCGTTGATTTACATAAGATAGGGAAGAGATAGGAAATAACAAAGGAAATAACAAGTTGAAACGTGCCCGGGGAAGGGAGGAATTAGGGTTCTTAGTCATTTTTTGAAAGCCACTGCACCAACGCAAAGCAGCAAAAGGCGTCATTGGTCTAGGGGTTAGGATTCAACTCTTCCATTCTGCGATTGAAAAGTTGAGGCCCGGATTCGAGTTCCGGATGACGCATTTTTTTGGGGGGGCCATATCTAGCGAGAATGCATTATGTGATTGTATTGCATCTTTCTTTTCTTCTTTCTATTCTTCTATTCTTCTTCTTTTTTGCAAGCAATATGCATAGAGTGCGCAAGACCCGAGAAAACGTCACCTATTTGCTGGAGGCCTACCCGGGAACCATTTAGTAGACCGCGCCGGCGTCACTTTTCTTCCTGTATAAGTGTATGGGGAGGATGTGTGTTTTTTTTTTTTTTTTTTTTTTTTTTTTGCCCTTCTTCTTCTTTTATTCAACGCCAAGGGAAGAAGGCTTCCTGTTATAGCAAAGCGTCGTCTTCCTTCAGCCGTTGAAGAAAGCTTGTTCTCTCGTCTCATCCTCTTGTCCCAGGCGTCCTGTGCGTCGACCCCCCCATCATCCACTTTTCTCGACCGACCCGGAAGGCCTCCTCGAGGCAACATGGCAACAGGACGGAGCACACCTAGCGGAGCAAACTGCCACTGGGCCGTGCGCCAGCTTCTCTGGCTGTCTGTCCATGCTCTCCTGCCCCGTGGTCCCGTTTTGCCAAGTCAGCGCCTGTCATCCACACGGAGCACTCATGCGTAAATCCGCAAAGAAAAGGCATGGCTCTCGGATGGCGTCAGGCATCAAGCGCAAGGGGGCTGCCAATCGACACGGGCGGCATCTGGTTTATGCAGTAGGCAAGTCACACGGCTCCCTAACCTGAAATCGACGGAGCTGCTGCCATTTCGCCCAAGAAATGTATGTATATATGTATGAAAATGGGGGCAGAAGTGTCCCCCCCCCCTCCCGGGAGTAGTACGTATGTACGTCAAGCAAACCCCCCCCTTCCAAAAAAGAAGACAAGACGCCAAACACCGCTGCCTTTGTTATCCAAGTGACGGGACGTAAACGACCATGTTCCCACCCTAGCTGCGCAAGGCGTCCAGTCGGTTCCTCATCTGGTCCATCATTGCCTCCGCATCTTCCTCGTCCTCCTCTTCCTCCGCCGCAGGCTTCTCCGGCTCGGGGAGCGGCGCGGCGGGCAGGGACGGCTCTTTCTTGTCCTTGAGAACCTCCCCCAGGATCTTTTCAATCTCGCCTTCCGCCTCTTCATCTTCTGCCAGCATGTCCATGTCCTCGGGGAGCGTCTCGTCGACCATCTCCTCGATGATGCCCGCCTTCATCAGCTCGACGCTAAGCTCGCGCATCGTGCCGGATAACTCGGGCAGTCGGATGAGCGTGTTGACGTCCTTCATGATGCCGACGCTGGCTCGGATGGAGCCCTCAATCTTGCGAACGGCAAAGGCTTCGCTGACCTGCATCTGCACAGAGTTGAGCTGCGCCTTTGACGTGACGAGCCGCGCCGACGTCTTCCGTGCTCGCACAAGCTCGCGGGCGAAATCCCGAACCTCCTTCTGCGCTTGCTTGGCCCTCGAGGGATCCCGCTGGGACCGTTTATCCGCCTGTATGATTAGGTTCTTGGTCTTGATCTCGACCTGCTTGACCTGGGCGATGTCGCGATCGAGCTTTCGGATGTTTGAGCGGATCAGGGCATTGCATTTTCGGACCTGTATGGACGAAGTCAATGGTGGACGGTCGACCGGCAGCAGAAATGCAAAGAAAGCCATACCTGCTGCTGGGGGTCCGGCTTTGCGAACAGGGACTTGAACGTCTCCATGGCCGCCAAATGCTCTCTCTCTCTCTCTCTCTTCCTCTCTCTCTCTCCCCCTCTCTCAGGGGCTGGAGGATGACTTGGCGGAGGATGCTGCGTGCGAGGAGCTCGGGGCCCAATGGCTGAACCCAGACCCGAAACCGGCCGTCTCTTATCTCATCCACAAGCCTGCGCCGAGCGGGCAGGTTGACGCGCAAAAGCGGCGCTTGGGGGAGCCGAGGCCGCGACCGGGTAATGCGTGGTGGGTGAGGATCTCGATCCCGGGGCAAAATTTCCAAGGCTGCCCCGTCAGTTCAGTTCGAAGCAATGCCTTGGAAAGGTTGGCCTCTTGTCACTGGGGCGTAACTTGGTAAAATTCCCCCCGGATAACGGGGCTGTTCGAGGCTGGTGGCAGCCACAGTGTGGCTTTAGCTTGTCGCCCCGCCGCGGCTCTGGTTGGCTGCCGAGTCCGCCGAGAAGGGAAATATCTCAAGACAAGGTGCTGTGAAGCTTGTCGAAGCGGCTGAGCTGTACCACCTGCCCCATGTCATGGATCCCGGAGGATTTTATTTTTTAATTATTTTTTAATTTTTTTTTTGTTTATAACAAAGCTTGGTGGACAATGACTTTTTGGAAAAAAGCTGCCCCCCCTGAGAGTCCTGCCGCATATCCAAGTCCCGTGGCTGCATTAGGCTGCTGAGCTGTTGTTGGAAGCTTTTGCGTGGCGCGTCCGCCCTCCCAAAAATGCGAACGGGGTCGGAGGAAAATGCAGGGCGTTAGTGGGGTACCTGCTCAGCGCATCTGCCGCCGCGCTGGGAGGGGTACCGCCGCATCGTGCCCCTCATCAGCCCTGCCGTGCCAAATCTTTTGGCTTCTGACGCTTTCCATAGAAACTTGCCCTCGATCGTTTCACTCGCTGCCCGTGCCTTCTTTGTCCACAGCCTTATTAACTTGGTTCGAAAACTTTCTTGTCCCCCTTCCTGCTACATATACACCTCAATCCGCAACAGCCTTTTGCGCCCCAAAATAACTTTGCCTGGCAGCTTCGTCAATCTTCTTTTCTTTTTCTTTTTCTTTTCTTTTCTTTTCTTTTCTTTTTTTTCAACCGTTGACCACCCGACAGCAGTCCTTCTGCGTGCAAAAACCATGTCTCAGACGTTGACTCCCGAAGGTGTGTATGATTTTTTTTTTTTTTTGCTGAGCCTTGGCGTCGTTCTTCAGCCGCCATGGCACGCATTCCATCGTGATCCCCCTCCGTCACGGCCTTGTGCTCCCAACGGCCGCGCCACCTCGATGCTGCCTCGTTCGCCCTGTATTTCTGGGGCTACACCTCATTGTCGCGAAACGCGGGCTGACTCTTTGTCGTGTCCAAAACTGCAGTTCTCTGGGCCCAGCGCTCCTCTGTGGCTGATGCCGCCAAGAACTTCATCTACCTGACCATCTCCGTCCCCGACGTCCCCAAGGACGACCTGAAGCTGGACCTGAAGCCGACCGGCGTGACCTTTACTGGCAAATCGTCCACCCTCAAGAACACCTACCATGTTGAGCTCGAGCTGTTCGGCGAGATCGACCCTGCCGAGAGCCGTGTAAACCACACGGCCAAGAACATTGAGATGAAGCTGCAGAAGAAGGAGCTCAAGGAGGAGTACTGGCCGCGGTTGCTTAAAGATTCCAAGAAGCTCCACTTCCTTAAGACCGACTTTGATAAGTGGGTTGATGAGGATGAGCAGAACGAGGCTGCCGATGACGACATGTCCAAGTTTGGAGACATGGGTAAGTGACTTGTTTCCCTTGCACGCACGCACGCTGCACCGATGTGCCTGCCCGGCTGCGTGCCGATGGCTGCTGGTTGCTAACATGATGATGAAAATAGGAGGCATGCCCGGAATGGGTACGTTACCTTGAACCCCCCTCCCCCACCCCCATCCTCCTCTTTATTTTATCATGCCTCCATATTCTTCTCCTATCTCTCCGTCTCCAACCCCCCCCGGAAAGTTTATAAATACGGATGGCGTGGAACTAACCCGTCATCTTTTTTTCTTCCTTCTCCTCTAGGTGGCGACTTCGGCGGCATTGACTTCTCTAAGCTGGGAGGCGGCGCCGGTGGCATGCCCGACATGAGCGGCATGGGCTTGGAAGGCATGCCCGAGTTCAGCAGCTCTGGACACGCAGAGTCCGACGACGACGACGACGACGATGACGACGACGACGACGCTATGCCTGAGCTCGAGGGTGAGGAGGAAAAGAAGGCCGAGGCCGAGGCCGCACCAAAGGCGTAAATTGGGTCATTCATGCATGACATGCACTGGAAATGGATCTTGGCAAGTGCCTCACTTTAAAGGGACCAAAGGCAAGTACCCAGGAGTACGGGATTATTAATTTTTCTTTCAAAAAGGGAAAAAAAAAAAAAAGTTAATCGAACATCGTCGTTGGCTCTCACGTTTGCGTGTAGTGTCTTGTTTTCAAGGCCTCGGGGTTCCTTCCAGATAGCAGTGCTCGTCTTCTTTCCGTGGTTGGTGGTTGACGCATTCCCTCGTATCCACCAATCTTGACAATGGCCATATCCATCTTCTCTCGTTACCTGGCCTCGCCATGGGTTTATCGGGCGACAAACGTCAGTTTTGTTTGGCAACAGCCATCGTACCTACATACGTTTTACATATACGTATACGTACTACATAACACAACGCAACCTGCCAAGCCAAGGCTGTTTACAAGTGAATGAGGCAAATTCTTGATGTCGACATCCACGTTTCCAGCACTTCCATCACACGAAGCCACTCTTCACCCGCAAGGATATTTCGCTTATTATTGTATTTTGCGCACGTGGCAGCACACATTTGCCTGCCTCAGTCCGGTGGGAGAAATAAAAAGACGGGGAGAAAAAAAAAGGAGCAAATCCGATGTCAGAAGGAGTCTGTACTCCAAATCTTCCCAAACACTCCCCCGGACAATCTGATAGTAGCAATAGCAGCATCTCTGCGAATGATTTTATATGGCGCATTATTACCCTAGCGCGCGCTGAGCCAGTCTTAATTTTTTTTTGGTTCGTTTGTGTATTGATATCTAAAGCCATGAGGTCCCATGGAACGCCATCCCACCCGTTATAGAAAATTCAACAAAACTTCATTACTGCATCGGAGTTAGCCTTGTACTTTGTTGATTTTGAATCCAGACATACCATTATCTCATCCTCCATAGCAGCATCTCCGTTGGCGGGAGCCGGAACAGCCCCAGGGGCCGCACCGCCCGCAGCCTCATTGGTGTTGGCACCAGTGAAGTAATCGGCCATCTCCGAGTCGAGCTCTTCAGCCGTTTTCTTGGCCGGGCGAGCGTTGCGACCACGTCGTTTCTTGTTGGCGTTGGCGACGGCTCCCTTGGCACCGCCGGCCTTGGTGGCAGCGGCATTCTGCTTCTTGCTGGCGGCAGATTTGGGCTGGACCTTGGGCTGGCTGCTTCAAACGTCAGCTAATGTTACTGAAAACTGAGCTGGTGAGACAAACGTTGTACGCTCAGCGAGCGACTTGATCGGAGGGATGACCTTGTCGGCTTGCGCAGCCCCGACAACAATTTCAATCTGCATATTTGAACTATTAGTACACGACATCTCACTTATTGTCCGTCAAGCACAAAAGATTTTACCTTGATGGGACGGCCGTCTACCAACAATCCGTTCAGGGTCTGCAGTGCCTTGGAGGCGCCCTCGGGCCTGGTAAAGGTAACATTGGCGATGCCCCGGCTCTGGGAGTTAGGGCCATAGGACAGCTCAACCCTCTTGATGGGGCCGACAGACTGGACAAAGTATTCCTAGGGAGCAAATGTTGTCAGTTAAGCGGAAGCGAGGGGATGCATAAGCATGTTGCTTTCCGACTTCGAGTTTTTTTTTTTTCGCCGATCCAGTCCCAGATCATTCGCATCACTTCGATGGAGTAGAAAATGTAATTAGAAGACCAGCGAGCACAGCAGCGAACAGCAACCCAGGATGCAGCATAGAGGAGCCAAAGAGCAAGTATACCCCTCAGGAGGCACGCCGATGACGGGGAGAACTAGAGGAGCCAGAGGAAACTGCCCTGCGCGAGTGACCTCGAGGCTAAGCCCGACGGCGTCACAAGTGACAAAGTGGAAAAATCCAAAGAGACGGCCGACCACCGACATTTCGTTGAAAAGCGCTCAAAGTAGATGTGCCGTTGACATGAAATATGGCCTTTCCTGGATATACATGCACACTGCTTTGCTCGCTCGACCGACCGACTGTATGCCAACAAAAAATTGCTCAAGGACAGTTTCTCATCGCGAGCACGCCTCAGCGTTTGTCGGAGAGAGTTGCCGCGATCCTCATGTTGTTATCGCAATGCTCCGGTAAATACTGACCAGGTATTTGGAAGCATTCTGTGCGAAACGAGGACGGTCTCGACTTGCCAATGTTGCGCGTGGCGTCGTGAAACGAGCGCCGCCAATGGAAGGAGACTTGAACAGTACAATGGCTCGGACCCAAAAGAAAAAGGCAACCAAAGTCCTTGAGAGGGATGGCCGGCTCGACGAAGCAAGCGCAACGAGGAAGAAAACGTCGAACAAAGTCCGGAGACGAGATAGGTCTCAACGGAAACATACCTTGATCTGCTTCTCCGTCACGTCCTTGGGCTGGGCAAATGTTAGCGAATGGCCTATTGCCCGGTCGAGAGGAAATCGGGGACAACGCACCAGATTGCTGACGATGACTTTGCTATCGCCGCTGGGAATAGCGGCCTTGGTAGGTGTGGTCTTTGTGACAGAGCCACGAGTAGGCTTCGCGGCCGTCTTCTGAACGCCGCCGGCAGGGGCGGTGGGGGCAGGGCGGCCACCGGTTGAGCGTCGCAGGGAGCGGCGGCGAACAGATTGGCGGCGCTGGGCGGTGACGATCTCGTCAAGAGGCTTATCAAGCTTGGTAGACATGGTGATTGGATTTGATAGCGTATCAAGGTGTAGCAGCTTGGAGAGGGTAGAAGAAAAAACCTGTCGAGTAGCGGTGTCGACAGCGGCTGGTCGCGATTGACAAGAGGAGAGTAGTCAGAGTCAATCAAGAATAAACGGTCAAAGATGAAGGATCGCAAGAGGCGGCTCCAATCAAGATCGACCGAAAGAATGCGCGTGCTGGTGCTGGCAGATCACAACAGCGTGCAAGGCAGGAAAGCTCCGGCAAGGGCGCGTTTTTTTTTTTTTTTTTCCCCCCTGTTTCTTCACCAGCTGTGAAGCGGATTGCAAGGCGTTGAACGAAGAAAGAGAGAGAAGAAAAAAAAAATCGACTGGCGTCCAGCAGGGAGGGTACGGATGTCGAAGATGAAGAATGGAGGCGGTTGGCGCTGGCAGTTGCGTGCAAACAAGGAGTCAAAGCCGCGCTTGAGATGGGAGATGCGGGAGGAAGAAAGGGGAGTGCGAGGAGTCATGGATAAATCATAAATGTATACGGCAACGCGGGCGCAGGAACGCGTGCCTGCCAGAGGCCCGGCGCTGCTGATGATAGGTACCTAGTACCTAATGCGTATTATCTGCCTTACTACGGTAGGTATAGGCACTACTTAGGTACTAAGTTATTAGTCACCTAAGGTGGGCAGTGACTCGAAAAAAAAAAACCCCCCCAAAAAACCAAAACCAAAAAAAAAAAAAAAAAAAAAAAAAAAATATAGGGGGCCACACTTCACTAATATTTATAGTAACTACTACTACTAAGGTACTAACTACCTAGTACTAGTAGGTACTATAGTATTCTAGTGCGTGGAGGTACTTGCGCGGGACACACTGGGTCCTGCCAAAAACGCTTGTACGGAGTACCGCGCTGTTGCTCCGGCTGGCCTCAGCTCATACTTGGTCATTCCAAACGGGCAGAAAGTCGTCGGATCCAGTCAGCCAACCGGTCTGCAATGAGGACATGCAGGCAAAAAAAGTGGTGAGACGAGGTCAGCCCAGGCCGCTAATGCAATAAGCAATTCCAGGTGCTGGCACGCTGTAGTAGTGGTAGTGGTACTCCGTAGTGGTAGTTGGTATTCCGTAGTAAGCGTCGCTTGCCGCGGGCTGTGGCACCAGGTGATTGCGATATGCGCATAGACCCCGCTGGCATAAATTGGCTTTGGCCGACAATCTTCTTCCGTAAATATGCAAAAATATGACTGTAACGAAGCCTACCTTCTATGGGGGTCTTACTACCTCGGCCTCGCCCCTGGCCCTGCTTGCCTGCTGATCTGAGGCGCTGATGAGAGAGAGAGAGAGAGAGAGAGAGGGGATTTGTATGGCAGCCTCTTCTTATTATAGTAGCAAGAGAAGGATTTCTGGAGTCTTTTTCATTGACACGTAAAAAATTACATTAAATTAATTTTTTTTTTAAAAAAAACCCCCCTGTTGATAGCTGAGCTCAATAAAGGCGTGAGAGACGGTAACCCTACGTGCTATATTTCTTCCACTCGCGCGATATTCTAGTTCGTGTTCGCACAGCGCATCATATGACCACATATTTTGCACATGCATTGTATTGCCATTGGTATTAGGTAGAAAATCCGCCTCCTGAGTGAAAGCAAGCCGACTTACATGGGTAAAGGCACGGACAGCTAGCAGCACAGATACGTTGTCGACGCGGATGGATGTCCTGGTTAAAGCGTAAATAGATCACCACGTGAATTCTGGCGGATGAGTGAAGCGTCCACTAGTAAATTGTTTCAATCATGAAGAAAATCTTCAACATCGCTTGAGATGGTTTCGGCATAGTTCATCCATGCTGATTGCCCGTATAGATGCCTCTTGTTCTCTGCCCCCTTTCTTCTTTCCTTTTCTTTCCTTTTCTTTCCTTTCTTTCTTTTTCCTTTCCTCCCCCCCCCCCTTTTTTTTTTTTGAAAAAAAAGTGGTATCAAAAGCTGGTGGCATTCCCTTTTCTCAATTCCCTGGCCCTCATCAACTTGGAGACTGTGTCTCGGACTCTATCATCACGCTAAATTTTTATCCTTCCAAGCAGTGTCGAGCCTGTCGTGCGATTCGTTTGATTTTATATTGGAGTAATGCTTCAATGCGCCAGTTGTGTAGTGAATACCCTCGTCCTCTCCCCCTTTCTCGATGCCTCATGGCGACTTCTTCACTGTGGCGGCTGGCTTGTTTTCTGCATTGACTTCCAGGAAGTGGTACACCACAATAAGCACCATGGAGATGGAGCCCAGAAAGATGGCAAGCTTATAGAGCTCGTCGTCGGAAATCATCTTGAAGGTGCTGAGCTGGAGCTGGACCTCGACCCGGAGACCTGGACCTGAGCGAACCGCAATGCCGCAATTCGATGGCTAAAGGGAATACCAATTGGTTAGTCAGGGTCCGGCGACGGTGCGCAGCGATCCGGCCCAGAGTTGCCATGCTCACCTAGGATATTGGTATGGCCGTGGTGACAAGCTCCGGATTTGAACAATCTTGGTCGCAATACTGCTAGAAGGACACCTGTAACCTCTGGCTTTACGAACGTTGTTGCATTGGCCAGTTCTCGACTCCGAATGCGGCTTAGCTTCACTTGGAGAAGGGTCAAGAACTCAAATGTTTTAATGTGCGGAGTACGGAGTACATTTAGTGCCATTCAACTGCCTGTGCCGGACGGAGTATAGAGTACAGGGCACTCTGTAGAGAGAAAAGAAAATTGATGGTCAGCTCACGTGACCACGGTGACTTCATCCACTCACTGGCCTTTGGCAAACCCACCAAACTTGTACCCAACTTTGTGATGTCCCGCGAAGAATCGCCGCCACTTTTTTCTTTTTTCTTTTTCTTTTCTTTTTTTTTTTGTAATCGAACTACGATTTCCTTCTGCTTTGGCTCTCGTTTGAAAGGACATCTTCAAGAATAGAAAGAGAAGGAATCCAGGGATATCAAATCACCATTTCGATTCCACTCTGCCGGGGCCACTAATATCTACTGCATTCTTATTCTATCGTATAACCAGTTCCTTTTTCCTACCCCACTAGAAGCGTCGAAATCGCCCATCGGTTGCCCATCATGCCGCCCAAGAAAGAGAAGCCGGCTGGTGGCAAGAAGCCATCGGCCGCCAAGATAGTGGAGGATAAGACATTTGGCATGAAGAACAAAAAGGGAGCGACAGCCCAGAGACAAATCCAACAGATGACGGCCAATTTAAAAGCCAGTGGTAGCGCCGAGGAGAGACGAAAGGCTGCGGAGAAGGCACAGCGCGAGAAGGAGAAGAAGGCTGCGGAAGAGGCAAAGAGAGAGACGGAGGCGCTGCTGAACAAGCCGGCCCAGATTCAAAAGGTGCCGTTTGGCGTGGATCCGAAAACGGTCGTCTGCATCTTCTACAAGAGGGGCGACTGCGAAAAGGGAAAGAAGTGCAAGTTTGCTCACGACCTGAGCATTGAGCGAAAAACGGAGAAGAAGAACTTGTACACGGATGTCAGGCAAGAGGAGGATGAGAAGAATAAGCAGCAGGAGACTTCTGCAGACTGGGACGAGGAGCAGCTACGAAAGGTTGTCCTGTCGAAGAAGGGCAACCAGAAGACCACGACGGACAAGGTGTGCAAGTTTTTCATCCAGGCCATTGAGGATGGCAAATATGGTTGGTTTTGGATTTGTCCAAACGGTGGCGACAAGTGCATGTACAAGCACGCCCTCCCACCTGGGTACGTTGAATCATTGGCAGCGGCTTCTCGTACATATCTGCGCTGGGTTTACTGACTTGGGTCTCGCCTTCCAGGTTTATTCTCAAGACGAAGGAGCAGAGAGCGGCGGAGAAGGCATTGCTGGACAAGTCCCCGCTGAAGACGCTGACTCTGGAGGATTTCTTGGAATCGGAGCGCCACAAACTTACCGGAACCCTGACGCCGGTCACGCCAGAGACCTTTGCCAAGTGGAAGAAGGACCGCTTGGATAAGAAGGCGGCCGAAGAACAGGCCCGCAAGGCCAAGGACAATACCGGTCGCGCTCTCTTTGAGAGCGGAAAGTGGAGAGATGATGATTCTGAGGCGGAGAGCGACGACGACGACGACGACGACGAAGACACCTGGAACCTCGAGAAGCTGCGTCGCGAGACGGAGGCTCTCCGGCAGAAGAAGGAAGAGGAACGCCTGGCAACTATGCATGGTGGACAGCTGCCCACCACCACTGATGCCACACCGGAAGGAGAGGATGAAGGTGGCGAGGGTGACGCTGCTGGAGATGCGGAAGGATCGTCATCAGCCGCGCAGACAGGTCAAGAAGTGCCGGCGGCTTGAGCGGCTGTGGAAAGGTGCTCAAATCCCGAGGCGACTCCAAGCCCCCGCCCCCGGCCCCCGTTCAATCTCTGCGAAAATGCTGCGCGAGGGAATTCCGAGCACCTGCTGGGACTACAAAGACCAAAGGTCTCCGGGAGGGCCATGGCGATTTGCTCTTCGTAACAGAAAAGCTCCTTGCCGTGGGATTATGTGGATGGCTGCGACGGCGGTCCTACACTTGCCTCATACTACTAGTTTCTGCTTGCCCCTGTATAGAATAGTACAGCATCAGTTTCGCATTTTGGGAAGGACATTGATGAGAAGGGACTCGGAGGAGGTAGAAAGAGAAATGGTAGATGATTGCGGCTGTGCTCTTCTAAAGCTGTGAAAGGCTGGGATGCAACCCCCCCCCCCCCCCCCAAAAAAAAAGAAAAAAAGAAAAAAAAAAAAAGGTTGCAGCTAGGACAAAGACACTCTACAAGCTGTGAACATTGCTCTTACCAAAAAAAAAAAAAAGAAAAGAAAAGAAAAGAAAAGAAATAAGAAAAGAAAAGAAAAGAAAAACCCCCCCAACCAATTGCCCATCTCGCTTTTGGTTTCGCCTTTGATGCCGCTAGCGCCACAGACATGTTCGCCGAGATGGCAGTACTTGTGACGTCTCTTTGGTGTTCTTTGGGGGACACGCAAGGTTTCAGTTTTCAGTTTTTGCCCGTCGTGATGAGCTGCTCTCCCGCGGATGACGCCCCCGAAGACACATGGCGCATTGTCCTACACGAGAACAGCCCCGTCCGAGCGGCCGTCTCTCACTCGGCCGCGAGAGACTCCAAAGCCAATTGAGCCTGTGCGGCCCGATGCTGGGCGAATTGGGGGTTTCTGTTTTGTAAGCTGGATGCCTTGTGTTGGCTCTCTCTCACTTTCACTCTCTCTCAGGCAAAAAAAATTTGCCCTCCCACACAGCATGTGACGGCCAACAGCCAGGGCGAGATAGCAGGCCAAGTACCCGCCAGGCGGCCCAATGCGGCGCAGCGACTCCGCGCCCTATCGCGCTCGCCCTTCCCCACAAACGGCACTCCCCCCCCCCCCCCCCAAAGCCCGGCATTCTTGATCCCACCTCCAAAACGAGGCAAAAGCCATGGGCTCAATCCCGTGCCTTTAAGCCCTTCTGGCACCCCTCACCAGCCAGCGGCTTTCCCAACTTGTGCGCTGCAGCCTCGAAACCAATTCGTTCGCCAGCCTGTGTCTCAGCCTTCTTGTCCTCCTCTGTCTTTTTTTTTTCTTCCTTTATTCTTATTCTTATTTTTATTTTTATTTTTTTATCTTCATCTTTTATTTTGTCTCGGGCCAGCGGCTCGATTGTTGCCATCGCCGCCCCATCTCTGCCGTTGCTGCCAGGCTGGAACCATCACGATTGGCGCAAGCACCGCAACGGGCAGCGTTTCACATCACCCGACATCTGCATCCGAATCATCGTCGTCTCGTGTCAAGTCAAAGCACTGCCAAGACCCGTCTGATTGATCTGCCGCCTCCATCGCCGTCGTTCGTCTCTTCGTCTGTCTCCTTTACTTCTGCGGCCTCGCTCGGCTCCGCCCCTCGTTCTGCCCGCGCTCCTGGAACTTCCAATCTCGCTTCATACTCGATCCTCGGCCAAAAATTTCCTTCTTTCCCCCCTCCCCCTCTTCTCCGCGTCTGCCGCGCCCCATCATCTATTGGGGGGTTTTTTTTTTTTTTTTTGGTGTATTTTCGAACCTCACACAAAAAAACCTTTCGTCCTTGCCCGACGAGCCACCTCCCGAGCACTGTGTTCGAGGCTCTTGATGGACAAGAGGCTGCTGGCCGTTCTGCGATCCGCGCTCCAGACTCTGGTCTCATACGAGGCCGCTGTCTGAACGCGTTGTGACCGGACGCCAAATTGCCAGAAGCATGAGCGCGGAGGCCAGGCGTGGTTACCAAGATGTCACAGGCCGCTCCGCATCAGCCGTCATGCCTCATCCTGGGGGACGAGATAGAGAGCGGGAATGGCCCAACGCGCTCATGAAACGCTACCGCATCGAGGTCGCTGCCAGCACATCCAGCGTCTTCTCCACCCTCGCCGCATTCCCTCTCGACAGCGTCAAGACACGCATGCAGACCTACCAATATCGAGGCTTCCTGGACTGCGTCAAACACACCTACCGCACCGAGGCTCTCGCGGGGTTTTTCCGAGGCAAGTTTGTTCTGACCAATTCCCCGTCTGCACATGACGATCTATGGAAAAGGCCGCCATTCTGACCTTGAGCCTCTCTTGTCTTGTATATGCAGGCGTCACCGCTCCCATGGCGAGCATCACCCTTGTCCGCACCGTCTCATTCTCGATATATCGGAGAGCGAAGTATGTCTACTCTGGCTGGATCAAACAAAACTTTGGATTCGACATCCACCGCCATGTCAACACCCCCGGAACATATCCCAACCTCTATTCGGTGGCCTGCTTCGGCGCCGCTGGCGCCACCGCAGGGTCCGCAATCACTTTTTTGGCCTGTCCGTTTGAACTCACGAAGCTCAGCGCCCAGGTCTCCGTGCTGTTGGCGGAGCGCTCTACCGATTGCAAAAGGAGTCGTGAGGTAGCCAAGAGCTACCAGAACAAGGGGACGCTCAAGACCATGGCCAATATAATCAAGCACCGGGGAGTATTGGGGCTCTATACCGGCTTCCAATTACATCTCTGTAAGCACTCTTTTGAGGCGCCAATGGCTACCATCTGGTGCCTTCCCCCCCACCCCTCTCCTTTTTTTTTTTTTTTGTTTTTTGAAAAAGAAGAAAAAAAAAAAAAGTCTCTGTTGCTAATTCATACGGACTGAGCAGTGCGCGATACTTTGGGCACGGCCATTTACTTCATGGTGTATGAGAGCGGGAAACAGCTTGGAACCACATTTGCTGGCGATAGTCCGAATAGCAACAAGCTGGCCGTCGTTGCCGCTGGTGGCCTTTGCGGGCTGGTTTCATGGGCCATGATTTGTGAGCGTTTTCCCAAGGCTGCTTGAGAAATTCTCCAAAATCCCCCCCTACACACACGCAAAACATCTAGGCTAATGGAGCCCCTTTCCACCGCAGATCCAATCGACTCAGCAAAGAGCATCTACCAGAGAAACGCTCTCCTTTACTCGCGCGGAGAAAAGGTCGAGCCAGCGCCAAAGATTGAGTTCTTCAAGCGTCACATGTATCGCGGCTTGGGCGTCTCCATGATCCGGTCCTGCATCGTCAACGCCATCTTCTTTTCATCTTTTGAGATAATTAAAAAACGCATCAAGAGCCTTGACGATCAACGCAAGGTTTGAAAGTTGTCTCGCACGTTCTTGCGGCCGCGGGTTCCTCTTGATAGCGAGCTGCAGTCATACACGTAACCAGCGGCGGCAATGGCAGTTTTCCCCCCACGTACAAGCCCAGGATATATTGGTATGTTGCCCAGAGAGAGCATACGACTTTCCTCTTTTCTTCTTTTTCTTTTTTTTTTTTCGTTTTCTTCTTTACTTATTTCAACTCCCATCTAAAGGGGAAGGGACTCACGATTACATGCGGCGTTTCCGGTCCCCTCATCGTTTCTCTCTTAAATTTTCAAGTCGTGGTTTTTTTTTTTTTCGAGCTACTTTATTCCGGTATTCGGGTTTTTTTTTTATATACACACACACACACACAAAAAAAAAACATCATTGCCGATGTATCACCGACATTTGAAGCAACTGGCATCTAAAATCATCAGCTTTACTATTATCATGACAGAGTGGCATTCTGTTAGCAAAAAAAGGGAGAGGAAAGTCAAAAGGGGAAGGGGCTATGGCATTGGGTTATTGGCATGTAGGTTTTTGGTAATTACGGACGGGAAAGAATTTGAAAAAAAAAAAAAAAATTGAAGCATATCTATTTAACGCTGTTCCTACTTGAAACGACTTGCTATTCTGCCGTTGAATCCACTCGCCGGCATAGTATTCCAGATATATATAGATATATATATATCTCTTTGTTTGTATAACAGTAGTGTAGTCTTTCCTTTCCTTTCCTTTGCTTTCCTTTTTCTTTCCTTTTTCTTTTTTTTCCCCTTTTCTTTGATTTTTTCTTTTTTGTTTTTTGTTTTTTGTTTTTCAAATTTTCATTTTTCATCTCTTTTAATTAATTTTTTTTTTACTGCGTTGACGTGGGCCCCCATCTTCTCAGGCTCTACCGTCACTTCGAGCTTTGATCAGCTCACAAACTTTCCGCCAGTCCTTCTCTACTAGAGTCACCCTCTTCTCTCTTTTGCCAAGGTCGACAAATTCTGCCGGCAGCAACCCTGTTTCGACGCTGAACCCTTCCTCGCCTTGCAGCGCCTTTACTACAGTCTCGGAGAACTTGGCTGGGTGCGCTGTCGAGAAGGAGATGTGCGGGATGCTCGCATGGGTACGGCTGACAGATCTTTCTGTTGCTGCAGCGCCGACCGCAGAGTGGGGATCTAGTATGTACCCGTATCTCCGGTAGAAAGACCTCATGGTCTCCACGGTCTGCTCGTCCGTGACTCGCTCGCTCTCAAAGTCGCGCCTAGCACTCCTGATGACGTCGCGATACACGGGGCCGAAGGATCCCTTCTTCTCGAGCTCCTGGAACCACTGAGAGACTTCTTGGCCCGCCTGCTTCTGGTTCCAGAGACGGTCCATTCCTGCGCTTACCACGACAAATTCGCAGACGAGGAACCACAGAAGACGCTCAAAGTTGTGGGAAGTCAGAGTATCCATCGCGGGACTGAGAGTATTCTTGACGTTCGGCCTGGGCCCGCCTCCCAGTCTATCACGACCGGCGCGCTGCTTCTCGTACCTCCCCGTCCTCCAGAAGCGATCGAGTATGTCGTTTTCGTTGGTAGCGATGACGAGCTTATCGATGGGAAGGCCCATGCGCATGGCAAAGTACCCAGCGAGGACGCTGCCAAACTTACCGGTTGGGATAACAAAACGAACTTTGTCGCCGGCTTTGAAGGATGCAGACTTCTTGGCGAGAGCGAAATACGAGTAGAAGTACAGCACTATCTGCGCCAAGATCTGAGCCCAATTTTTCGAGCTGACAAGGTCAAAGGCTTCATTGGCTTGTCTATCAGCATACAGGGCGCTCAGGATGCTCTAAACACACGAGTCTTAGGAAAGAAAATCAAATCAAAGAGAAGTCTGGGGACGGGCACAAAATTCAGAAGGCCACGGTTGGTAACCTACCTGACAGTCGCCAAAGGTGCCGGCAACAGCCAGACTGCAGACATTCTCGTCCGTCACTGTGCATATCTGGGCCTCTTGGATAGGGGCAACTTGTCCCTGGGGAAACAGGACGAAGACGGATATGTCCCTCTTCCCCCTCAGGCCGTAGATGGCAGCGGAGCCAGCATCGCCTCTGGTGGCGCCAACGAAGGTGAGGCGATGTCGGTCTGCTAAAAGGAAGAGAAAAATATATATGAGAAAGGATAAGCGAGTCCCTGTGCGCACAGAAAAGTTCCATACCCGCGTTGTCTCTCCACGCGATATACACATACGTGGCCCTCTAGGGGATGACATCAATGGGTGGCACGTGGGGGCGAGATGGGTCGCATACCTGCGGTGCTTGTTTTGCCTTCGTTCTTCCTCGTGAGGAAGAACTCGAGTAAGTTGCCCAAGAACTGCGAAGCGATGTCCTTGGAAGATAATGTAGGGCCGTGGAACAGCTCGAGGAGATAGTGATTCTCATTGAGATGGACCAAGGGCGTAACCTCTGGGGATCGGAACGTGGAGTAGCTGCGCGCAATGATAGTTTTGAGGTCGGCGGGAGGGATTTCGGCGGGAGAAATGTATTGTGACATGACCTCGAAGGCAAGTTCTGGGAAGCTGAGAGATCCCCATGACCGCCATGAGGCAGCACGCGGAATCTCTTCGGGGATGTACAAGCCGCCGTCAGGGGCAAGGCTATTCAAGACGACTTCCTCAAATGAGAGCTGGCGGGAAGACGAGATGGTTAGCTGCTAGAAACTGGCTGGTCTTCTCGGCTGTGCACAGGGCAGGACGTTATTGACGGCAGATGACAACGAGGCGAAAATCCGCGCTGAGGGACAGCCTGGGGAAGAAGAGACTCAGGGAAGCATCTTCTTACACCAACATCCTCTCCGCGAGTGCTCAAGTAACGATACGACGAAATCTCATCTGCCGTGCCGTTTGGCGTCATGGCTACCTAGGTAGCTTCTGAGGCACGGTAATTGACACCCCGATACGCAAAGGTAAGACAGCTTCAAGCCGCGCGGTCGACGGGGGCGTTGGTGGAATATCGATGTGGACAGGCAGGGGAGGGGGGGGGGGGGGGAAGGGAGGATGTGCGGCAAAAACTAGAAGAAGAAAAAAAAATCCACCAAGCTTAAGGTGAGAGAAAGAGAGCACCGCTGCTTGGCAGAAGCTGCTGAGGAGTCGAGACAAAGAGGGTTGTAAGTCGACGCCAGCCCACTAACAAAGCAGGACAGGGCAGAGAGAGAGAGAGAGAGAGACATGATGAACTTCCAACGGCATGGTGGCCCCCTGGAAATGTAGCGCCTGCCTCACTCCCCTAGTAGGCACAGAGCGCCGGGAGACGGGCTTCAGCCAAGGGGGGGGGGGGGCTCGTACCCGATACCGCCCGGGGTAGTCGCCAGTCATCATCAACGCGGTGATTCCATGTGTCCAAAAGGTTCCAGTACTTCTCAGCAGCACACCCCGAGCCCTTTCAGCGTGGGGCAAAAACTTCTTTCGGCACCATCTCTCTCTCGGCCGGCCACTGACCAGTGGCAGCCCCTCCCGCTTCCCCTTTGTGTTTAATGCGGGGTGGCCTCTTCTTTCGTTTCCTTTGTGTCGGTGACAGTGCGGCTGCATGGCCCTTGCGCCTCTGTACTTGTGGTCGTGTGTCGTGGGATTCCAAGGCTTCTTGTTCTTTCTTGTGTCGTCACCTCAGCGGTACATCGACCGAGTCTAGTCGATGCGCACGCGCTGCTGGGTATGCGAGTGAGCCTGTATGCATATATGGATTCCAAAGGCGACGCGATGCGAAAGCGTTGCGCGCGCTTCCAACGAACCCCTGGTCGACTTTGCCTGTCCCCATGCCAGTGCGTGGCCAACGCCGGGAAGAAATCAAATAGTAGTAGTAGATCATCAACAGCAGTAGTCACTACAGCGCTTGCGGATCCTGGCTCGGCTGCCAATTGATGGCCTTGGAGATTTCCGCTGGCCGCGGCTGCGAGAGGAGTCCGCCCATGGTTTATGGGGGGGAGCTTTGATCGTCTGCCCATTTTTTGATCTCAAAACTCTTCAAAGTTCCCAAAGGCACTTGTGGGCCGAAAGGGCTCGGGCATCTGTTGCATGAGCAACCCTCTCCCCCCCCCCCTTTTTTTTTTTTTCCCCTTCTTCTTTCCCCTATGTTTTTCTTCCTCTCTTTTCCTACAAAACCGTTTTTTTTTTCTTTTTTCCTTTCCCCCCCCCCCCCCCCCCCCTTTTTTTTTTTTTTTCAAACGTGCTCACACCCGCCTTAAACGTACTTTCTCAGGTCGTTAGCCGAGCTGTGGCTGGGACGAAGCAAGTATCCAAACCATTGGCCGTGAATCGCTCGAGGTCTCGCAACTAGCCAAGGACCCGCAACAGTAGTCCAAATGACCCAAGAGCTCAAGGGAACGTCCACATTGCCTGGATTTTTTTTGTGCCAGTTGAGCCTGTTGCTTGAGGCTTATTGTTTTGCAGCTCTCGCGGAAGGGCACATCCAAGCTGAGCCTTTGACTCTCCTCCATTCTTGGGGCAGACCTCAAATAGCTTCCAACTAGTGCTGTGGTGTAATCAGCTTTCCGCGGTTGGGAGCTAACTAGGTTCATTAAGTCCATGAACGCTTCATCAGTCGGAGCTTATGCGACTGATCCAACATTGAGTAGTCGCACGATGCTAGACAAGGGTCTTTCGAAATATACAGTTTAGGCCACGCGAAGAGCGTGTAGACTGGCGCCGGCGGATGCATGCTAGCAGCCCGTCAAGTAGTGCGCTCTACTGCACGCAACATGCACAGCGAGAAGCCTTTTCCTAGTGTTCGAATCGCATTGATGCTTGTCTTCTACCCGTGTTGTGTGGATTTCCCGCTATGCCTCTGGTAACTTGCGTCTTCATGTCGGCTTCGACAGAGGCCAACGCCGTTTGAATATCGGCGAGGCCATGTCCAAATTATTACCCCTGAGTTCTATTGCTTTTCATGTTTGCGCGACCGCGGAGGCAACCCATGTCTGGCAATGACGTGGGAAAGTGGCGCTTGCTCACCAGTTTCTTGTAGTCATGCAGGCCCTCTGCATATCCGAGATGGGACTGGGTATGGAGAATGTACGGAGCAGTGGTCTCTGCAGTCAACGCCAAATAAGCACGGTGACGTTGGTCGTGCCCAAATGCCTACTAGGCACCCAAGCTATTTCCAACAGAGGGCTTATCCGCCTTGGCGGCCATTGGCTCGTAGACTCCCTGAATAGCCCTTTGTATGAAAAAGGCCGCCTTCAGCCACTGCGCGCCAAAATCATGACCTTGTCCCCCATGTGCAAGCATTGTGTCTCCATCTCTACCCAACCATGTACGGAGTACATGGCGTGGGAAATTCCGAGAACTTCTACTCCGTCCTTTTGGTGATGATTCGTTCGGCACGGCCTTGGCGGGTCGCACCAACCACCTCACTTTTTTTTTTCTCCTCAAGAGGAGGGGAGGGGGGGGGGGGGGGTAAGGAAGGCAACCAGCTTGGAAGAAAGTTTGTATCACATGAAATGAGTGGCGAGCTGTGTCCGTGGTTTCGACTCGGCACTCGCCAATTTAAATGTAAATATGATATATCCCACCCGCAGCGTCGGCATGTACCTTTTGTCGTTTCTCTCTCGTCCGTCTTCTTTCCGTCATGGCTTGCGTACCGACTTTAGCAGCGGGGCAATCTTAAATCGCTTGCTCAGCCCAACCCTGTACAGGGGTTTGGCTGTCCCTTGTGCCGAGGATCCCTTCTTGTCACTCCCCGACTTCTCTTCTCTTTTCCGTGCAGCAGGCTGCCTTTGCTCTTTGCTCTCATCTTCTTCATCTTCCGGCCTATTGGGAATGCTCCGGCTGGCGGAACGATCCTCTGCCGTCTCCTTGCTGCCCGGGGCTGCCCAATCCTGGCCTCGTTCCGCGTTTTCTGCTACGAATGAGTCTCCTTTAGCGACTCCCTGCTCACTGGGCATCTCCACTGAATTTTGCCTTGTGGCTGCTTGGATATCGTCCTCATCGCTCCAAGCAGAATCCGTTTCCTGGCCCGCGATGGCTCCTGTATTTCTACCAGCAACAGCGGCAGAGACGGGAGTGGCGGCGGGAGGAGGCGGGGCACCCTCTAGAGTGGGCTCAGCCGACTGTTTCTTAGGCCTCCCTCGTTTCTTCCTCTGCACTGTTGTCGTTGGTACTGCGTCGGCCGCCGATACAGGACTTGTAGCCGGTTTCATTGGCAGGGGCTCGTCGCTTTCTGGAGGCTTCTTCGGTCGACCCCTCTTCTTCATAGATTTGGCCATTGGCGTGGGATGTGCCACGAACTCGGCATCACTCACCCCCGACTGCAACTCTTGTGGTGGGGGCTGATGAGCTGAAGAATCCCTTTCGTCACAGCACTCCTGATCGGGCTTGGGCTCAGGATTTAGATCAGGTGAATGCTCCAGCTTGGACTGTAACATTTGATTAGCACTTGATGCGTGATGCCCCAGATGTCAGCCCACTCACAGTAACTTTCTCCAGATCGGGGCTCAGCGTAGAAATGATGTCGGGGGACGAGTCCCTTGGCTTGGCAAAGTTCCGGTGCTCTGTTTTCTTCGCCATCGTTTCCCTGCCTTGCTCCTCAGGGGCCATGCTGCTAAAGTTGTGAATCAATAACATTTGGCTCCGCGGCGTGTTGACATTGGTGGCTGTTCCGCTTGAACCAACCGCATACTGCGTCTGCTGATGCAGGAGTAGATTGTTGAATTTTGGGGCGTTGGTAGATGCTGGGTTCATCTCGGGATGAGATGACTGTTGGCGTTCCACCGGGGGCGCGTGTCTTAGACAGGATGTTGAGTCGGTGTCAGCAGGCATTGTGGGCAGCGGGAGACTCGATGCTGCTGCCGTCTCTAGCTCACCATTGGAGATAGCCTGGCCGCTAGATGGCAGCAAAATCAAATCAACGTCGTTATTCGTCGAAAGGGTACGATCAAACTCGTCTAGCCGCCTCCGCTTCTTGTCTCGGCCTTCATTGGGCTGCCATCGGCTTTCTGAAAGCGTATCTTTAGTATCGGGAGGTCCATCTCTCCCATATGAGTGATCCAGCACGCTGCGGCTATAATTTTTCGGTTGCCTTTCTTGCGATTTGGGGGCTTCTGGACTGCTTGGAACTTCCCAAAGGTCCACTGCGCTCTGCGCCCTATCGCGATTCTTTCCCGGAGAGGCGTTCCGAGCCCAGTTGGCGGAAGGCTTTCCCATTGAGGCATTGTGTAATTTGACTATATGGGAATCGGCGACTGAAGCGATAGATGAATGATAGAACCCTCTAGTGGTCCGCTGAAATGGAACATCAGGGATCGTCATAGCTGAGCTTTGATGCTGCACATCTTCGAGGTCCCGCTGTAGTTGCTGAGCTTTCTCGCAAGCGGCGCCGTTTTGCTCATTAAAGACCTGCTGGAAGAAATATGAGTCTGTCGAGGCTGTTGGAAGACTTCCATGTTCGAATGATCGCGTTTGCGCTTGAGGGACCGTTACAAGAGGAGCGGAGACAGCGGAGTCACTTTCGTCATCAGAATCAGCAATGATCACAGGCCTCATGCTGGTGAACAATAGTCCAAAAAAAAAAAAAGGAAAAGAAAAGAAAAGAAAAGAAAAGAAAAAAAAAAGAAGAGAAAAAGAAAAAAGAAAAAAGAAAATCACCACCACTTGATTTCCAGCTAGTCTCCAGTGGTTTTTACCTGGATCCTAATCGGGAGGCTACGATGGTAGTTGGGGCGTAACGCGGTCTGACATCCGCTTCAACGCGTAAGCACGTGACCTCGCTGTCCCAGAGCTCGTACCTTGTTATCGCTCTGTTTTCAAAATAATATTAATAATATTAATAAAATAAAATAAAACAATATATATTTTTTTATATAAATAAAACACCAAAAAAATGTATCAATATTTTTTATATAAATAAAGCAAAAAAAAAAAAAATTATTAAAAAAACCTTTTTTAATTATTTTTTCTGACACACGGGGTTATTATTATCTGGGTAATAGAGGCACTCTCCAAAAATTGTTTAAAGGTCTGTTTATTACCATCACTTTGCCAGTTTTGGAAAGTGTGTGCTATTTATTCTAAGCTATAATTGCAGATTCGCTAGCAAGGGACGCTGCGGCTGACCCTTCAAGTGCGCTGCCGACCCTTTGTAAAGGCTCTGCCAGATAAAGGCTTCGCTTAAGAGCAACTCAATATCCTTTTCGGTCCATGCCTTGGTGGGGAGGCTCTGTAGAAACATCATGATTTCCTGAAAATCCAGCTTTACTAGTTTATCGGACCACTTTACGAGAAGTGCGGCGCAAACGTAGAGATGGAATTCAGAGAAGCCCTGTTCTTCGGCCTAGTTCACGCCGTCGTCAGCCAGGATGTCGGCCGAGAAATAGAAAAAGAACCATGGGCTTTCGACTTACGAGGTATGTGTCCCACATGCGAATCGTATTCTTGACGCTGATTTCGCGCATGAGCAGACAATTCATCCACCGAAAGCTAAATTGTATGAATTCGACGCCCTCTTTCTCAAGGTGCTTTGATAAGTTGGAGTCGATCCTGGCGGTTAGGTCACGCAAAGATGCTACCTGTCTTTGTATTCCAGGTTGAGCAACTATATAATGATCTTGGATGCCGTCAAGAAGCTTCGTGAGGCACCAAAACGAGTCTGCCTCCACGGCATCCAGAACCGACTTGGGAAGCTGGCCGGGATCCATGCCGGTCTCGATGTCGGAGTCTGCGATGTAGAGCCCCAGAAAAACTTCCCAAAAGGGCGTCACCAGATCGTTGATGCCCTGCACATACCCGCTGGCAGGATGCCTCACGGCCCAAACGTAGAGGATGCGTTCCAGCGACCTCTGCGTTGCCTCGTAACTGTAAAGCTCAATGTGAGGATTTGTCCTAGGTATGTCGATGCTGATCTGATGCCAGATGGCCTCGTCCAAGCCCCTCGCTTTCCCAGCGGAAGAGCTGGTGGTCGTTGTTCCGCCCCTTTCGAACGCCTGCTTGACTCCATCCAAGTACTCCTTCCGCTTTCTCTCCAAGGTGGCGACTCGCCGCTCACTATTCGTAGGGAGATAACTAAGAAGGAGTTGCCACGTCATCGCACGAACTTCGTGCGGCACGCCCGACCATGCTAGTGTGCGGAGGTCAGGCAGCGATATTGACGATGCTTGGAGAAGCCGCTTAAACTTATTGATACGCGTTATACGAGAATTGATGGCGTCGGCCTCTTTCTGTGGCGCGTTACTGGGAATGGAGGGATAGTTGATTAAATGAAGGGCGTTTGCCGGATCTTTCCGAGGGGTTAGTACGTTTCTAGGTTGATTGACCAAGGTCCGCGACAGGTTCAAGGGGAAATCCGGTCTGACCTCTTAATATATCTTTATATTGTGGCCGAAGGATCTTGCCTTCGCTCTTCTTTGGCATGGGGTAGGTCGATGCCGGGCGCTCAGCCGCGATGTCTGCGCTGTTTGAATACCGCCTGGCTTGAATTCTGCCAAAGGAGACGTTGCCTGCGGGTGACAGAGACTCTTGATTCGGATCGGATCTGTTCTGGGTAGCTATTCGCTTCGACCTCCTCTTCATGTTGGAGAGGCTAGGGAGCCCAAAGTCGTCTCCGTCGTCATCTTCATACCCTAGCATCTCATCTTCGTCCGCTTTCCAATCGTCGTTGGTGTTCGATAAGAAGTTGATGTAGCTTTTGAACGGCGGAGAGGTAGAGCCTAAGGAGCCTCGCGGCGGCGGCGGAGTGGCTTCGCTGATGCGATTCCTAGAGGAAGATGTGGAGGGAGGGGTTCTAGGACGAGGCGAAGAAGAGCTAGAGAGGTTTCTTTGCTCATCGTTAGCGATACCGGACAGCGGTCATGGGCCAATGTGCGGTGGCATCGTACAGCGAGTCGAACTTGAGAACGTCCGCGTGAGAATACGCAGCGCCGACGACCAGGCCAGAACCATCTCGGCCAGCCGGGTTCGTCGCGCTTCTCCTAGATGCGCCGTCTCGCAACGGCGGTCTCCAGAACGGCGAGACTGATCTGTGGCAACGGAAGACGATTAGCTAGGGCCGCCAGGGAGTGGGAGAGTCGACCACGGGTCGGATGATGAAGCATACTCAGACCGATCTAACACGTAAAGGCAATTGAGCTTCGGTCAGCGTCAAGTCCCATTGCTCGCTTCGCATGGGCGCATTGCCCTTCGCGATCGACCCCGGCGGAAGGCGTTCAGACAACATACCGAGCTGTACCATCTCTTGCGGCTGTGAGGCTGGTGGTCAGCATCACCACTTGTTCGCCAGTTGCGACACAAGGCCGAGACCGTCGTCTACTTACTGAATTGACCGGCTTCTTGCCGCTCCCAGAGGACGACCACATGTTCACGAATGGTCGTCGAGAGCGCCAAGGTGAGGCCTCATTATGCGGGGTGTTGGGTTGGCGAGTTCAATGCCGGTGACTGCGCCAAAGAAGCCGTCACAGCTGGAACGCCTGACTCGGTGATCTTTTCTTCGTTCGTGTCTTGTCCAAACCTTGTCTCAGCCAAGCTCCATTTAGGCAGTGCGGTCCATGGTCAGGTACTACCTAGTATAGTACTAGTAGTAGTAAGTAATAAGTGCCTACCTACTAAGTAGTACCTCACTTAGTAGGTACTTGTAACGCTTCGGTTTGATGCGCAGGAGGCGCCGCGCTGAGACCGCCGCCCAGGCTTCGGCGTGCTGAGGCGGGGTAGTGGCCCTGTAAGGCCGCTGAAAGGGCACCCTACTAGGTACTAAGGTAACCTGTCCGCCCTGCCCTGCCCTGCGTCGCGGCGAGGGCTGGAACTGACGCTGGTGTACCGGCGGAGAACGTCCTGGTTTCGCACTCTACCTGGAGGTACATATATACTAACAATAGAATAGCCTACAGGAAAGCACTGGTCAATAATTACCAAGTACTCATAAGTATCTACGTTTGATGAGCCGAAATCCCAGCCTTGTTTCACGCAAGGGGGAGGAATCATGGTGCAAAAAAAGTAGACGAGGGCTGTCCAAGGTCTTGACTCATCGCGAGGCCTGTTTTCCCGCTCGGCGAGCTCTTTGCTAACCGTCGCATTCTTGGCCAAGGAGCAGGGCTTGCGAGCTTGCGTCGCAGGAACATTTGGACGGGCTTCTCCGTGTAGGCGCCTTAGTCAGCAGCCAGGTAGCAACTTAAGGCAACAGGGTCTTTCTCTCAAGGAGCACCTTCGTCTTGATTTTCCCTACCACCCAAAACCGCCACAACCAGCAATCTCTTTTCGCTTCATCCCCCCAGCTCGTCATCGTAATCATCCGTTATTTTTTTCACGGAGAAGGACTTTTTTCTTGACGAAGGGGATTTTTCCGGCATCCGACTTCTGTAGTTGGGCACTGCTATCGGTCCAAAATCGCGGTGTCGGGTATTCTCGCCTCACGTCTCATCCTGAATCCATCTCCCACTGCAAATATCCATCATGACTGAAGCGGAGAACTTCGAGGACGACCTCTTCGCAGATCTGTAAGGCTATCCAAACCCTCTGACCTGTCGTCCCGTCGCCATATGCTAACCCGACGATTCGCAGGTACGAAGATACCGATGCAAAGCCTGCCGCGCCGGTCGCGAGTGCGGTCCAAAATACTGACGACAAAGCTCCCGATCAGCCTGAACCAGCTGATGCCCCCTTCTCTGCTGGTGATGGAGATAATGCCAGTTACGATGCGATGAACCAAGATGCAGACGATGATGAAGACGACGTCGACTTCAATTTGGGAGGAGGGGGGCCTTCAAACAACAACACCAATGTGATGCCGCAAGATGACATGCCGGCGACTCCCCCGTATGGAACTGTCCATAAAGCTAGTGCCAAGGAAGATGGGTGAGTTTCCCCGTTACGTGACGTTACAAGACTCCGTGCATGATTTTTTTTTCTACACTACCTGCGCGACAAGTGTCGTCAGCAACGTTGCAATGTGATGATAGAGAGGCTATCAGCCAGCGCGTAATCCTACATGCTGCAACCATATGGTGATATGCATTTGCTTGGAGCAACGTGGCTGGCTCGATTAGGTGGGAGAGCAATCAGGCTCAGCGGTGGGAAGGCCTGGTCTTACCGGAGAGCAAAGTATCAACAAGCATGATATTTCATTGGGTGGGTGTCCTGATAACGCCGGGAAGAGTACAATTGAGACGCCATCCCAAGTGAGAGATATTCCTAGGGAAATGAGAGAAAAAAAAAGGGAAGCGATGGCATTTGCCCATCTAGACGCTGGGGGTTTCAAGCTTTGATGAAGCTGAGAGCAAGATGACCTACCGACAACTTTTCCCATTCCGTTATAGGAACTCTTCTTGTCTTTCATAGCTCTCGGTCGCAGAGGTCTTAAAATAGCCCGACGAGAGCACATGCACTTCTCGGGGGGCTGTAGCAAGATTGACAGCGGGTAGCGCTTAGGGTCAACTCGTACCTAGCAACAGACAGTCAGAGACAGAGTCAAAGCGATAGCACAAAGACGAAAAAAAGACAGAACAGAAGAAGAAAGAGAAAAGAAAAGAGAGGATCCAAATTCGACACATGTCTGGCACCTTGCGTTCCTCTGCAATCGCTGTCATGCCATGGGATATCTATCAAGCGTCGCGTCGCAGTGGGGCCCATTAAACGCCATCATTGACAACTGTTGCTATAACCTCAACCTCAATCCCGGCAAGTAAGAGGGAATGGAATGCTCCGGATACGTATCGCATCAGACATCTGGGAATCTCGGCAGTCAGTCATGTGCCAGTTGAGGCTTTGCGCATATATTCTTAGATATGTCGTTATACGACAGGCAACAGGGGCAAGCGCATAACCTTGTCCTGGAAATATGCGTGTTTCCTCAGACTGGCGGCCCCCTCCAAGCCATCCGACCTGGTAACAGCAACAACGTATTCCGATGGATTTTGACCATTTCATATGCCAGAGCAGGCCGGCGGCTGCTAGATGTCTCCTATCATCGTACCATGAAATTTCTCGTCCTTGAGCCCATACACCGCTGCTGATGAGGTTTAATTTTTTTTCTCTTCTTTTCTTTTCTTTTTAAATTTTTTTCTTACGTCATTCACATGGAGTCATTTCATGTTTAGTGTTGCTAATCTCTTCCTGATTTAGAAAAATGTTTATTGGTGGATTAAACTGGGAGACAACTGACCGTATGGTTCTTGATTCATCCAATGGGCGAGCTTCGAAGATGCTGATGGTCGATAGAATCCCTACGAGACTACTTTTCCCAATTCGGCGAAGTTGTCGAGTGCACTGTGATGCGAGACAGCAGCTCCGGTCGGTCTCGAGGGTTTGGTTTCTTAACCTTCAAGGACCCCAAAACAGTCAACATCGTCATGGTCAAGGAACACTTTTTGGATGGTAAAATTGTGAGTTCACTTCTTTGTTGGCATCTCGACATGTGGAAACCCCGTCTTCTTTTTTTTATTCTTTTTGCTGACTTTTACAACTAGATTGATCCTAAGAGAGCTATTCCCCGTGATGAACAAGAAAAGACGAGCAAGATTTTTGTCGGTGGAGTCAGCCAGGATACCACAGACCAGGAATTCAGAGAATACTTTGCCCAGTTTGGTCGAGTAGTTGATGCCACTTTAATGATGGATAAGGACACTGGCAGACCTAGGGGCTTTGGATTCGTTACGTTTGAAAGCGAAGCAGGCGTGGACGCCTGCATCAATGTGCCGCTTGAGATACATGGCAAACCCATCGAGGTCAAAAAGGCCCAGCCAAGGGGCAACCTCCGAGAAGAAGAAGAAGCAGCGAAACGTGGGAAATTCAGAAAGGGCGAAGAACAATCTGCTCAGGGTGGAATGGGCCAGCAGATGGTTGGCAACAACTCCGCCATGACGCCGCAGCTCATGGCCCAATACTTCCAACGTATGCAGCAATATTTTGCCATGATGCAGTCCCAGATGGCCATGTCGCGTGGCATGCCGATGAACCCTGCCATGTGGCAGCAGATGCAGCAGATGCAGCAGATGCAGCAGATGATGGGTCGCGGCGGCGGCGGCCCTGGACAGAACATGATGGGCAATATGAACCCTCAAATGATGCAGCAGATGCAGCAGATGCAGCAGATGCAGCAGCAGATGATGCAGCAGCAGCAGCAACAGGGCGGCATCCAGGGCAACGCCGACGGCGGCTATAACGGCTATGACCAGTACCAACAGCAACCCTCCCAAGGTCCTCATGGCGGCCGGCGAGGCGGTCGCGGAGGCTATGGTGGTGGCGGATATGGCATGGGCGGAGGCGGGGGTGCTCCCACGTCTTGGGAGGGCATGTACGATGATGTCCCACAGCCCAATGCCAACCAGGGGTCATCTCGGCGTGGCGGAAGCGTTGGCCAGGGAAGCACCCCGGATCCCCAGCACTCGCCACCGGCGAACGCCCCAACCGGACCTAAGAATGCGGGAAAGCCTGGTGCGAACTATCGCGGTGGTGGACGGGGCGGAAGCAGAGGTTTCCACCCCTACGCCCGATGAATCAACGGTCAGATGAAACATTATATCCAACGATCGGGGTTTCCGACTGACAGCTCGAAAGGCTTAGTGGAAGAGAGCGGGGAAACCGTCAAATTGCCATTGTCAGCGAGCGGACATGTTTGATTCGCCGTTGACTCCTTTTCCGAATGACTGACTTGTAGTAATACTTAACATCCAGACGAGGGGCCGGAAATAACACCCGTCAGGCTGAGAATCTAACCCAAGAGGGGGGGGGGGGGGGGGGGGGAAAGACACTTGAACGGAGAATGGAGAAGGCGAGGGAGGTGCTTTTCTGATTAACTAATTTGCTTCCGTTGAAGGATTTTGTTTACCTATTTCGCCGGGGGCGGGGGGGCGAGGGGGAGGGTTTAACTTATTTATTTCCCTTTTTTTTTTTTTTTTTTTTTTTTTAACTTTTGAAAACAGGATCAAATATGGATCGGGAACAAAGAGAGAGAGAGAGAAAAAAAAAGGTTTTTTTTTATTATTATTAATTATCAGTCAGTCATAATATGTGAATACACGATACTAAATCCTTCTTGTTCGTTTACTGCACTGCAGTGCTGTATGATTTTAACCACCCACCCACCCTATCGAGATGGCAGGGCAGAGAGGCAGGAGGACAGCTTATCGCACAAGCATCAAGGTGGAGGAATTTCATGTACACATTGCTTGCTTTGCTGCCTTGACCGACATAAAAAAAAACCAAATAAAAAAAAATCTATGTGCTATTGAACATGGAGAATAGACCCGTGTGAGACGAGACATTCAAGAAACCGAGCCCATGAAGACTCGGGGCCGTCCCCCATGTTTCCCTAACCCGTAACCCGTAATCCGCTATTATATATGCTGCCATACATCCTCCCTGACGGATGGCCAATGAATGAGCCAACCTTTGATGATTTGTCTCCCAGAAATGCTTCGTTGCGCCAGAAACTTTATAACATGCCGCTGTTTTGCCAACCAAGGTAACAAACACACTCTCTATCTCCCCGCCAATGTATCCAAGTCATGATTGGGGATGGGATAAAAAAAGAAAAGAAAGAAGCAAAACAAATCAAAAAAACAAATATATATATATATACCATCAACCCCTTAGAACCGTCTATAGTTGTCGCCCTCTTCCAGCTTCTTCAAAACGCCGACAGCATCGGCAAGTAGGATATTCCTTCCACCAAGGCAATCTTTCTCGAGCGATGCGCGCGCAAGACTGACGGCGCCAGAGCCGACTTGCTTCTCTTGCTCCGACATCTGCTGGATGCGGCCCGGTTCCATGTCCGACACCTTCAAGATCCACTGCGCGGCGGCCCTCCGAGTCGGCGCCTTGGTTTCCGCGCGGTTTACGCCAATATGTCCGAAAGCCCAGCAGATGAGGGAGCAAACGTAGGTCCCCCAGAAATCGGAAATTTCCTTTTGCTGTGTGCGCTGGAACTGAGGAGGCATGGACGCGCCTCCGTCTTTGCTCGCGCATCTCTGCAGTCCGAGGAATAGTTTCAGAGCGCGGGCGGCAAAGGCGGCCGCGACAGCAGCGCTGCCCGAGTCTCGCCACTTTTCCAGCTGTCGCTGGTGCTCCATGAAATCGGTTGCCTGAAGCACCTTTTTGTTGAAAACCCAGCTGTCGCCGGATACTGAGAGGAGGGTGTGCAGCGGGGTGTAGTGAAGAGCAAGATGAGACATTGCGATGGGCGAGTACGGGAACAGGTTCACGATTCTAAAGTGATTCGTACTGATGCTCGAAGCATCGTCCAGCAGATTAATCTTCGTAAGAGACTGTCGCTGGGGGAGTTGCAGAACGTATGCGACCAAGAATAGCGAGGCGTCGAAGGCTGAGATGGAGGCAATATCTGCGGCGGAAATGTTTTCTAGAATCGTCCCTCCGACAGTCGCCGGCATGGTCGATTGGCTCATGCTGCTCCATTCCTGGTAATTCTGTGCATCCCACAGCTGCAGCGTGCCCATTGACAAGGGGATCGGAAGTGTCGCAGGGTCGGTATAGTCCAGGCCAAGAATCACGGCACGAGGCTGTTCCAGGTACGACATTGCATGGACATCAAGAAGGAAGCAGGCGGACAAGAGGCGCCTCCTCGACTCCATATGGACCCAAATCCTCCATTGCTGTGAGGCATCGCATGGTCCCATGTTCGACGGGTAAGTGGTTTGTGCGTTGATGACCTGCATGAAACGGTACGAGTGAGCAAGCGATGAATGTATGATGAGGTTGTTTTTGACAAGTAAGAAAGAAAAAGAAAGGGGGGAGGGGAAAAAAAAAAGTGCGAACACAAGAAAAGATAACACAAGAAAAACGGCGTTACGGAGAAATTTAGATGGAAAGAAAAATATAATGGGGGGAGGGGAGGGGAGGGGGGTTATCACAGAGTCATATACATGAAAGAAGACGTTGGACAGAAAGAGATGAGAAATTTGCACACAAGACACAGAAAGAAGCAGAAAATGAGAAGAAGAAGAAGAGGGAGAGAGAAAGAGAGAGAGAGAGAGAGAGAGAGAGAATAAAAAAAAAACGAAGCCTTCACTTGGAAGAAGAAGAAAGAACAAAACGGCTGGCATGCAAACGAGAGCCACAAATCTAGCGGGAACTAACCATTTGGTACAACGCCTCGAAGCGAGGCGATGGTTGATATGCCTTTTTGTTCCTTCCCCGGAAGCGAGCGTAATATTCGCACAGAAGCGTGGCCTGCATAATCGGCAGCGGCCACTCTGGGGTTCCAGAGTTGGTATACTAGCGATTGGATGTTAGCTGTGAGATCTGGGCCGCCGCGGCGGAAGAAGTCTTCATCTTGCTCTCTTACAATCTTTGCCTTGTCCACGGCGTAGGTGTGCAGCTGGTGTCCGTTGGCGCGGTGCTCCTCGTGTTCGAGAAACTGGGTGGCGATGGCTGCCATGGCGCATTGAAGAATCTCCAGCTGTTCCTGAGGCATATCCGTCGGGTTTTCAAATGTCGGTTTGTGGATGATGGGGTACATGGAATGGACTTTATCCCAGTATACCTCGATGTAAGTTGGAAGCGCGCTTCGGATTCCGTGGCTCAAAGCGGCCGGCATCAGAGTGTACAGGCCAAGAGCGTCTACAGGCTCACGGCCGCAAGTGCGAGGAGGGAACACCATGCGGTCGGCAGGCAGCGCGGATGGCGCTGCGATCAAGGTCTCGGTAGACTGGCCCACGATCAGCTGAGGCGGGGACATGCTGCGGACCATGGTGTCGAGCATCTGGTGAGGGCTGTAAAGAGCTGCGCCGTGGCCGTAACCGGGAAATGGAGTCCCCATACCATCCCCATATACCGAGGAATAAACCTGCGGAGGCGTGGCAGCGTAAGCGAATGATATGGGATACCCGTTGTCGGTGATGACGGGGCTCGGGGATGTGGTATAGGACGGCATCTGCGCACTCCACTCCGCATTGTGAGCCCGGGCCGAAGAGTGCTGAAACTTGGAGCTGCCAGATGCCGGTGTCGAGTAGGCACTTCCCGAGGTTGTCGATGGGATGCCTGAGCTATCTGTCCAGGGAACGCTTGGCGAGGCTGTTTCAGGCATGCAAAGCTCCGGAACGGGGGGGTTCAGCACGCCCAGGCCGGCAGGGCGAGATCCGTCGTAGCCAGACACCACCCTGGAGTTTGGGATCTGCACGGCCGTCACAGGCTCGGCCACGCCCATATCTGCCATTTGATATGCGCTCTGCGCGTCTCGCATGCGCGGCGACTGCATCGCATTTCCTTGCGAGGGCGACTTGCTGACCGACGACCAGCGGCCGGTGGCCATTCCCACGCCGGGCGCCGGCGTGGTGCCAGCCCCAACACCGTAAGGGGAGGGCGCTTGCATCGCGGGCGCCGGTGGCGAACTGCTATAAGGTCGACCTGGGCTGCTGCCGGAGCGCCGCGGCCGTGACGAGTCTTTGTTTAGCCTGCCATCTTGCTCGCCACTAGCTTTTCGTTTAGCACTTGCCCCGTCCTCGAGACAAAACGTAGGGGATGATGACGGTGATGGTGATGATGATGAGAGGGCTTACTGTCGCTGAAGATGTCGATCCAACAGGTCCTTGCGGTAAAACACCTTCTTGCAGCCGGACACCGTGCAGGACAATTCGGGTGGCTGATGACTCAATTGGTGTCGTCTGGAGAAGGCCATGTGGTGAGCGAGATGTTCGGGCGAGCGAAGGACGCGAGGGGAAGCGATGAAGCAGTGACATACCTTAGATGCTCCGCCCTTGTGAACGTCTTCCGGGTGAAGACAAAAAAGTTCCGTGTTAGCAAAAGGCATATATGTTACAGCACGGGAGACGGAACAGGAGAGAAGGAGTAACAAGGGAGGCCAAAAAAAAAAAAGAAAGAAAGAAAGAAAGAAAGAAAGAGAGAAAAAAGAAAACAGAAAAGAATGATGGGCAAAATACCTTTGGCGGTCGGCAGGTGTCACACGTATGAACCGGAATCCCCTTCTTGGCCCGACTGACTCTGCCGGTAATGGGCGTCAGCTTGACGGGTTGCTCCCCCGAACTGTTGCCGGACACGACGGGCCTCATCGCCGTTCCCGTGTAATATGCCGAATGGCTCTGGCTCTGGCCGTACAGAGATTCCATGGAGTCAGTGCTAGTGTTGCTGCGTCGGCGACCACCAACACCAGCATCACCAGCACCATCACCATCACCACCACCACCACCAGCAACAGCAGCAGCGGCAGCAACAGCAACAGCAGCAGCAGGGTGGTTGCTATATCCCAGGGGTTGTGCGGCTGCAGGGTGAATGATGTGAGGAGGTGACGTTTGCCTCGACAGATCCACCGGGATGGTATATCTGGGCATGGGGACGGAAAGGTCTTGATCGATGGAAGCTCTCGAAGTCGGCCTCCGGTCCCTTCTTATGGAGTGCGAGTCGACGTGGTCGTCATCGACATTCATAATGTTCCTGAGGCTCCCCATTGCGGATAAGCCAGATCAAAAGACGAGATGCAGGTCAGTGAAGCGGAAGGAAGCAAGTTTTGCCGGGGGAGTCGTGGAGCACGAAAAAAAAAAAAAAGTCTATCTTGGTATACACAGCCCTGCGGGCTGCGAGCAAGACGTTGCTAGTGGCCGTGAGGTGAAGCGAAGTGAAATTTTGTCCAGACTGCGGATTATAGGGCCGGTTTCTCTCCCCCCCCCCCCCCCCCCCCTCCCTTCCCCCAAGAGCACGGCGCGGAGAAGAGAACAAGGGTGCAAAGTTGGGTGGTGCGGGAGAGAACGAAAATGGTCGACCCTCTCTGAGCGAGGTTGGGGTGGGAGTCGACAGTCCGGCGATCATCTAGCCTCAGCCTCGTTGGGGTTTTTTCAGCAAATGTCCCCAGCGGCGATACGACCACGGGTGTGCCTTTCAAAAGACAAATATAGGAAGAGGGCAGGGCATTTCCGTGCTGCCACTGCCGATGCCGATGCCAATGCCGATGCTGATGCTGATGCTGCTGCTGCTGCTGCGGCGGCGGCGGTTGGAGTACGGGGCAGTTGGTTGACGGTGGCGGCAGGAGGAGGGATAGAGAGCGGGCAAAAAAAAAAAAAAAAAAAAAACAAGTTCTAACTATGTATGTTGGTGGTGCGGAAGCGAGCGCGTGGGCAAAAACAGGACCCCCCGACGGCCAAACACAGCCGAACTCCATTGTGAAATAATAAATAATAAATAATAACAAAAAAAATAATAAATAAAAAAAAGAAGGCCCTCGAATCCATGATCCTAGTTCCATGGCGAGCCGTCCGTGGGCTGGCAGCTGAGCTATGGGGTGCATGTAGAACCACGCAAAATAAATAAATAAATAAATAATAATAATAATAAAAATGGTACGGCATTGGATGGGATGGGATGGGATGGGGGTTGTTGTCTCCCCGAAGCGGTGTCGAGAAGCATCAGCTCCCGCGCCTGTTCGTACCAGGTACAAGCCACGAAAGGAGAAGCAACGGGGGAAAGCCAGTTTCGTCTCTCTCTCTCCGCCTCACTCTCTTTCTCACACTCTCTCTTTCTCTCCGCCTCTTTGTCCGTCTCTCCGCCTATCTCTCCGCCTCTCTCTCTGTCCGTCTCTCTGTCCGTCTCTCTGTCCGTCTCTCTGTCCGTCTCTCTGTCCGTCTCTCTCTCTTTCTTTCTCGCTCCTCTCACGCATACACACACCCCCCCCCCCAACTCCCAACTAGTAGTCACTAGCAGCAGCAGCTGGGTCCGAGGCTGACAGAACCATGTCGGTTAGGAGGTACACGGTGGAGACGTCGCCGCGTGGTTGAGCCAGCCCTGCCTGCGGGAGCGAACGGGCCAGGACTGGGGTAAGAAACTAAAAAAACTCCGTTGCCAAAAAATGAGTCGTATGGCTTGTGTGCATACTCCGTACATACATATTACACGCCAACATTCAATTGGGCGCAGCACGCACAAGAGAAGGGGTGGTGGCGAGTTGATGGAGGGGGTGAAGAAAACCCCAATTCTGCCCTGTCATGAGCGGCGCGGGCCATGATCCAAGGGCAGCAAATAATAATAATAATAATAATAATAATAATAATAATAATAATAAATAAATAAATAAAAAAGAAGAAAAGAAAAAAAGAAGAAGAAAAGAAGGAAAAATAAAAATGGGTGTTGTTACCTCGCCCGTTCGAGGTCGACCAACGACGTTGCCGCGCCAATGTTGGGCACACACAAGGATTTCACTCTATTCCATACATACCCTCCATCCCCTCCCCCCTCCCCCTCTTCCCACATATGAGTACATGATGTGCGTGTGGTGCTCGTCGTCGAGGAGAGCAGAGCTTGGCTAGACCAAGGCGCTGTTGGTGCGTACATAATGGGAGATATAATTAGAAAATTCGAGCTCTTATCAATACTATTGCGGGCCAACGTGCCCCCCCCCCCCCTTTGGCTGATCTCCTCTTCGGGTTCCAAGATGCGCGCAGGCTAGATGAATTTTCCCCGCCGGCTGTGCATGACCATGGAAAATCGTTCAAGACGTAACGCATATAGTACGGCACCGTATGAAGCGCAGAGCTTTGACGCAAAAGGGCAGCGCATCGCTCCCCGGCGGACCGAAGGCCCTGGAACAACACAGACAAGGCGAAACAAGGCGAAACAAGACAAGACAAGAGAAGGGGGGGGGCTGTTGTCGAGGAGCGGCGCGGGTATGGCGTCAACGTTTCCCAAGGCCGCGGCTCCTGCGGGGGTTGATGGGATGGGATGGGATGGGAAATGGGCTTGTCGCCCTTCTTCTCAGACCGCGGGCTGCTTGCTTGCTTTGCTTGCTAGGCATGGCTTTCCACATTCAGCTCTTCGCCCCCCTCCTTTTTCTCTCCTCGGGCTACTGATGATCAACGCCTGCATGGGCAATTGTGAGACAAACAGCCGTGCCCTTGCGTTGGCCCTTGAGAACTGTGCGCGCGCTTGGCGAGAAGTCACCGAGGGGGGGAGTGAGAGCTCGACTTTGAACGGAAAAAAAAAGAAAAGAAAAGAAAAAGAAACGACTGCGCACACACACACACACGCACACACACACATACGCAAGGGAGCGGCCGCGCTGGGTACTTTGGTCATTGGTATGGAGCACCTCATTCATTCCTTTTGCACAGAACCAATTGCAGAGCAGAGGGGAAGACGGAGAAGCGCGGGCTCAGCGCTGCTGAAGCGAAATCCGACGGCGGTGGGGCTGGGCTTTGGTTTCTCTCGCCGAGAGATCAGCAGCCGCACACAATATATATATATATATTTCTATGAGTATATATATATACATGAATAAATGAATAATCATGCGTAAACGGGTTGGTCGGAGGGACATGCATTGGTGCGAGAAACAAAAGCCCCCCCCCAGGGCTCCCAAACGGAGAAAACCAGCCCATAGTTTGTCCACGAATAGCAGGTGTGGTTTCGTTCTCTCTCTCTCTCTCTCTCTTTTTTTTTTCTTTCTTCTTTTTGCCACCGGGTCATGTGTCTAAAGATGACAAAAACAAAGAAGAGAAGAATAAAAATAAGGTGAGGGGGAGGGGGGAGGGAAGAGAAAAGAAGAAAGGAGAAGAGATGAGAAGAAAAAAAAGAACACCAAAGCAAGAGAGAGAAAGAGAACGTGCGGTTTTCGCGCAAAAGTGCCCATGATCAGATCACCGACCAGGATGCTTCCCTGAACCCGCACCCCCGGAAGCTCAAAGGTCTGGCGCATCGGCGGCAACCAGGGGGTTTGCAAACCAAGCACCGTTTCTGCCGTTTCTTTTTCTCAAGCAACAAAAAAAAAAAAATCTCCAATTTTCCCAGCCCGCCGGAGCTTCCCCCTTGCTGATGAGAGAGAAGCCGCGTTGTTTCTAATCGCTTAACGCCTGGAAGGATTTTTGTTAGTCATACCTCGCACAGAAGAGGGCCCCATCCCACTCTTCCATGCCTCCTTTTTCTAGAAAAGGATCCTGCAGCAACTTCTTTTAAGACGAAGCAGCTTTTCGCGCGCAGGTGATGGCTTGATCCATCCAACCCCGTGCCCAAAATGCGCGTGCGTTTGCGTCATGCAATGGAAAGTTGTGTCCTCTCACGCCTCCTGCATCGCTGCTTGTGCCGGTTCAAAGAGGAATTCGATGTCATCATGCCTCTCTCGACCTCCCTCCCCACCGCTTCAGAAAATTTCCAAGGAGGGGGACCATCGGTGAACCTGTCGGTTGTGTGCGCCCCATTTCCCTTGCCTCTTTCAAGCGGCGTTGGAGAACGAACGAATCAAAGCCTGCCCGAGGTTTCAGCATTGGGCACGAGCTCTGCTAGCGACGCAGTGGCGGCGCTCAGCTCTCAGAGGGCTGCAGGTGAAGACTGGAGGATTGGGTCCAGAGCTGAAAAAAAAATATTTACGATAAAATTAAAAAATCAAAAATCAAAATAAAAGTTCCCCGTTTCTTTCGAGTTTCTAGGAGCTGAACGTTCCCCCGGGGGGTATGTTTAACAAAACAAAAAATGCGCACCCCGTTCCTGCTAGCGCCAAAAGGTAACGGGCGACATACGAGTAATAAATAGTACCTGGTACTTACTATAAGTTAAAAAACTTGGTTATTTTATAAGCCTCCGCGTCCACGAGGTCATGGTCCGCTCCGTGGGTCCCCGAAGGCGCCCGCCCTCGTGCCCTCTCTTGTAGATTCAACCCGAGCTTTGGGCGCAGATGATTGCTCCATGTCATTCCCCTCCCCCCCCCGAGTCCCCCCGTCCGCCGCGGTCAGAACCGCAAGAGGGTGCCATGCCAACTAACAAACAGTGGGCGCGCGTCTCCGTTGCTTGTTGCTGCTAGTTTCATTCCGATGTCTTGTCTTTTTTTTTTCTTTTTTTTTTTCGGGATACAAGATCCATACACATACACCCCTCACCGAAGGGGGCCCAGCCCGAAAAGAGAAGGGGCGATGAGAGAAACCTTCTTTTGTTCTGTTTCTTGCGCGTTGCTGTACCACAAGAGTTAAGGGGGGGGAAACCGACCCAATGTTGAACAGCCGGCCAGCACCCTTGTACATACATAGATTGGGAGGTCTTGGGGTCTTGGAATCTTTATCTGATCTCGATCGATGGGAAGAGGTATGTAAAAAAAAAAAAAAAAAAAAAAAAAAAAAAAAAATTGTAAAAAAAATCCTTCGCCGATTTGGAGGTTCATCTGCGAATTCTTTTTTTCCCCGGGGTTTTTTTTCCCTTTCCCCCCCCCCCCCCCCCCCCCCCCTTTTTTTTTTTGGAAGGCGCAACAATATCAGACGAAGAGCAAAAATAAATAAATAAATAAATAAATAAATAATTCGCATTGCCTTGAAGATTTTGGGGGCTACATAGTGGGTTGGTTTGGGGGCCAGATTAGCTGCAGCTGGCGCCATCGCAGTGCCCAACGCACGTACCCATAGTACTAATTATACCTACTAGTGCTACTAGCAGTAACAGTACCAAGGTACTACGGAGGTAGGTACCTAAGTGCTGGGGAAGCTCCTCCCCCTACTCCGTACTGTGCCCGGTACTTACATGTTGGGCACTGGGTCCCCGAGCAGGGCCAAAATGTCCCGGTACCAGTCAGGTTAGTACTGTAGGTACCTAAGCTACAGTCAGCCACCCACTTTCTGCCCCGAACCTTGAAACCGACTCTCGCAGCTGAATTTGCCCATTGCATCAAAGTTACCTCCCGTTGCGACGTTGCCAAGTTCCAATGGTGCTCTGTTGCCCCTACAAATCAAACGGTAATATCCCAAAATGGAGGGGGGATGCCCACTACCTAGTATGTAATCAACCAGGCGGGCCACTCGAAAGCGATCCCCCACAGTCGTCAAGTCGCAGGGGCTTCGGCGAAGGATGGTGGGATCAACAACCTCGTTTCCATCTTTCGGTGCCCCCCCCCCCAGATACCAAAAAGTTCTCTGCCACGCCGGTTCAGCCTGCAGAGGTACTAAACCACTAACGTACCTGTTGGGTAAATTACCTAGGTAGTACTCCAGTACAACGTACAGGTACCTAGCCATACAGGCAGCAAGCAATAAGGTACTCCGTTACTATGGGTGCCCCCTCGCTTCAGGTCGTTCTTGGGAACAGCCCTCCGATGCAGAGCCACAACCAACAAGCATGGCGTGGCACAAAAGAAAACAAATCATGACAGACGGGGAGCAAGTCTCAACCTCGACAACAACGGTTGGCCCGCCCCGGGCGCTTATCTCACTGCCGGTGCTCCGTTTTCTGCACGCGGCGTTGGGATGTCACCATGAGGGTAATACGTATATGTGTGTACTTGTACTTGCCGCAGCGCTTTCGTTTTCTGGTTGGATGGCACCGCCCGCGTGGGTGTGGCGAAGCTCTTGCTTCCATAATACGTACCAGAAATGTTTCGATCAGCAAAAACGGGGGTATCGCAACGTATGTTGGTTAGTAGTAAGTAGTACATTGTGCCCAAGCAAGCCAAGATGCTACATACCTAGTACTAGGGAATTATTAAAAAAAAAAAAAAAAAAAAAAGGGGGGGGTGTGTGGACGTGCAGGTAGAATGTACTCCGTAAGAGTTAAAGTAAAAAGGTATTTTCGACTTTCTGTCCTTTGGGGACCTCGGCGCTTACTGGGAAAGAGAGACAATTTGGAGTGGGAAGCTTTTTTTAAGCCCCGAGAAAAGCTGGTTGCTGACACACACACACACACACACACACACACCAACGAGCCACGGGATATTTTTAGAGAACTGCACACACTCACTCTCCTTTTCCCCTTTCAACGTTTTTGTCTCTGCCATTTTACTGCTAAACTAGTCAATACCAACTTCGTACACCTCACGGCATCCCAACAAGGAGGGTATTGGAAGAAACATGGATACTACAATACTACCTACCTAATACTTAACCTGGTACCATATACTACTATACTACGGAGTACTAAAGGTGGTACTACACTAAGTAGGTACTAGGTATTTATTGCCTCAAGTAAGGTACCTTACCATACGGGTATTTCGCCAGCGCGCCTGTCCCGTCCAGAGAGATTCATCTTCAGGGCAAAAAAAAAAAAAAAAAAAAGACACTCGAGCAACTCCCCCAGCGGCGCGCAGCCACCGCTCGATCCACCTGTGCAACGGTTCACAGGCGGCCGAACTGCCACGGAACCGAATTATGTTCGTTTCCATTCGTCCCGTGATATATGCGCCGCCCTTGTCCTGCCATCCAAACAGCAGGGCGCGGGACATTGGGATAGTTGAGATCTCGGGAGGGCGGGAGGGAATGGCATCGCCTAAAATAAATAAAAAACAAAAATAAAAATAAAGAAGAGGCAAAAAAAAAAAGGGCAAAAACAACCCTCCAAAAAAAAAAAAAAAAAAAAAAAAGGCACGCGGCCTTGTTGCATCCCGGAAACCCTCTTCAACGCCCCGTTCTCGTACTCCCAACTCGCACATCCATTTTCCAGCCAGCCACCGGCCCCCAGATCCGGGGATTTTTTTTTTTTTTGTAGGCGCACTCACTCATGCCGGTATATACAACTGAACACACACGCGCACACACAGAGACACACACGCGCACACACACAGACATCTGCCATCTGCCCATCTGCCCACGATGTACATCCCATGCCGCCGCCTCGTGCGATGGCCTCAACAATGTAACGCACCATCTCATGACATCGGCTATTAGCCGCCGTCAACCTCCCACCCTCCAGCCTCAAACAGCGCACGAGAAAAACGGGAACCAAGAGCCGGGGCTTACCGGAGCTTTTACGTCAATGCCGTGGGTCAAAAAAAAAAAAAAGAAAAGAAAAGAAAAGAAAAAAGGGTTTCCAATATTAGTAGTAGCCGCCGGTGGAGAATGGTTTGTGCTTTTTTACCCCCCCCCCCCACCTCCCCCAAATACATTCCGGGAGAAAAGCAGAAATCGGGAAAAAGGGGGGGCAGTGAATGAATACTGTACACGGCCTTGCGGATAAGGCTGCATGGCGGCAGTTGGTCGTCCCGCATTTGCCTGCCCCCCCCCCCTTGTGTGTTCGTCAAATAAGGCTGATCTTTCTCTCCAAAGGCTGCCAACACACCGTCGCAGCCTCGTCAGGGGCATCGTGGCCGTTCCTCGACAGCCATCATCTCTCCCCCTTGTTTCCCCCCCCCCCCCCCGGTGGGATGTGCGCGCGTCTCTGCGTGAGTAGGAAATAAATAGCATCACCCTTTGTGACAGCCCGGCCATGGTTCCACGCCTCGAGATCATGGGAACACTGCATCTGCATAGCCTTGCAAAACTATGTTTCCCACGTTTGATAAAAATAACTGCAAATATGTCCCAAGAATATGCCAACCGAGTGGTCGTATACCGCTCTAGAATACGTTTCTGAGATGGGAGCAAAGTGGTCATCAAAAAAGTTTTTTTTTATTTTTTTTTTAGTTTTTTTTTTTTCTCAGAACCCTAAAGCAAAACCCGACACGCCAATGGTACCACCAAATCCATCTATTGCCACATAAAAAAAAGCAGCATTCAAGTCCCCTTTTTGATTTTTGATTTTCGTTTTGCCATGCGTAAAAACTTGCTCATTCAGCAAGTCGTCTCGGTCGGAAGCTACACGGCCGCGCACAATTCCCTTGATACCTGGAGCACTTCCTTTGATGCTAAATCTACGCGCGGCTCGATGTGGCCACTACGTGGTTATTATTCTCTGCGGGCCTCCCGTTGCCATCACTTTCTTCAGAGTCGTCGTCGCTGGCATGGTGGCTATCCGTTACCGTTCTTCGGTTCTTCGTCATCTGCGGGAGGGGGAAAAAAAAGGAGAGGGGGGGGGAGGGTCATGTCAGCTTGGCCAAAAAAGAAAGAAAAAAAGGGGGAAAAAAAAAAGATGCCGGGAAAGATGTGCACGGGAGGCTCAACGAACCCATGACTTGACGCCGCCAACCAGCCCAAGCGCATAACCAGTTATGAACTCTTTCGAGTTCCCTGATCCTCCGGGCGTGGGGGGGGACCGCGCAATGTCGGTCGGCGAGCTGTTGAACCGGGCCGGGCTCTGCGGCCGGCTGGTAGGCCAGAATTGCTTTAGTTCTCGGCTGAGCTCCTGGCCAGTCGTAGCCCAGTTGTTGGTGATGTTGTCACGGAGATCTTGCACGTGACGCTTGAGGTCAATCTCATTCTTCTTGAGCCAGCTGACGTTGAGCTCCTGGCGAGAGGTTCCACGCTTGAACTGCCGGGTGATGTACTTTTCATAGTCACGGACGACCCTGTGGGACGCAAAGTCAGTCGCGGTAAAACGGCGGTGGCCGCCGGGCCATCGGGAGCTGCCCACCTTGTAATGATGCCAGTGGTGCTGACGCCTTCCGTGCGCTGGGTGACGAGGAACTTGCCGGCCTCCTTGATGGGTTGGTAGATGTCGTCCCCCTCGGCCGCGCCGTAGGGAATGTCGTCGTGCGCGACGTAGTCGAGGCGATGCAGCTCGAGAAACTCGGGCGTGACGATCCACGGGCAGTCCTCAATCACTTCGTCCACCCACTTACAGTGCCGCACGGACTCGGCGCGCTCCTTGGCAGACATGACGGTCAGCCCCTTGCGCTTGTGGGTTTCGTCGTCGCCGGTGACGCCCACGACGAGGGTGGTGTTGGGGAAGGCCTTTTTCGCCTGCTCCAGCTGGCGCATGTGTCTGCGGCCATCATGGCGGTTCGTCAGTTATACGGTGGGCACCGTCTCTCTCGCGCCGGGTGCCGGCCAACTCACCCGAGGTGGAACAGGTCGAAGACCCCGTCGGCGTACACCCTCACGTTGCGGCCGATTGGCGGGGCGTTTGTCTTGTAACCCACGGGGTGCGTGAGTTTGCCAATGGGCGGCGGAGGCATCGCCTTCTTCTTCTCTTCCTCAACGTCCTTGGACACGCTCTTCCGCCCTTTCCGACCGACCCTCTCAGCAATGTCGACGCTGGCTTCAGTGGTGTCGCTGGGCTCACCGGGATCGAGGACATTGTCGCCATTGTCAAGAACTCGGTCTGAATTGGCGCGTTGTCTCTTGTTAGGGTTCAGGCCCGCGCCGTTGGAGGAGCTTCGCCTGGTTTGTCGCGACGACTCCGGTGCGGTGGTGTCGCCTTCCTCCCCAGAGGCATCCCTCGAGGACGTCTGCAAAGCGCCGTCCGGCAAGCCGCAGGTGCTGTCGGCGGCATTCGCCGTGTTCCTCTTGCGTTTGCCGCTGTGGGAGGATCCCGATGGCGATGACATGGTGGCAAAGGAAGGAAGAAAGAAAGAAAGAAAGAAAAACAAATAAAAAATAAAAAAAATAAAAGAAGAAGAAAAAGAAGAAGAAAAAAAGGCGATGCTGGGTCGGGCCCCGTCGCAGCCTGACCGACCGACCAGTCTCTCTCCTCTCCTCTTGCGTCTTCCCGGCAGCGATTCCGGCGGTGATAAGCGACCTATCTATGGCCAGATGGACGTCGACTTGGGGGAGCAGAATAACGCTGGCGTCTGGCTCGGCTGGTGACGCGCTCGCATGCGCAGTGTGTGGAGAGACCGCTCCGGGGGGGGTTTGATGCTGGAAAGTTGGGAATTCCAGCTGGGGAAGCTTGTGATTTTTACCCACCATGAGGGTCGGCTAACAAAAAACCAAATTTCCCACGGCCCGGCGAGCTGCCCGCACTCCGAAATCAACAGGTGGCGTGACCATGCTGAAAAGGGGCCATAAATTAATGCCTGAGTAGGTGTATACGCCCGTATTCGGGTGACGGCAAAAAAATTTCTCATGTTTATTATGTATGCACAAAAGTCTCATTTATTTTTTTTTAATTTTTTAATTTTTTTTTTTTCAAATTCTTTAAATTTTTTCACGTTCTTTCTTTCACTCTAGATATACCAATCAACTACCTAACGAGCTCTAGTACCCAACTATATGGCATGAAGAGCAACTATCCCAGACTAGTAGTAAGTAAAGTATTTGCCTCCTCGTTCTTTTTTTTTTTTTACCCCAGGTCTGGGTCTAGAATGGAGTTCCCAATTCCTTGGCTCAAGCAAATCTGCTTTGTGTGCGGTTAGGGGGGATTTTCATTGGAAAAGCGGAAATTTACCTAGAAAAACCCTTTTTTTTTTTGCCCTCGCCCTCTCGTCAATACAAGTCCTGATGAGAGGACATGGGTTGAACGTTGCTTCTCAGGTAGTCACGTGGTACAAAGATCTGGATCTTCCCCAACTTTTTTTGTCCTGCTCCTATTGGGTGCTCCGTACCTACTAGGTAGGTACCTCCTAGTACTTGGCAGTACTCCGTACGCAGCGACATAGGTACTCATACTAATGTACCATAAAGTACATAAGGTAGTTTTTGTTCGCGTCGATGATTGTCCCCAACGTTTATTTCGCTGCCCCATCCTTTGTGGACATACCATGGAGCAGCCCATGCTGGCACTTTGCTAGTACGCAGACATTAGCACGAAGCAACTTCCAATAAGGGGTAGTAGTGGAGCATTCCTTCACATGTTTTCTACTACGGACAACAGTACTACTAGGTAGGTACTTTAAGATTGAGCAGCACCTTAGGTAAGTTACTATAGTAGGTAGATTAGTACTAAAAACTACCCCGTACTAGAGTGGGCAGTCAATAGGTACCAAGGTACTAAGTTGCTAGGAAGTACCTCTCATACTACTCCGTACTCCGTACTATCAAGCTCCAACCGGCCTGGTAGCTCCATCCATAGGTAGGTATGTGCTCCGCGCGCTCCATGGCTTCCCTTGGTGGTTTCACAAGGCTGTGACGAGTTGCCTAAATCTAAGCATCATTCGCGGTAAGATGAGAATCGAGAGATGCTGGGAAAACTCAGATACTATTGCCTCCCCTAGTAGAGCCTCCAACTTATTTGCCTGCTGTTGGCCCCGGCAGCGCTACGTCATGCAGTAACTTTTATTTTGTCTTGAGAGCTCTCGTAATAGCGTACTAGGTACGTAGTGCCTGCTAAGGTAGTAGTAGTACCTAGTAGTACCTGGGGGTAGGTACTGCCTTATAATAAGTGTATTAGAAGTGCCGGAGAAGCAATAAATTCAGAAACTCCACAGAGCAGATCCAAAGGTCCGTCCTCTTACTAAGCCTGCCTGGCATCGCCCAGTTGAGAGAGCCATGCAAAGTTTCTTTTCGTAATACAACGTTGCTGATGCTTTGCAGATTCTTGCGTCGACTCGCCGCCAAGAACGGGGAAGGCGGCAGATGTGTCTCAAGACGCCGCATGTTGGCAGAACGTATAATATACTACTAGGCGCCACTACTATAGTACTATTGCCGATGGAGGCCCCCTCCCCCCCGCATCTCGAAGGCGTGGTTTTTTGAGCGGCATGTGCGTCAAGTGAGGAATCTCAGGCCTCACGCAAAACTGCCCCGTTACATAGTAGTAGCAGCTGCATTGCGTGAGAGATATATTGCGTGCTTGGTGAAACGCGGCGTCATCATGTGCTCTTTGTTTTTTCTCCTTGTCCCTGCGGCGAACAGGTTGTTTTCGTTGGTTTAGGACTGGCCATGCAAAACGTTTTTCTGCCGTATAAGCAACGAAGCACGACTACGTGCTAGCTACCTAGTAGTACTCCGTAACATAAGGTATGCCTGCATTGGATCCCGTTCCTTCTTTTTACCAGCGCGGGTGAAACTTTAAAAAACGTTCAGAATGTCCCCGCCCTACCTTGGGTCTTCCCCCTCCCTCCCTCCCTAAAGCTGAGGAACAGCCCCGACAGTATGTGGCGGGACGGAATCAACACTGTGGCTTGGAGATACGCAATGACGTAGATATGAAACAGGGGACTTGGTTCTCGCCTCGTTCGGTCAAGAGACCTCGAACCTTGTGAACGAAAAAAACATTGTACTGCTGGCCCCCGTGGCAGAGAGAGAGCCTTGATTGCTTGCCCAGCATGGGTAACAGGTTGAAGGTTCTAGACAGGTGGGCGCTGCCTCTTTCTTCTTCTTCTTCTTCTTTCTTATTATTATTATTATTTATTTATTTATTTATTTATTTATTTTTTATTTATTTATTTATTTAATTTATTTATTTATTTATTTATTTATTTATTATTTATTTATTTATTTAATTTATTTATTTATTTATTTATTTATTTATTCATGTATGTATTTATTTTTTTGCCGGGGTTGTCGCATCCAGCCATTGGCAGCAAGTAGTATTAGTACATAAATCCCGAGGCCCGGGCCATCGAGCCGCTTATTTATTACCTTAGGTCCAACGATGTTATTTGGCTTCTGCCAGCATGCAGGAGCTGCATGACCTCTTGTCGCTTCCAGTCCTAAAAAAAAATTTAAAAATAAAAATAAAGTGGAGGCGGTCTCGAACAATAAAATGAGGGAGTCCGGAGGTTGCATCTGCTCAAACGGTTCCCTGTATCTTTTGGATTCTTTCTTTGGGATCCGAGGCTGTTTTTTTTTTTCCGTTCTGGGAAAGCTCACCAAAACGTTATTTTTTTTTTTACCAAACCTCATTAGCAAGAAGCTTGTGTCGGCCGCAGCACAGTGCGCCGCCGCCGTCACCGTCGCCAGCAAGCTAAAAACCAAAGTCCACACCTCCTTCAGAACCCCCCCCGTAGGCGCTTTCCTCGGGCCTCCTCTTCCCCCTTACCATTTTACCATTGATCACAGCAACTGGAACGTTTGTGTGGCTCTGCCTGCCCGCCCGAGCTTGCCACGAGCTGCGCCTTTGCCATGCGTATCCTCCCGAACCGTCTACTCTCTTCATCTCCATCCCCGGGCGCGAATTCGAGAAGCGAGAGCCCGATGCGACCAAAGAACGACGGCTCTGGCCCTGCGGGCAACCCGGTGACGGGGCTGGCCCTCAAAGTGGTCATCATGCGGGTATGGCTGGAAAAGGCACCCCTTTTATAAGGCTCGCAGCTTCGACGAGGCCGTTCTTGTGCTAAGACGTGAGGCATCCATCTAGGCAAGGAATCTGGCGGCCAAGGACCGCGGTGGGACTTCGGATCCGGTGAGTCGAAATCGAAAAGTAGCGGCGACTGCTGCACATGCTGCCTTATCGCGACGTTTTTATCGCTAGCTTCCGGGGGAAGAGGCAATGAAACGCGCGAAACTCGCCTCTAATCCCTCTTCCCCTCTCTCTTTTATTATTATTATTATTCTTCTTCTTCTTCTTCTTCTTTGTTTTCCACTCTACTTCCGAGCAGCGCAGCTTACAAAGAACCCCCTTGTTCGTCTAGTATCTCGTGGTCACGCTCGGCGACTCTCGTGTCGTCACCCACTCCGTCCCCAAAACGCTGAACCCCGAATGGAACGTCATCGAGGAGCTGCCCATCAGTTCCGTGCAAAGCCTGGTGCTCGGCGTCATATGCTGGGACAAGGATCGCTTTGGCAAGGACTATCTTGGAGAGTTTGACCTGGCGCTCGAGGAGATCTTCCAGAACGAGATGCCCGAACAGGAGCCGCGTTGGTATCCTCTGAAGAGCAAGCGCCCCGGCAAGAAGACCAGCATCGTCTCCGGCGAAGTGCAGCTCCAGTTCACCTTGCTCGACACCGCGAACCCTTGCGCCCCTCACCAGCAGCTGTTCGAAAAATTCTCCGCCCTCGTCGGCGCAGTTCCCGTCGGCTCGTCCCGCAACGTTACGCCAACCGAGACCCCACTGCTGACCCCTACCGCGACCATGCGCTCGGGCGTCTCGCCGTCTCCAGACGGCCTTGCCGACGACGACGACGACGACGACCTCACCGAGCTCGAGGAGGATATCGCCGACGACGCCGAGGATCCCTCCAAGCCAGAGACCGCCGAGAAGCGCCGGCGGCGGCTCCGCATCAAGGGTCTGAAGAAGAAGAGACGGCAGGATCCCTACGCGTTTACCAATGGCGACTCCGACGTCGTCGGCATCATCTACCTGGAGGTCAGCAGGATCACAGACCTCCCGCCCGAGTCCAACCTGACCCGCACCGGCTTTGACATGGATCCGTTCGTCGTGGCGTCTCTCGGCAAGAAGACGTACCGTACCCGGCGGGTTCGACACAACCTCAACCCGGTGTTCAACGAGAAGATGATCTTCCCGGTCCAGAGCCACGAGCAGCAATACTCGTTTTCCTTCACCGTCATCGACCACGACAAGTACTCCGGCAACGACTTCATCGCCTCCTGCAACCTCGCCGTCCAGGCTCTCATAGAAAGGGCGCCTCAGGCAAATCCAGAAACGGGCTTGTACGAGGTCCGCTCCCCCGAGCCGGAGCCGGCGCCGGCGCCGGTCGTCGCAAAGTCTCGGCTCCAAAGGCTGGGCGTTTCCCGCTCCTCGTCGACGCAAAGCCTGGGCAAGATGATTCGTCCGCAGCCGCCCAAGTCCGCTCCTTCGAACGGCGCCTCTTCGACGTCGGTGGCCGGCGACGGAAACGGAAGCGCCCCGCAGTCCAGCAGCACGTCGTTGACGGCCGCGGATGCCCTTGCCGGCACCGGCGTGGACGCACCGGAGCCGGCACCGGAGGCGGAGGATCCCGACCTCGCAGACTACGCCCTACCGTTGAAGATGAAGAACCTGGACAAGTGGGAAAGCAAGCACAACCCCGTCATCTACCTCAGGGCCAAGTATGTGCCGTACCCGGCCCTCCGCCAGCAGTTCTGGAGGGCGCTGCTGAAGCAGTACGACACGGACGAGAGCGGCCTCATCAGCAGGATCGAGCTGAGCACCATGCTCGACACCCTCGGCTCCACGCTCAAGGACTCGACGATTGACAGCTTCTTCCAGCGTTTCCCTCACAAGGCGGCCGATAACGAGGACTCGTGGGAGCTGACCTTTGACGAAGCCGTCCTCTGTCTCGAAGATCAACTGCAGGCCAAGAGTCGATCCGGAACAAAGACCCCCGTTCTGGACGTCAAGAGCCTCAGCCTCTCCGGCAGGTCTGGAGACTCGAGCGGGCAGCCGACCTCCGAGGGCTCGGGAAACTCGACGCCTCAGATCATGGTCGAGCCGCCGAGGCCGGCGGAGGCCATGCCCATGCCCGAGGTCAACACGCCAAACGACGAGGGAGATGAGGGGTACTTTGACAGGGAGGATGCAAAGGAGGAGCATGTGGTGGAGATCCGAGAGTGCCCAATCTGCCACCAGCCTCGCCTGAACAAGCGCAGCGACGGCGACATCATCACGCACATCGCGACGTGCGCCAGCCAGGACTGGCGTCAGGTCAACACGGTCCTCGTGGGGGGGTTCGTCACGGCCAGCCAGGCGCAGAGGAAATGGTACTCCAAAGTGATCACCAAAATCTCCTACGGCGGGTATAAGCTGGGGGCCAACTCGGCAAACATTCTCGTCCAGGACCGTCTCACAGGGCAGATCAACGAAGAGAAGATGAGCGTGTATGTGCGGCTGGGCATTCGGCTCCTCTACAAGGGGCTCAAGTCGCGCGACATGGAGAATAAGCGAAGTAAGTTGGGTTGATGGAAGGAGCAAGAAAAAAATTAAAAACCCCCCCTTTTTCCTTTTTTTTTTCCTTTCTTTCTTTCTTTCTTTCTTTCTTTCCTTCTTTCTTTCTTTCCTTCTTTCCTTTATTCTTTTTTTATTCTTTTTTTTTCTTTCTTTTTCTTTTTTTTTCTTCCTTTTTTTCTTTTTTTGTGAGCATCTTGACTGACTCGGGACAGTTCGGAGAATGTTGAAGAACTTGAGCATCAAGCAAGGCAAGAAATTTGACGACCCCGCTTCGCGAGACGAAATCGAAAAGTTCATCGACTTTCACCGGCTGGACATGTCAGAGGTCCTGCTGGCGATTGAGGAATTCAAGAACTTTAACGAATTCTTCTACCGCGCGCTCAAGCCTGGATCCAGGCCGTGCTCGGCGCCGGACAACCCTCGCATCATCGTCTCGCCCGCAGACTGCCGAAGCGTGGTCTTCAACCAAATCACCCAGGCGACCAAGATTTGGGTCAAGGGTCGCGAATTCAGCGTGAAGAGGCTTCTGGGGGATGCCTATCCGGACGACGTCTCGCGGTACGAGAACGGCGCCCTGGGCATCTTCCGGCTGGCGCCTCAGGACTACCACAGATTCCACATGCCGGTGGACGGCGTCATGGGGAAGCCCATCACCATCGCCGGCGAGTACTACACGGTCAACCCGATGGCGATCCGCTCGGCTCTGGACGTGTACGGCGAGAACGTGAGAGTGCTCGTGCCCATCGACAGCGAAGTCCACGGGCGGGTCATGGTCATCTGCGTCGGGGCCATGATGGTGGGCAGCACGGTAATCACGCGCAACGCGGGCGAGCGCGTGCATCGCGCCGAGGAACTTGGCTACTTTAAATTCGGCGGCAGCACGGTGCTGCTGCTATTCGAGGCCGGCAAAATGCGCTTTGACGACGATTTGGTGGATAACTCTAACGGAGCCCTCGAGACCTTGGTAAGTCTTTTTTTTTATATATTGTAATTCTTACGGCTCCAGCCATTGTCATTCATTGTACGGCTTGCAAGGGGAGGGGAACGTGCTGCTTACACTCGATATTTTGATGACAGATCCGAGTGGGCATGTCGATTGGACACTCGCCCAATCAACTGCAGTGGGCTCCAGACATGCGCAAGAACGAGCAGGACATCACAGAAGCAGACAAGCAGGAGGCGAAGCGACGGATCCAAGGCAGCGTGGCCATGGAGGAAGAGTCGCCGGGGGACAGCGGTGACGAGGGCCGAGGAAACAAGCGGTCATCGCTTCCCCCCACCGTCAATACACTGGCAGCATCATCCCTGTAGAGAGAGGGAGGGGGAACGGACATCCATGGTGCCTGGTTAGAACATGAAGGAAGCTATTGTATTGTACATTGGGATTTTTGCGAAAGCATTGCCGTCATTGGATAACACTTGCATGGAAATCAGGGTTATGGGAGATTAGCATGTTTACTAGCAGACTATACAACGTGGCGTCTCAGCAGCATATGTATGTGTATTTGAAAGAAGAAGAAGAAGAAGAAGAAGAAGAATTGGTTTATTAGTTCGATATATAACCCCTATACCCAAGGGGTAACACACACACACACACACACACACACACACCCCTTTTCCCCTTCACATTTCCCCCTCAAATGCGAACCAAGTCGGGATGATGAGACGTTTTTGAGCAGAATTTGGGTCAAAACTCACAAGAAGACACTTGACTATGTCATGTCTTGTTGAAAGGGGAAATGGGTTGCACAGGGGAAGTCCCATCCACCCAGAGGAATATACTTTTTTTTTTCTCTCTCTTCTTTTTTTGGGTCTTGTTTCTCCGTGGCAAAATGCCGGGTATGTTGATTAATATATGAGATGGAGGGTCGACGGCGTAGGCAAACTTGACTCTGCCGCTCTCTTGCCTCCCTCCCCAGGAACGAAATCCGCAAAAACATGCTAAGCAAAGCACGCACTCGAGAGCCTTTTTTTTTTTTTTCCCTGGTATGGTGGAGGCGGAAAAAAAATTAAAGAAATGGAAATGGAAAATAGAAAATAGAAAATAGAAAATAGAAATAAACAAAAATTAATGAAAAAAAAAATAAACCCAAAGCGCGGCTGCTGAAACCATCAACGACCAAAAGGCGACGACGAGAGGGATGAGTTTGACGATGTGCTCCCTCTCCGCTCGGGGATTTTCTCGGGGGAGCGAGAGGAGGGCGGGAGGAGCGGCGCCGAGTCGGGCTTGGACGAAGGCGCGGCTGGGTTGGGCTGCGGTGTTGTTGACGATGTTGGTGGTTTTGATGTTGACGGTGTTGATGTTGACGAGGAGGAGGCGGTTTGGCGGCGGCGGGACTGGTTCCACGATGTGTAGAATTGGCGGCAGAGGTGGGCGGACATTGTGTATGTGGGAGACATTTTTGTGGGTTTGTGTTGAGTTTTTTTTCTCTTCTTTTTTTTTTTTTTTGGCGTGTGGCCTGAGATGTGTTTTATTTTGTGTTTTTTGTTGTTGTTGTTGTTGTTGTTGTTGTTGTTGTTGTCGTTGTTGTTGTAGGCGTGAAGGAGGAGGGAGGTCCCTGTCTTTTAAGTTGAGAGGGGGCCGAGGGAATAGAATCAGGACGAAACAGATGGTTATTATTCCAAGATGGAAAGCAAATATGAGAAAGAAAAGAAAGAAAAGAAAGCAAAAGAAGGGGGAGAAAGATGACCAAAAAAAAAAAGGGGGGGGGGGGCTGTGTGTGTTGTTAAAAAAGACGACGACAGAAACGGAAAACTGTTGAGAGTTGGGGATGAAAAACATTCAAGGTAAGGAAAAGGAAGAACCGCCCTTATTATTATTATTATTATTATTAATAGCAAGGTTTTTTTTTTTTTTTTTTTTTTTTTATTCCTTTTTCCCCCTTTGTACGGAGTACTCCGTTCCCATGTCGCGCCAACAGCACACCAGGTCCCATGTAAATTTTTTTTTCTTCTATTTTCTATTTAATAATTTTTTTTTTGCCCTTTTTTCATCGTTGGATTTATTTTTGATTTTTTATTTAATCCTGTTGCTGTTGTTGTTATTGATTGATTGGAGAGAGTCACAAGTTATGGAAAAAAAAGGAAATTCTTGACGTTGCTGTATATATAATAAATCCCTCGCAGGTGCGCACAAAAGCAGAAGAATCCATTACAAAAGAGGTCATATATATATAATATACTCCGTATAGATAGATAGATAGATATACATATACATTGGCACGCCAAGTTTTCTGTACTTGTTGGGTAAAAATTCAATCAATAATAATAATAATAATAATAATAATAACCTGCTCGGCCAAAAAAAAAAAAAACAACAAAACGGGGGGAAATGAAAAGCCAGAGAGGGAAATAAAGATTTAAAAAAAAAATATTGAATGAAACTCCCCCCCCCAGAAGCAGAGAAACGAGCGGCAGCCACATCACATCATGGTTGCGTTGAAAGTCGTTCCACCTACAAGAGGGGCTGCCCCAGCAAAAAAAAAAAAAAAAACAAATTAAATACTAGTAAAATTAAAAAAAAAAATCACAAACTAAATAAATAAAGAATTTTTTTTTAAAAAAAAATATGGGAAAAGGGCTTATATTATTGGGTGGTCGGGATTGGCCAAGTGGGAATTTCCATGATGCCATCATTACCTGCTATAGTAAAAGTAGCAACTAAAGTTAGCGGCTGATCCCTTTTTTTTTTTTTCTCTCACCTTATTATTTATCTACAAAGGTACTCCGTACACACACACACACAAAACAACATTCTAGTACTACTTACTGCCTTATTAGGTCAGTAGAGTACCTAATGGAGCAGTCGAGGTACTAGTAGTAGTAGTACGTACTTGCTTTGCTTGAAAGGCACACGACACTCGACACCACCAAAAAGGGCAAACAAGGTATAACAAGGTACTACTTTGATTTAAAAAAAAAAAGCAAATAGAAAAAAAAACCAAAATAAATAAAACAAATAAATAAAAAAATAAAATAAAATGAAAAAAAAAAAAAAAAACGGGCTGCGGTATTCGTACTCGGAAAGAGAAAGAACAAAAGCGGCTTTTTTTTTTTTTTTTTTTTTTTTTTACTCTCTCTCTCTCTCCCTCCCAAGTTGGATGGAACAGGATTCATCCAGCAGCCCGGGACAGCAAAAAGGGGGCCATTTTTTATCTTGTCGATCGCTTCAATGGCGCAATCCGCAGGCCGCCGCCGCCGAAGTGACGGGAAATGGCTTTAATTTATTTATTTATTTATTTATTTATTTATTTTTATTGGCCGCAAAAGAGAGAGAGAGAGAGGGAGAGAGAGACAGAGATTTCAATGCGACAATTCGGCTCGCTCGCTCGCTGGGCTTGGTAATCAAATCATACGGCTCACGGAGGGGTTTTTTTGGTACTAAGCAAAAGAAAAAAGAAAAAAAAAAGGGGGGGGGGGGGGGCGGCTTTGTAAAACAAGGGCGTTGATTCGTTCGAGTAACAAGTTTTTGTTTCTTCTGCTCCGTCTGGTTGGCGAGAATGATGGGCAGAACTTTCGTTCAACGGCATTATGCCCCGAACAGACAAGATTTGTTTGGAGAGAAAGAATGAAAAGAATGAAAGAAAAGAAGGAAAGAAAAGAAGGAAAGAAAAGAAGGAAAAAAGAAACAAGGGAAAAAAACTTCACGCTCGCTTCACTCTCGGAATTCACATGTCAAAGTCGGGTCCAACCAGATCCACGACAAAAAGTTATTTTACTATAGTAGTAGTAGTAAGTAATGCCTATTATTCTAGTACTAATGACTGCTTGTTACACGATAGTTCCTTGTTGATTCAAATCGTCCAAAACCCCCATCAAAGGCGTCCTAATCCCAACCAATGCTTCCGTGGCAAATCGTATGGGAGAAGAATAATATGATGACGAAGAACAAGGAGGGAAAAAGAAAGAAGAAAGAAAAAAGAAAACAGAAAAAAGGAAAAAGCGCCAGCTTTTCATCAGGCGGAAAAGGACCTCGACCTCGCCAGGCCCGCCTCGCCTCGCCTATGCGAACAGGCAAAAATGCTGAGCCAAATAGAGTTTGCCTGCTTGGTACCTTGGCTCTTATCCCAATTCAAAGATTCCTCCCGGTGCCAGATACACAACACGCCTGAAAAGCCCAGCCATGCCCAAATGATTTGATGATAATCCACTAAAAACCCCTCTCGGGAGGGGATGAAACGAGCGCCGTTGCCATGCATTTTCGTCGCTTTGTAGTGTCCAAAAATTTCCAAACAAGAAAAAAAAAAGACCTCCTCCCATTCTCCATCTCAAGATAAAGACAGATGAGATGAACAGAAAGAAAGAAGAAGGAAAGAAAAAAAAGACAAAAAAAAGACAAAAAAAAGATTGTATAGAAAGGGAAAAAAAAAAAAAAAAAAAAAAAAAAAAAAAGGGTCGTATGCCATCCTAGTCCGCAATGGCGCTCTCGTCGATTCGAGCCTGCCGTAGTCTTTCTTCATTCTTCTCGGCAGCCGGCAGGTTGATGTTGGCCCGCGCCTTGCCCTGCGCCTCGACGAAGCGATCCCAGTAGTCGGGGTCGCTTTCTTTCAACGCCGCAAACAGCATCTCCTTGTTCTCCTTAAAGGCCAGCACCGCGCCCTTCTTCTTGGCCATCTCCAGGAACTCGCCGCCGACGTCTTCCGCAAACTCGCCCAGCACATGCACGTACTTGGGGTCCTTTTCCACGTCGTCGATGGTGGTGAGCAGGTCGAGGTGCTCGGTGAACCCGGATCGGAACCTGTGGCCGGCACGGTGCACCCGTCCCTCTTCCTCCGCCAGCTTCTTGCCCAGCACTGAGTTGGCTCGAGAGGGGGATTCCCGCGCCCCAAGCTCGCCCTCGTCCTCGGGATCCGATCCGGCCGCCACCGCGTCTTCCGCGGCAGGCGGCGACGACGAGAGCAGCTCCGTCTCCCTCCGAGAAGCGGGCGCCTGAGCCGCGTCTTCGGCATGCTCGCGCGTGTCGGGGTACTCGTCCTCGAACCGGTTGATGATGCCTTGCAGCGTATCGTCCAGGAACGTCAGCTTCCGCAGGTTCATCACGTCGCCCGGGTTCGCCCTGGCCTTGTTCAGCGCCGGCTGGAGGCGAAGGCGGATCTTGCGAGCGCCGGCCAGCAGATGCTTGGACAGGTCCTTGGCCTTGCCGCCCGTCGGAAGCCTGGGCCCGACAAAGGGCTCCTCCTCCTCCGCAGCGCTCAGTTCTCGGAAGAACTCGCCGGATGCCCGGCGGGATTCGTCGCCGCGGTTCTTGAGGCAGCACGCGAGCGCCTTGACCACGCCCGTGCCGCCGATGACGTAGTCCTCGTCCGGCCCCGAGCCCCCGTCCTCCACGTCGTCCTGCAAGAGGACGTCCTGGCCGACGAGATGCGCCAGCACATCGGGGTACGACGTGGTTTTGCCCTCGGCGGGCTCTCCCTTCGCCTCGGCGAGCGCCGTGGCCACCGCCTTGTTGATCTCCGCGTCGTGCAGGTGCTCGATGTTCTGCAGGCAGTAAGCCACGACCTGCTTCGCCATGGCCTTGACGATCTCGCCGGCCTCCTCGCTGGGAACCTCGATGTCCACGCAAATCATGGTCTTGGACAGCCTGGTGGCGGCCATCAGCGACGCATACAGGGCGCAGGCCTCCTCCTGGGCTTCCTCCGTTTTGGCGCCGGCGAGCGCCACGATTTCGGCGTTTCCGAGCAGGCTGAGGTGGCAGAGGTGGCGGGCTTCCGGCACGATTTCGACAATCGCAATCGCCTGCTCGGACGTCATGTTGACATCCGAGAGATGCAGCCGTTTGAGGGCTTGCATTTTGGGCAGGTACCTAAGCGCATCGCGGATAGCGTTAGTTTTTGTCTCTTCAAGTTAGGGGTTAAGGGTTAAGGGCCAAGGGTTAAGGGTTGGGGGATAAGGGATAAGGAGCTCGGGCGCCCCAGGGACTTTTCCCATACCTCCTGAGCAGACCAACGGCATTGGGCGTTGATTGGAAAAGATCATGGTTGTGAGAAAGGTCGATGAAGACAAAGTTCTCCAGCTTGGCCAGAATGGGCAGGATCTTGCAGAGGGCCGACGGAGTCAGGTTGCAGTCGGATATGCTCAGCGCCCACAGCGGATCCGTCTCCCTGATGGACGAGGCAATCGTGTCCATGTGCTCCCTGAGGTCGATGCCGCCCAGGTCGAGTCCTTCGCATTTCCCAGACTCGAGATACCTCACCACGTGCCGAACGCCGTCGCCGTCGAGCGGGTTGCGGGCCATGCCCAGCCGCCGTATGCCGCATTTGATCACCCCGTCCATGATGGTGCCCAGCTGCTCCATGCTGGGCTCGGTCTCGCCGATGCTGAGCATCTCGAGGGCCGAGCCCGCCGGGCGATGCGCGAGCGCCCTGGCGAAGATGTCGGCTATGGCGAGCGGTATGTGGACGCCGTTCTGAAGGGCGCCGTTGGCGTTGGCGTGCGCTTGGCGCGGGAACGGAATGCTGGAGAGGTCGAGGTACTTGAGCGACCGGCACTTGTACATGAAGAGCGAGATGTGCTTCCAGCCGTCCGGGCCCAGCTTGTTCTCCTTCAGGACCACCCTCTCCACCACCCCGCCCGTCTCCCGAGGGGCAGACTTGGACCTCCTGCGCCTCGCCGGCTCCGGGCGCTTGGCGGCCAGGAGGCCGGCGAGGATGACTCGGACGCCCTCGTCGCTGAGCCCGCTGTTCTGCAGGATGACCTCCCGCACGGACACGACGGCGAGATAGTCCCCCAGGGTGACGAGGTCCTGCAGCTGCATGAAATAGCCCGTCAGGTCAATCTTGTTCACGGAGCCGTCGGGCCCGACGTTGGCGGCGTCGTTGAGCTGCTCTGTGACCTTCTTCAGGATGGGGGTTTCGCGGAGCTGGCAGCATCGCCTGTAGATCCTGGCGGGGTTGATCGTCGGCTGCCCGTTGCCGTTGGCCAGCTCGGCGGAATCGCTGCTGTCGTATTGGATCTCCAGGGGCACCTGTCCGCTCTCTTCGGCCAGCCGCCGCTTCTTCTCTTTCCTGGCCTTGCGCTCCTCTTCGCTCCTCTTCTTCTTCTCCTTCTTCCTGGTCGTGCCCCCCGGCGCTGCTCTTGCGTCGTCCGGGCCGTCCGCGCTCCTTGCGCCGTTGGGCGTCGGTGCGACCTCCTTGGGCTCGGCCTCGCGAGGCTTGGCCTCGCCGACGCTTTCCGTGGAAGAGGAGGAAGCCTCCTTCTGCGCTTCGGCGGCCTTGGGGTGCTTCAGCGCATCGCCCTCGCCCTTCTCGCTCAGCTTTTTCCTCTGGGCGTGGTCGGCGGACTTTGGCTCTGCGTCGGCCTCTGCGTATCTTGGCATGGGCGCAATCTCGACGTCGACGAAAAACGAGACCCGCCTCAGCTTGTTATCCTTGAGCTCCGCGATGGGACACCTCTCTCGGCCGCGGTCCACGTTTAGGATCCGGCGCTCCACCAGGCCGTGGTTGATCTTGCCGGCGGGGCCGAGGGGACCGCTGCTTCCTCCTCCCGAGGAAGACAGGCGCCGAAGAACGCCGAGCAGTCCGGCCTGCGCGGTTTTCGGCGGGGCCGGCGTGTAAGGCTCGTCGCCCTCCGGCTTGAGCCCATGCTGGAGGACGGCGTTCTTGGTCGGCGTAATCTTCGGGACGGGGGGTTCCGCGCTTGCCGGAGGCGACGGTTGGCGCTGCTGCTGGGCCTGCTGCGGCTGGCTGCTGGGCTGCTGATGCGGGACCAGTCCGTTTGCTTGCGGAGGAGCCGAGCCGGAAAACTTGGCCGAGATGTTGGAGAACCACGAGTTGCGACGGTGAGGCGGCGTCGGCCCGGGGCTGTTCTGCTTGTCGACGGAGCCTGACCGCGAGAGGCGCCTGGCGCCGCTTGAGCCATTGACGGGAATCGGCTCCGTCTTGCCGTTTGGCTTGCCGTTGACCTCGGTCTTGACCTCCGTCCTGGCCTCCGTCCTGGCCTCCGCCTTGACCTCCATCTTGGCCTCCGTCTTGGCCTCGGTCTTTTCCGCGGCCGGCTGGGGGCTCGGCCGCGGCGGGGAGACGCCGGGGGCGCTTCGCGGCTGTACTGTAGCAACGGGAGATTTGATGGGCGCAAAGGCAGCCTTGCTGAATTTGTCTGCGCGAAAGCGTTAGTCTGCAACCTCCGTCGCCGCTCGCACGGCCACACCAGTCAGGCCCATCAGGGGCGCCGACAGACTCCTCGCACACTCGGCGCCCGTGGGAGGTGGTGGCGAAAGCGACATGCCTTTGGGTGAGCCCTGCGTCATCCAACTGACGTCGACGCCATGGACTTGTTCCATTGTTGAAGAGGGGCGGGTTTACACGACGCTCGCGCGCTGTTTAGGAAGCCAGACAGAGGAGCGACGAGAATACGCCTGCGTCGTGGAAGGGGGAGGAGGAGGAGGAGGAGGAGGAGAGGGAAGAAGAGATGAGTTTCGGCTGAGCGAAAGGGAGGGCTGTAATTAACACCACCACCAGTCCGGTGGCTGCTCCAGCTGCTGCGATCTAGGCTGGGGTAAGGCGAGAAAATATGGGGAGGGGGGGGGGGGGGGGGAAGCGAAAAAAGAAAAAAAGAAAAAAGAAAAAAGAAAAGAAAAGACGTCCGCTAAGCCCACTGGAGCAACCACTGGAGCAACCACTGGAGCAACCACTGGAGCAGCCCACTGTAAGGGAGAGCACCTGGCAAAGCCAATAGCGGGGTAGATCAAGCGGCAGACACCTGTGCAGAGACGGGTAAGCGGCCCTCTCTCTCTCTCAGCGCGCGTCAGACGAAATCGCCCAGGCCTCGCTCGTTAAACAGCCCGGGCGCGCGCGCTGCTCCGTGCTGGCTGTTGAAGGGCATCAGAGGTACCCGGGACTTGTTTTCCAGGTGGCCAATTTGCCGGGAAGCAGTAACTCCGTGTACTTGTTTACCGGTGCTACCTGGTACTAGTAGGTACGTAGTAGGTAGTTATGCCTTTTCTTTTCTTTTCTTTTCTTTTTCTTTTTTCTTTTTTTTTTAAATCACGAGCCGAGCCTTTGTGAGAGCCTTGGTCGGGTGTGCTTGGGGAAGGGAGGGGGGGTGTCGTGACGATATTTTGCCACAGGATGAATTGGGAAAAAAAAAAAGGAGAGAGAGAGAGAGAGGGTTTTTGCATGTAAGGCATTATATATTACAGCTTAGGCGTTTTTTTTTTTTTTTTTTTTTTTTGCAGGCGTTCTGACTGTGTTGCAAGCCACAGACTGACTTTAATTTACACACACACACACACACACACACACACATATGAAAAAGAAGAAGAAAAATAAGGGGAAATAATAATCATAATAATAATAAAAAGACACATACACACACCCCCATCCTGCGATAATTTTTAATTTTTTTTTTTTCCCCCCATCTTCACCCTTTTTTGTCAGGCGGAAAAAATCCCCAGTTTCTAAGCACTTGCCGCTTAGTTGCCCAGCCCGGCGCTGACGAAGGTTCCCCCCCCCCCCCCCCCCCTCTCGAGTCTCGTTGGATTGGCGCATTATGCCCATTACCTTATTAGGTAGCTGCCCATGTACTCCGTACTCCGTACTCTGTACTCTGTACTCTGTACTCTGTACTCTGTATCTCTGTATCTCTGCATCTCTGTAACATTGTACTCTGTACCTCTGTACCTCTGTGCATAACTCCCTAAGGTACCTGCTCTGTACCGATTCCGAATGGGGGGGTCCAGCGGGATTTCGCGCCGTTCCAAAGTCAGTCCCCACCAATGGCGTTTTTTCTGTCCATTTATTACCCGAGACAAAAAATTCGGCTTGCGATTTTTTTCCTTTTTTTCCTTTTTTTTTTTTCCTTTTTTATTTTTATTTTATTTTTAATTTTTTTTTTTTTTTACCCAAAAGCTCCGCGCCAGCCGAGCGCGCCGCTCATTCGAAAGCAAAAGCCGTAAAATTAACAAAGTTCCCTTGAAACCCTGCCAGCCCGCCGCCATATGCCAAACTCTTCTCCTGAAGACTCCGAAAAGGGACCAATGATGGCTCAGCCCAAGGCTTTTTTTTTTTTATTTATTTATTTTATTTTATTTTACATTTTTCAATTTTTTTTTTAATTCTCCGGCTAGGGAAACCCTGACTCGGTTCGTTTCTTGGCCGTCCCCAAGTCAAACAAAGGGCATGCTGCTAAGGATTCATGGCATATGCACACATCACGCGTTTGAACGTGGGAGGCATCCGGCCGGGCCTTGACGCAAGGGGCCGGACTCGGCGAAACGAAGATCATCTCAAAAGCCCTTGTTGTTATTGTATTGTATTGTATTGTATTGTATTGTATTGTATTGTATTGTATTGTATTGTATTCTTATTTTGTTTTCATTCTTCATTCTTCAATTTTTTTTATATCTCCATTTCATTTCGATTCATTTCTTTTCCTTTTCCCTCTCCCTCGGGTGCGTTATACGTCATCTTGTGTCAAAACAGCCAGCACACGTGTATCATCTTCTCTCGCCCGTTGTGCTACCCTGTCTGACATATACCGAAAAACACGTGTGGTGCACGGAGCCATTCCCAGCTCTGCAAATCCCTGGCCAGTGAGCATTGAGGGCACCCTCGATGGCGGCCTCTTCCAAGTGCGTATATACAAAAAAAAAAAAAACGGGCGAACCGGCAAAGACACATTGACAAGGCGTTTTGTTGTCATTGTACTCCGTGCCTAAACCCGTACCACCTACGACGTAGCTGGACTTGGGAGGAATCCTCGCATCCTCCGTACTGCCTCGTAAATGCAGCTCGGCGCTTTCATCTCGCCCAACTACATGCTCGGTAGAACGTGAAATGCTACGGAGTACCGAAAGCAACTTTTTCCCATTCCGTGACCATGACGCGCGGGAGACGGAGCACGCACACATCATCCCCCTGTCGTCGCCTTGTTGAGATTCGGTGCTTCCGATGGAATGGCCAACCAGAAAAGGGGGCGGCCTAAATCAGCCTTGGGCCGTGGGGGAGCAAATTGATTGCAGCGGAAAGCCGCATCAAATGCCGCGGAATAACGTTGTTTTATGTGAATAATACAACATCAGTCGAAGAGGCTTTTTTTTTTTTTTTTTTTTTTGGTTTCTACCTAGTAGTTTCTCACGCCCGTCCTCCGAGGTACATGGAAACAAGAGGAGAATGGGACGACCTTGAGGGAACCTCGGGCCGTTGGCATTACCTGATTGATTTCCCGGCCCCTGAATAATAAGGCAGCAGGCGTAGCATAATATACTCAGTACAGTGTTGTGTAGTGCTGTGCTCTGTGCTGTGCTGTGCTGCACGAGCTCATGTCGCCATTCCGAGCATCTCAACGTGAGGTTTTCATTTTTTTTTTAATTTTTTTTTAGGCCGCACCGATGTATTTTTAGCCCTTTGAATCGAGGAATCTCCTTGGGTGCGTAATCTAATAGCACGAGAGCCGGCTCGTCCGTTGTTTTCTCTGCCTTTCTTGGGAAATGGCTCACTGGAGATATAACGGCCATTATCATAGAGTGTACAGACAAGCTAACCCTCCCCCCCCCCATGTAACCTAACCCCATGCATACATGCCTTTACTCTACTATACTAAAATAAAAACATATATATATATAGGTTATAGATAATTAATTTTTTATTTTATAATTAGCAGTAGTTTAATTATTACTTAAGTTATATAATAATAAAGTTAAGAAATAATTTTAAATAACTTTAAAAATAATTTATTATTAATTAAAAATTACTTTATTATTACTTAAAAATTAATTTATTATTAATTAAAAATTAATTATTTTTTTTATTTTATTTAAATTTAGTGCACTTTAAAAATAATATCTCTTTATAATAATCTTTTATTTAAAAATAAATTTTTTAAGTTATTATTAAAATTAATTTTATTTATAATTATAAATAATAAGTAATTTAAGCTAATACTAGTTATATATATTATTAAATATAAATCTAAATTAATACTACTTACTATATTTATAAAAAATAAATTATTTTTATTATAATTATTAATATAAATATTAATATTTTTTAATTATTTATTATTATATAATATAATTAAATATACTTTATTATTATATAAAGATATATAAAAGATTAAAATAAATATATTTATAAATAATATATATATAGATTTATAAATTAAATTAAAATTAATTTAAAATAACTTTATTAATAATTTAAGACTAATTTTACTTAAGATAATCTTATTTTAATTTTTACTTTATTAATTACTAATCTAGATTAATTAAAAAATTTAATAAAAGTAAAGTTTTTTATTTACTTTCTTTATATTTTAAAATATCTAGATATAAGTATTTATAAAATTAATTATTTTATTTTATTTAATATATTATTATTAAAAAAAATATTAAATTTATAAAAGTTTATAAATTTTACTTAAAAATTAATTTAAAATTAATTTAAAATATATTAAAAATTAATTTTAATTTAAATTCAATATAATCTTTTATATATTTACTTTTTAAAAAATAGCTTTACTACCTTTTTTAAAAGTATACTATATAAATAATCTTTATATAAATATATTAAAGAGAAAGTTTATAAATTTATTTTATTAATAAAATAAAACTATACCTTAATTAATTTTAATTTACTTTAAGAATTAAAATCTTTATATATTTAACTATATTCTTTAAACTATTTAAAAAAAGTTATTAAGTAAGTTTTTTTTAAAAAAAAATAAAAAAAAATATTAATATTTTTAGTTTTATTTATATACTTTATAATAATTTTTAATCTTAAAAATACTATATAACTTTTTTTTTAATTTATAAACTAAAATTAATTAAGGTTAAGATTAAGATTATAAATAATTTAATTTTAAAAAAGTTTAAAATTAATTCTTAACTTAACTTTAATTAATTTTAAATAAGGTATTTATACTTAAACTTAATACTAGATTTATTATATTAATAGCCTTAATTTTATATTAAAAAAATATTTTATAATATTTTATATTATTAAATATAATACTTATTATTAAGAAATTAAGTAAATTTTAAATAAATAAGAAGTTATTTTAAAAAAAAAGTATTATTTTATTAATTTAAATAAATAAAAATAAAAAACTTATAGTAAGATTTTATATAGAATTAATTAAGAATTAATTAAAAGCTAATTTTAAATTAATTTAAAAGTTAATTATATTTCTTGCCTTAAGTAAATATATTACTAGCTTTATAATATTAAATAGTATTTTTATACCTCTTTAATTATTAATTCTAATAATATAAAAGCTATTATTCTAGTATTAATTAATATTTATACCTATCTACCACTTTTACTTAAAAAAATCCTATAAATTATTATTATAGATTTTTAGAATTTATTATAAAAAATAAAAAATAAATCTACTGCATTAAGTATTTAATTATAAATCTTATATTACTTAAATTTAAAATAATTATTAATTAATTTTTAATTAATTTTAATTTTATTTTACTTAAGTCTTAAGGTTAAAGATTTTTATTAAAAATATAAAGTATAAATACTTTCTTAAATTTATAAAAGCTTTAATAATTAAGATTTTATTTATATAATTTTATATAAATATAAGCTTTTATATTTTTTATAAAGCTTTTTTTAAATATTTATTTATTTAAAGTATAAATAAAAGCTTATAAACTTTTTTAATTTTTTAAATACTAAAGAAAACTAGGTTAGTCTTAATTTAATTAAGAATTAATCTTAATTTAATTTTAATTTAATTTAAAATTAATTCTTACTTACTTTTTAATTAACTTTATTTAATATATTTAATTTATAAATAATAATAATAATAATTTTATTATTATTTACTTTTTTTAAGCTTAAGCTAAGCTTTTAAAACAAGAAGTTTTTAAATCTTTTTATATAAATATTAATTATAAATATTTAATATTATCTAGCAATATTAAGGTTATTTAGGAATAGTTTAATTTAATATCTTAAAAAGGTATATTTTAAACTATTTATAATTTATTTTAAAATTAATTTTAAATTAATTTTAAATTATTTTTTAAAATATATTTATAATTAACTTTACATAATTATATTAATAATTTATATTTATATAAATACTAAATTATTTATTATATTTATATTTATATATTAAAAGGTTTTCTTTATTTTTAAATTTATTTATAGTATTAAAATTATATAAAAGTATATATATAGCTTTAGTTTATTAAGCATTATTATTAATTAAGATTATTAAAATCTTTTAGGTTTATTTTAATTAAATAATATTTAATTAAGAATTAATATTAATTTAATTAAGATTTTATATTTATTTATAGTCTTAAGATTTAAAGAAATAGCCTTAGCTATAGTATGCTAAATACTTTATTTACTTTTATAAAGTTTATTTTTAAAAAGGTATTAAAAAATATTATAATAAAGAATATAAACTTAATTTACTTTTTTTTAAAATAATAAGTTTATTAAATATAATATTAAAGGAGAATTATAAAGTAATTAAATTAAAATTAAAAAGTAAGTTTTTTAAAATTAATTATAAAATAATTTAAAATTAATTTTTAATTATTTTTTTATTAATTTATAATTAAATAAAGATCTTTAGTAGGTCTTAAGATAATGATTAAGATAAGCTTGTCTTATTATTATTATACTAGCTAGTGCTATTTATTAAAATATAGTATATATATAGTATTAGTACTATATGCCTATACTATATAAAGACTATAGAAGTAGGGATATTATTATATTTTTAATAAGTGCCCCCCTTTAAAAGAATTAATTAACTTAATTATAAAGCACTATAGTTTAATATTACTATTAATTCTTTATATAAAGTAATAATTAAGATAATTATTATTATTATTAAGTAAAATAGTATCTTTATTATTAAATTAACTATTATTATTATTAAAAGTAGTTTTATATAACCTTTTTAAACTACTTACTATAGCTTTTATATTATCTAGGCATAAGATAATTAATAATATATTATTGTTTATTAATAAGGTTATATAGTTTATTTTTTTTAAAATATAGTAATTAAGTTTAATATATTGTGCTTTTATATATTTAGTATAGCTTTATAGCTAGTTAATAATAATATAGATATATTATCTTAAAGCCTGTATAAATAACTTATTAATTATAACTATTTTCTTTAAATCTTAGATAATATTATTTAATAGCTTTATTTTTAATTATAAAGCTAGTTTAAGAGTCTTTTTTATATAGGTTTATTTATAGACTATTAAGTTAGCAGTTGCTTTTATTAACTATATACTAATATATAGCTTGTTTACTTATATAGCTTATCTTTTTATTTAAGCTTTATATTCTTAAGGAAGGACTTTAATAATTTATTTTATTAAAATAGCATCTAGTGCTTTATTAAGTTTATTATTTTATTTTTATATATAAATATTCTTAATAATATTACCTATATATTATAATACTTTATTATAAATAATTATTATTTTTATTATTATTATTACTAAAGGAGGGGGTAGTATAGTTTAATACTATATACCTAGTGCTTTATATTACTAATAGATTAATATTAAATTAGTTATATTTTAATAGTTATTATTTATAGTTATTATAATAAGCTTTAAGGTTATAATATTCTTATTTTTATTATTTAGCTTAAGGGTATTTAATTTATTTATTATTAATGTATTTAGTTCTAGCATTATAGTTATATCTATAATTATTATTTTTTTACTATTTATTATTATTAATGGTTCTTTACTAGTTAATATTATTAATAAGGTAGGCTAGACTTAGTTTATTAATATGATTTTATTATCTAGGTATAATTTAAAGTATAGTATTAAAAAGTAAATAAATTTAAAAACCTTATATCTTAATAATAATATTATAATAAAATCTATACTATTTATCTTTATTTTTTATATTTATTTTATAGTAATAATAATAATAATACTTAGTGTATTTAAGATATAGAAATAGCCTATAGAGTTAGTTTATTATATTAATTATTTAACTTTCTATATAATATTATAATATCTACCTTAAGATAACTATATTATTGCTTTAAGGACTTTAGTTTAAATATATTTTTTAATATATATAAAATAATATAAAAGATAATTAGTATAATTAATATTAATTATTTAAAAAATACCTTTAACTAAGACTTTATAATAAGCTATTTTATTTTCTTATAATAAAGTTATAATATTTATAATATCTTGTCTTTAATAGCCTTTTTTTAGTTTTTTAAATTTATTATTTAACTTAATATTGCCTTATAGTATATATAGAGTGCTTTTTATAATTAGGTTTTTAATAAGTTATTTATATTAAGGTATATTTAAAAAATAAAGTATAAGTAGTATTAAAAGCTATAAACTTAAAATAGTAAGAGTTAATAATATAAAAAAGAGGAAGAAAAGTTTTAATATTATTTTATCTATAGATTTTATAGTTAGTTAGTAATACTTAAGGCTAAAATATTATTATAAGCTAGTAGCTATATTGCTTAAGTTAATAGTTAGTTTGTTAATAGTAATAGCTAGTATAGGCAGGGCTCTCCTAGCTAGTAAAACTATTTATATATTTATCTTTAAGACTATATTAATTATTATAGTTTTAACTATATATAGGTAGAGGTATATAGTTAGTTTAATTAACTTAAATTATTATACTAAGTCTTTTATTATTTAAAGAAGTTCCTTTCTCTTTAGTTATTAATTATTTTTTAAACTATAATTTTTTTATTATACTAGATATTTAATCTATAGGTAATAACCTTATTTATTAAGTCTTTATTATATTAGTTTGTCTACTTTTTAATATATTTTATTATTTATTATAATAGCCTTTAGCAAGGGCTGTTATTAATTATAAAGATTAATATTTATAAGATTAAAGTAAAGGTATATTATTAATATTATATTATAAATATATTATTTTAATAATAGCTTAAGTCTATATATTAATAAATTAATTTTTTTAAGTATCTTAAATAAGCCTGCCCTTTATTAAGACTATTTTTATAAAGGTTTTTTAAGTAAGTTATATTTTTTATATAAATATAAATAAACTTTATCTCTTAGTTTAAACTTTATTAATCTATAGTATTTATTATAAAAATGCTTAATATTTATAATAGCTTTTTTTATTAAGTGCTTTATATCTTTAATATATAATTATCTAAGGGTATTTAATATATCTTAATCTAGGTAATAATTAGGCTTAATTAAGTTAATTATACTTAATAGCTTGAACCTTAATATTAATTTATTTAAGGTATGCTTAATAGGTATGCTATAGGTATTATTTAGTATAAATTATAAGGTAGGGATTATCTTTAGCTAGGGGATATTAAATATTATAGTATAAAACTATATAGTGATTTTAACTGTTTAGTTCTTTTTCTTTAATATCCTGTCTGTTTATAAATAGTAGCTTATGCTTATTACTAGCTTAATATTAAGGGTAGTAAATAAGGCTTGCTAGAAGTTAAATATAAATTTTCTATCTTTATTATTAATAATAATATAAAGAATGCTTTAATTATATAATAATAATGCTTAAAGGTATATAGCAGCTTATTATTTAGCTATATATTATATAAAGCTAGGAATAAGGATAGACTTTTTTAATTATTTATAAATAGTTATTATTATAGTGTTAAAATTATAAGGATAATTAAGTAGTTTTTAGAATAATTATAGGGCTTTTAGTAAAAGATTAATAATAAAATTTATTATAACTATATAGTATAGCTAGGCCTGGCTTTATATTAATTAAAGTTTTTTAATAAGTTTTTATATATTTATATAATTTATAAAGTATTATAAATAATAAGTAATATATTCTTTAATAGTCTTTATTATTTATAAGATATTAAGGCTATTAAGAGCTATAATAGTTTTATATAGGCTTGTATAGAATTAATTATTATAGGCTATCTATAAGATATCTTTAATGCAGTTCTATAGTATATATAAGAATTTCTAGTCCTTTATATTACATTAATAAATAAGTCTATTCTAGTATATAAATAAAGTATAAATAGGTTTATTTTAGTGCTTAGTACTTTTATATATAGGTTTAGTAATATTTTTATTTAATATATTAATAATAATATTAAAATAATAATCCTCTTTATACTTATTTAAGATTTTTTATTAAAGAGAGTTATTAATTAATAAAACTATAGTAATAAAATAAATATTATTAATTTAGATATTATTTAACTTGCTTTTATTTAGTAATTAAGCTATAGCTAGTGGTTTAGCAAGTAGTCTTAATAAGGTGTTTAGTATTAAGTTTATTTTATTAAAAATATAATATATATTTAGTTAATACTAGCTAAAATAAATAAATATTATTATTAAGTATTAATTAGCTTTTACTAGATTTAAGGTTAATATAGTAATATAAACTACTATACCTTTAGTAGCTTAATAATTTATTAATATCTTAACTAGTTATTAATAAGATTATATTAAAGTATATAGTTTATAGTAAGCCTATATTAAATATACTATCTCTAGCTTTATTAATTTATATCTTGTCTTTACTAAAGTAAGTAAGTAATTAAAGAAGAGGATAGGTTATATTTTATTTTATAATACCTTAAGGGGAAGCTATTTATTACCTTTTAAATAAAATATAAATAAGCTTATGCCTCTCTTGCTAATATCTAGCTTAAAGAATATTAATTAAGCAGGGTTATAATAATAAAGCTAAAGGTCTATAGTTAATTATTCTTGCAGTATTATAAAGGCCTCTCTCTTTATTACTAAAGGTTTAAATATTATTTTTTATAGTTTAAAATAATAAGCCTTTTTATTAATATTAATTATTTACTATCTATCCTTTTATAGCTATATTAATAGCTTTATTTTATATTTTTTTAATAAAGCTGCTTTATATTAAAATTAAAAAATAAATCTTTATAAAAATATAGCTATTTTTAAGTATATCTTTAAGTCTGCTAGGTTAGTTAGTATCTATATTTTAATAATATTATTAATATATTTTTATATAGTAGATAAACTAAGGGCATTAACTTTAAATCTTAATAACTATATTAATAAATATATATAGAATATCTTAAATAAAGATATAGCTAGATAAAGTTAAGTAAATAAGGTAAATATTTAATAAAGGTATTAATAATGCTTTTTAAAGGTATTGCTTAAGATAATTATATTATTAATATAAACTTGTATAAAGTAGTAATATAAGTATAGTTTTTAATTTATAAACTATTATATAAATAGTAATAAGTTTTTATAATTTATAATAATAATATATAATATCTTTAGTCTTTATAAACTAATAAGAACCATTTAGTCCTTATACTTTAAGTATATTGGTAATTAATAAAAAAAGGTAGATATATTTAAGATAATAATATATTTTTTACTATAAAGGGAGGTAATAATATTTTTTTATAATAGAATAAGGTATATATTAAGAATTATTAATTTATTTAGTAATTATAAATTAATTACTATATAACCTTTTTTAATGCCTTTAATTATGCACTAGACTATAAATACTAAATAGTTAAATAAGGTTGGCTATTTTATCTAGCTAGTATAGCCTTAAGTATATAAAGTATTTATAGTTATATTAAGGAACTTTTTATTTTTAATCTTAAGTAAATATAGTTATATAAGGGTTTTTTAGCTTTACTAGTTTTTTACTAGGTTAATCTTTATTTTTTTATTTTTAAAGAGGGGGATAATGCTTTAGTTATGCTATATATTATATTTTTTTATAATCTACTAGATCTAATTAGCCTAGTTAAGGTATTTATTATAAATATATATACTATTAGTTAATATATATTCCTTTATATTTATAGGTTTTTTTATAGCTTTTTATTTATTTAATAAGGTATAGTTACTTAATATAGACTTATATTGTATTTAGTAAAGTTAGTTATTTATTATAGTTAAAATAGATTAAAGCACTTTATTATTATTTAAATCTATATTAAATTAGCTGTTTATATACTTTTATATTGCTTATACTTAATTATTTATTATTATTAAGTAATTATTATTATTATAATCTATTAATAAACTAGCTTTTTATTTATAGTAAAATACTATAAGTATATTTAATAAGTTAATAATAAATACCTAGCTTTATTTATATATTACTTTTAGTATATTTAAGGTATAAATATAGTTAATTAAACCTAGTATTTTTAAAGTAAAGTAATATATATATAGTATATTATATAGATTATACTTTTTAAGTTATTTATAGTATACTACTACCTTAGCTAAGCTTTATAAAGGTATTATTATTATTTTAGCTATAATAACCTATTAATAAACAGGATATAGTTTTTATTTAATATATATATATACTTTAGTACTATATATAGACTGTATATATAAACTATTCTTTATTAATACTAGATCTAGGCTATATTAGTATATAAAATTATTCTTAATAAGTATATTAAGTTTAAGATTTTTTTTAACCTATACCTTTATATAGAAATAAATATATATTAATATATTATTCTTTTATATTATTATATAAAAGTTAAAGCATGCCTTAATAATTATAATAATTAAGCTATTTACTATATTTATTTAATTTAGCTTATTAAGGGTAAAGAATTATATATTAATAAAGTAATAATATAGCTAGTCTTTATTAATTATTATATTAAAATAGCTAGTATTAATAACTACTATAGTAATAAGTTTAATTAAATTAAATTTAATATTTACCTTAGTGTAGGTATATTTAGTAAGTTGGTTAATTCTAGCTATAGGCTATGCTTTAATAACTTAATTATTATAGAAATATAATAATAATAGTATTATTAATAAATTATTATTAATTATTAATAAGCTAGCTTTATTTATTAAAGATAGTTTATTTATTATAAGGCTAAGTAATTATTATTAATAATATATATTAAAGAATATATAAGTTATTAAGGTAGACTTTAATAAAAAGGCTTAACTATATTTATAATATATATAATATTACTACTTAAAGATAGTATTTTATTTATAATAAGGTTTAAATAGTAAGATAAACCTGGCTAGTTTATTTAATTTATATTAAGGCATTATAGTAAGGGAATAAATATAGTATAACTAAGATTAATTTTAAGCTATATATAAGTCTTTATAGTTTAAATCTTTAAATTCTTTAATAACTTAATACCTTTAAGCCTTAAGGTTAATCTTAACCTTTCTAGTATTTTAATTATTTATATTAATATAAATATTATTTATATTATCTATAGTATTTATATTACCTATAAACTTAAATTATTAATAATAATATTATTAATTATTTAAATAAGGTTGTTTTTATTAAAACTAACTATTATATTAATAAATTTTATAATATATATTATAATATCCTTGCCTTTATTATTAATTTAGTTAAGCCTGGTTTCTGCCTTAAAAGGCACTTTAAGCCCTATATTTATTAAACTATAAGTAGTATAAATAAAATTAACTAGTGCTATTTATTATATTATATTTAAAAAACTATTAATTAACTAAGCTATTATCTTAGTATATATTATTATAATATTAACTAAAGTAAGTAGTAAAAGGGTTATCTCTTATAATATATAATGCAGTAAAGAGGCTTAATAATAGTACTTACTATTAATATAATATATATATATTAAATAAAATATATTTATTTATAGTACTGCTAGTTAAGAGTATATATTAAGCTTATTGCTTTTTATATAGGTATTTAATATATTTAATCTTTATTATTAATTAATATAGCTTAAATATTAATTCTTATAAGCTAGGGTTAATATATAGGTATAGCTGTATTAATTACTATTTTATAGTAATAAAACTAGCTGCTTATATTAAATAAAAGAATTTTATAGCTTAAGGATAAATATCCTTTTTATTTTAATAGTTTTTATTTATATATTATTATTAAGAAAGAGTATAAATAATATTAACTTAATCTAAATAAAATTAATAATGCAGTATATTAATTTAAGTATTAATAAAGCCTTTAATAGCCTTCTTTTCTTAAAGTAGTAATAATACTATTTATTAATAAAGAGTAATCTTATAAAGTAGCTATAATAAATTAATATAAATATACTTTATATATTTATTAATAATTATATTATTATAAATACTCTTAATAAATTAATTAATATTATTTTATATAATAGTATTATTATTAACTATCTTATTAACTACTTTTAAATTAAAGAACTTAATATAGGTGATTTTTTAGTAGTTATAAAGGCTTTTTAATTAATAAAGGCAGTTATACTAGGCCTATATTAAATAACTAAATAAATAGTTAAATTAAGTATTTAATAATATTACCTTTAGGTTTGCTTAAGTAGGTAGTATATTATTATCTTTTTTTATATTAAGTATTCTTAATAATAGATTAATTATTAACAAGGTTGCAATAAGTAAAGGTAATAAGGTCACTACTTTATTATACAGGAGATTTAAATAAAATAATATATTAACTACTAGATTATTTATAAAGATAAGATATATTTAGGTATTAATAAAATAAAGGATTATAAAAGGAAGTTTAAATAAATAAAAAGGTTTAAAAAGATAAACTTAAATACCTATAGATTTATAAATAGTTATTAATAATAAAAGGTATAGTAAAGGAGGTGCTAGTAGTTTAGTTTAAATAAAGGTAGTATAAGCATGCTTGTTTAATATTATTAATAAGTAATATATTAAACTTAATAATAATATTAAAAAGGGGTTAAACTCTTATATTTAAACTAGTATTTATAACTAATCTACAGTAGCTTGTATTTAGTTATTTATATCTTTTTATAATTATTTATTAATAGCTTGTATTTAATTATTTATATTTTCTTATATTTACTTATTAAAGACTTATACTTAATTATTATTGCCTTGCATATAGTTAATTATTATTTAATTATTATTAATATATAGTGTTATTATAGGCTAGAGTGGTTGCTTTAATTACTTAATTAATAATAAGGCTAGGGCATTATTAATAATTACTAGATTATATACAGGTCTTAATTTATTAATAGTATTGGCTACCTATAAGTAGTTAAGTTTTATAATTAATGCATTAAGCCTGTATTACTATAGCACTAGCTATTATTAATGCTATAGGGCAGCTTAAAATATCCTTTAAGCTAAATACTTATTTATTTATTTTAATAAGTAAGGTATAAGGTTAGTAATATTATTTATTTAAAATTATTAAATAATAGTAAAGTTAGCCTTTATAAGTTTATTAATATAGTAGTGGCTTATTTAGGTAAAGAGGGAGATTTATATAGTTAGCTAGTATAGTTAGTTTATTATTATAAATTAATAAAAGAAAATTGTAAATAAAGGAAAGAAAAAATTAAATAAGTATATTATAAATACTAAAGAAAAAAAAGTAAGTAAATAATTATAAAATAACTAAAATAAAAAAATAAAATAAAAAAAAAAGGTAAAGAGTAGATAGTTTATAAGACTTAATTAGTAAAGTTAAGTAGACTAGTGGAACCTAAGGGTTTATACATGGTTGTTATAAATAATATAAAATTATTATTAAATAATAAGTCTTAAGATAATAATTAAGATAAGCTTATCTTATTATTATTATACTAGCTAGTGCTATTTATTAAGATATAGTGTATATATAGTATTGGCACTGTATGCCTATACTATATAGAGACTATAGAAGTAGGGATATTATTATATCCCTAATAATCTTTATAATATAGGCTTAAGCTATATATAAGCTAAGTAATAATATTTACTTTAAAATTAATTATTATTATAGTAAAATAAAACTTAATAACTAAGACTTAATAGCTTTTTATATAAATATAGTTAAGGTTTTATATAAGATTTTATATTAATAAAGTAGTTAATATACCTTATTTAAAATTTATATAAAGTAGTAAGTTACTTTAAATTTAATTTTAAATTAAATCTTAAGTATTATTAAATTATATTTAATTTAATTTCCTTTAAGTATTAGAAATATAATTTAAACTTTATAAAAGCTAATCTTAATTATTAATTTATAAGAATTATATATATATATTAAAATATATTATTTATTAATTAATTTATATATTAAAATAAATAATATAAAATATTATTTATTAATTTTTTTATTATTTTTATATTAACTTTTTTTAAGAACTAAATAGTAAAGTATTAAAATAGCTTAAGTAATTAAGCATTAATAAAGAGATATTTACAATATAATTAAGAGATCTAGGTCTAGGTCTATAACCTTTTTATAGTAAAGTATAAAGGAATTTAATAATAGTAATATAAAGATTTTATCTTAATTTTCTTTCTTTAAGGTTATCTTAAATATAAGAAGAAGTAAATAATAATTAACTTTAAGGTATATATAATTTAGATTAGAATTAATTAAGCACTAGTTATTAATTAATTTTTAATTAATTTTAATCTAAATCTAATCTATACTTAATTAAAATTCTACTTTAAATACTAAAATTTCTATAAAAAAAATATTTTATCTTAAGAATTATTATAATGTTAATATAAGCTAAAGCTAAGGGAGAGAGAGAATAAAATATAAAAAAAAGAGCTTGAATTAAAATAGTAATTATTAAATTTATAAAAAAAAGAATTAAAATTAAAAATTAAAAAGAAGGAATTTAAAGAATAATAAGTAGAAGTAGGTTTATTATAATTTTTATAAATATAAATAAAACTTAATAAAAATTAATTTAAAAAAAAACAATAAGTAAATATAAACTAAACTAGAACTAACTTTAAAAAGTACTTAAACTAATTTAAAATTAATTTTAATTTAATATAAAAACACTTTTTAAAGAAATTATAATTAATTTATGCCTGCTTTTTATAGGTTTTAAAAGTTAGCTTAAACTAAATAAGTATTATTAGCCTTTAATAATAGGCAATTTATAAAAATTAGTTAGTATTTATTTTAAAATATTATTAAGAATTAATTTTTATATTATTAATTTACTATATTATAAGAATTACACTTCTAGCTGCTAGGTATAATGCTATATATATAGTATATTTTAATAATAGCTAAAATACTATAAGCTTAATTATACTATATTAATTAATTATTTAATTAATAATAAAGATTTTTAAAAGAATTAATTTATATACTTTTTAAAGTTAAAGTATAGTTAAATTAAGACTAGTAATAAGTATATTAAGATTATTATTAAATTTTAAGTTAAAATTAATTACTATTTATATTTAAATTAATTTTAAGTTTTAATAAGATTAATAAAAAATTAATTTACTAGATTTACTAGATTAAAAGTAATTATTATATTATTATTAAATAAAATAAATATTATTTAATTATTTATTAATTTTTAAATTAATTCTTAATATATTTTAAATTATTTTACCTTATTATTTTAATTATCTTAATTATCTTAATTATCTTAATTATCTTAATTATTATTTTAATTATTATCTTAATTATTATCTTTATCTTTATTATTAATATTATCCTTTAAGTTAAAGAGTAGGTTAATTATTATATTTACTGCTTTTTATAGTAGCTATATTAAAAGGTTATTATTAATAATTTAAGTATACTAGCTTAAAAAAGAATTAATTTAAAGTTACTTTAAAAATAATATTAAATTAATTTTTATAGTTTAACTATACCTAAAGGTTAGTTAAATTAAAACTACTATAATAATATTTTATATTTATATTATAAATAACCTTATAATACTTATATAAAGTAGCTAGGGATAAGTATAGAATATTTTAGAATTAATTTAATATAGGTTTATAATTAATTTTATAATAAATTCTTATTACTTTTTAATAAAGAATATTATTAATATCTTAATAATAATAATAAACTTCTTTTAGTATAATAATTAGCTATTTATTTTAAGAATTAGTTAATAATTAATTTATAAATAAAAAAAAAATAATTTTTACCTTTATAAAGTTTAAATAAGGCATTAAGTTATTTTAATATAGACTAGGTTAATTATTAATATCTTTATTTTAATATTACTTATACTTATTTAAATCTTTATATATTTAGACTATTTAATATAATTAAGGCTAAATTAATTAAGAATTAATTTAAAGACTATTTAAAAATAATTTATACTTTATATAAGAATAATTTATACTTACTTTAAATATATTAAGAAATTTTATTAAAAAATAAATCCTAAATATATTAAAAAGTTAAAAAAAATAAATAAATTTTTTTTAAAAGTAGTTTACTTAAATATATATTTACTTATATTTATAATTAATAATATATTTATTAGCCTTATTTAAAATATAGCTTAATTTAATTTTAATCTTATTTAAAAAAATAATTTATTATAAAGTAGTAAATAATAATTTTATAAATTAATTATTAATAAAAATTAATTTAAAATTAATTCTTAACTTTATTATTAAATATATTAAAAAAAAAATTAAATTTTTTTTAAAATTAATTTACTTAAATATATATTTACTTATATTTATAATTAATAATATATTTATTAACTTTATTTAAAATATAGCTTAATTTAATTTTAATACTATTTAAAAAAACAATTTATTATAAAGTAATAAATAATAATTTTAAAATAAATTAATTTTAAATAAAAATTAATTTAAAATTAATTCTTAACCTTATTATTATATAACCTAAATAATAGTTAAACTACTGCTAATTATAAAATAAAAAATTAATTATTTATAACCTATATATATATATATTTTTATTTTAGTATAATAAAGGTAATATATATATACACAGGCTATTATTTTAGTATAGTAAAGTAAAGGCATGTATATATAGGGTTAGGTTATATAGGGGGGGGGAGGGTCAGCTTGTCAACACAGTCATTATTATGGCGATCGGTGGAGATGACATGCATAGTTATGCGCGGCGGTGCAGTGGCGTGAAGCCGAGCGGAAATATCGCCGTGTTATTAAACAGCATAACCATGATTGAAAGAAAGAATGAATGAATGAATGAATGAATGAATGAATGAAGAATGAAAAAAAAAAAGGAAAATAAAGGAAAATAAAAGATTACCTAGTACGCAGATTATCTACAAGGCGCAAAGTTAAATAATACACGCAGCGCCAGACTATAGACATGGCATGTGGCGTGACATTGAAAGGTTAAGTTAATTTTTATTATCATTTTTTATTATCACTATTATTATTTTTGCAACCCTCCAACCCACCCAAAAAAAATCTATAGGGTAGGGCACTGTGAGCAAACAAATAATTGCGTCTCTACCTCTCATTTAAGTAGCACGGATGGCTCATCTTTCATCAATGGCCGGCTCGCGCCAGTTGAGGATTTCTCACTTCGAATCGAAGAAACTACCTCATCTATTGGAAAAAAATAAACGCTAAGCTGAGTCAGGAGCAATAAAGCCGGTAGGTACTCCATACTCGGTGCAAACTGACAGCTGACAAAAACACAAGTTCTACCTTGGCTTCTTTACGTTGTTTTGATTGACCATCCATCACCTTTTAACAAAAAAAAAAAAAGGAAATCCACTTGCACACACAAGAGTAATCGATAAAATGATGCACGAAACCATGGATCTATAGATCCGGATTGGAAGGTATCTTTTCATTCATTTTGATCATGAGGACCGACCCTTTCATTCCTGTAACTCCAGACCCATACATCGAGAATCAAATTGCAACCTGCCTATGTGCCCCCACTTCTTTTTCAATTTCTTTTTTTTCACTCGTCAGCCAGGATCTTCTGGATCTTGGCCTGTACGTTGGCAGCCTTCTGGGCCTTGGAGATTCTGGCAGTCTTGAACTGCTTGGAGATGGCCTTCCACTCCTCCTTGGTCTTCTTGCCCTCAGACTCGACCTTCTTGAAGGGGTCCTCGCGGATGGCCTTGTGGGCCTCGGTGTAGAGGTCCTCGAGGCTGTCGGCCTCAATGTCGTCCTCGATGTACTTGACGAACTGGCTGCTGTAACGCTCCTCGTCGTCGTCGGCCAGCGTCTCCATGTACTCGGCAACGTGGCCACCGTAGATGTACTTGCGGAGGACCTCGCTGTCCAGCTCCTTGCTCTCCATGTCGTAGCCGGGGAATCGCTTCTCGGAGTGGGGGATGAAGATGCCACCGTCGGAGGCACCCTTGAGGGCACCGAAGACACGGGCACCGGTGGAGGTTCGGGCGAGACCGACGTCGAGGAAGGCCTTGAAGGGACGGCGCTCGCCATCGTCGGTCTCGGCGGCCTCGGTGAGGGTGAACTCACCATCGGCCTCCTCAACACCGACAAAGTCCTTGTCGAGGCCGAGCTTGCTGAGGACTCGGCGGGCGATCAGGAGACCGGTGGCGTAAGCGGCAGCCCAGTTGGTCAGACCGTGCTTGATGCCGTAAGCCCTCAGCTCGTGAGAGTAGGCAGCGGCCAGGATCTTGTCACCAGAGATCTCGGAGCTGACGATCTGCATGATGATGTCCTTGTTGGTGAAGCGGACAACCAGGCGGTACTTGGGAGCATTGTACTTGTTCTTGGCCTGGGTGATGAGGCGCTTGCGGGCATAGTAGTCGGTCTTTCCCTCACGTCTGCGCTTGTACTTGGTCTGGTAGCGGCTACAGAGAGGAACGCGTTAGCCAACGGCATATGAAACAGCCACCAGGAGATGTGAATCTTGGTAAAAGAATCGAATTCGAGGTAGAATTGGAAGGCCAAGCAAATAAATAAATAAATAAAAAAACTCACCTGTAGTACGAGCTGTTCTTGACGAGCTTGTGGAAAGGCTATCAAAAGAAAAAAAAAAGAAAAAAAAAATCCCCGAGTCAGCAATTTGCGCTTCAGACTGCTCAATCCTTCTTCCGAAGCAACTTGCGACGACTCTCAATCATGAGCAATTGAGGGCATTTCTGCCACATTTGCGGTTGAGAGATCCCGTTTTTTTTTTCTGGGACTCTCTGATAGGCCAAACTTACCATTTTGACGGCGGTGCGGCTCTGCTCCTCAAAACCTTGGGAAAAATTCGACTGATGAGGATGGAGGGAAGGTGAAATCTTTCTTGGGTGGGCTAATTTTTGAAGCCCTAAAATTTCTCGTGCGCTACCGCTTCGCCTAGTTCCAACACTGTGGAAGCCGGGTTGGGGACGAATCACCTGACAAAATAGGTACCTACCATGTATGTAGTTATGTACATAGGAATGAAAGAAAATCTTATCTTTACTTAGTCAGCATTATGTGGGTGTTGTTATCTTATCGCCGACTTGGCTCTGATTGGCACACAACTTAGATGCTGTGGAGCGTGAACCGAGGCTCGCGGCAACCTGTTTTGAACGCTGGGGATGATTGCTCAAGTGCCGCCGCCATTTCGGCTTTGATACGTACGGGTTGCGCCTTTCTGATTGCATCGAGTGGCATCGCTCTTCGTCCCGGATCCTTGGGATGGACCCCGAGAGCTACTTTTGTTGACCAAATCTTGGAAGCAATTGACGCCGAAGATGGAGAAATTGAAACCCAAAGTCCTTCTCTTTGACATTGGCGGTGTCTGTGTAAGTTGCATATCATGTATACAATTGGGGGGGGGTTTCGCCCTTTCCCCCTTTTCCTTTTTCCTTTCTTCTTTCTTCTTTTTATTTATTTATCTATTTATTTATTTTTTGGTTTTGGTTTTGGTTTTGAGCGATATTCTAATCGGCTACAGGTTCAATCGCCTTTTCAAATCATCTTGGATTATGAACTTGGCTTGGGAATCCTGCCTGGCTGGGTGAATTACGCCATCTCAAAATCCGGCCCCGCCGGGTTCTGGCAACGGATTGAAAGAGGGGACATTCCGATGGACGACGCCTTCTTTCAAGGGTTTACCAAAGACCTCCATGTCCAGGAGCTATGGGAGGAATTCTACAAGACGCAGCAGAAAAAGGACCCTCGCCTGGCTGAAGCGACACCAGCGCTACCAGAGATTGATGGCAAGTGGCTATTCCATGAGATGATGTCCGGCTCGGATGCGTATGATCCCTGGATGTATCCGGCTCTGCAAAAACTCAGGGCCAGCGGCAAGTACATACTGGCGGCCTTGAGCAACACGGTCATCTTTCCACCGGGCCATAAGCTGTACCGAGAAAACTTCTTTGACGAGCCGGTCCGCCAGGTGTTTGACATTTTCATATCGTCAGCCCATGTTGGCGTCCGGAAACCAGATCCGAAAATGTATCAGCTTGCCCTGGAAAAGCTGGATAGCTTCGCCAAGGACAACGCCCACGACCCGAGACATCAGGGCAAAGGGTGGGAGGCTGGTATTTCGCCAAAAGACGTTGTTTTCCTGGACGACATTGGCGAGAATTTGAAAGAAGCGCGCCGACAAGGCTTCAACACAATCAAAGTTCACCTGGGAAGAGCGTACGAGGCGGTCGAGGAGCTAGAAAACATCACAGGACTCTCGCTGGAGGGGCCGCATCCAAAGATACCCATCAAGCCCAAGCATGGGGAGCCGCGAGCCAAGATGTAAACGATGATTTTGCTGTCTACCATGGCAACAACGACCGTTAACCGGGCGGGGGCGGATTTGACGCGTGCTAGGAGCGGCAATGATTTCAACGGATGGATAATAGATGCTTGGTTTGTGGTTTTCTCACATGTCAGCCGACAAATGTAGTAAACGCGGACTATGCAAGCACTCATGCCGATATGTCCGTTTTCTGCATTATACCTGCAACTCGGCGACAGGACCGAGAGGCATGATCCTTTGCTGAGCACCTGGTTGGACAGTTGTCATTGATGCGAATCAGGAACTGTAATTTCTCTTACCACCAAAGACGATCAAAATGAGATTAAAGGAGGGTTCTCCATAAACTATGTACAAAAAAAAAAAAAAAAAAAGAACGGGAAAGTTTGGCTTGGTTCGTTAATGGTCACGTGAGGCCGCCCGTGACACAACAATTTTGGATAAACTTGCGACTTTGACAAGATTGTGCTCCATCTCGTAACATCTCCGGAGAGTCGCCCAAAAGCATCTGCCTCGATATACATAAAAAAGCCAATCCCTCAACGGAGATAATACGCGCCATCAGGACTGGACCAAACTTTACAATATTTCTGGTAAAGTGGTCAAGGCATAATTCACCGCCGTGCGTAAAAGCTTACTGCGTATATGCTGCTCCGTACAGAGTAGATTATCGCATACATGAAAATTATGCACATTTGTACAACCCGACGTTTGGCACACACGCACACCATGCATCTCATTGATTTCTGGTGCATCAAATAGTAGTCAGCAGCAGGGGGCGACCATGCGTACCGGGCCGTATTATAATGTAACGTGTCCCAAAGGGGGCATTGAAAGGTTTCCCACGCACGCAAAATCATGCTTCGTTTAGACATTAATTTGTTGCCTCTTGCTGGGGCTCCTTTTGTTGATGCAAGCACACTCCATAACCATGAGGCGATGTACAGCTAGCTAGCTAGCCAGGCTCCCGCATTGAGCCCTTGAAGCTATCCATCTTTTTCACATGACTCAGAAGTTTCTCTATCCTCGACGTTAGGAGTGAGCGGTACCGCGTAGTTTCGAGCGCCAACACATTGACGGCCGCGAATCCAAGCTTGTCAAGTTAGAAATACATTGATTTCGGTAGATGATGCCTTGTGCCGATTCGCTCAAGATGGCCTCATTGTCGCCGAATTGCGTTCGCCCCTCCATGCGCCGTATATATCGCCTTGCACTTTTTCTAACTGTTTGTAATGGTATACAGTGCTAATCGTCCAATATCTCAATCGTTTCAATTGTTGTGGTTGTGGTTGTGGCCGCCAATGCCGGGGGCGCCCCTTGGCTCGATGGACTCTGCTGGGCGCCGTCCTTGTCGGGCGTTTCATCTGCTTCCCCAGTCTCTTGTATGACCTTCCACGTGCCATCGGCGAAAATTTCAACCCTTTTGATGTTATCGTGGCCTCTCTCTAGAATCCCGAGTTTCATTCTGATAAAAAAATCGTCCACTTGGAGGTTGCCGGGTCGTGCGTCTTGGCCGCAGATGGGGCAATTCCAGCCATCGACCAGCGTTGGCTCGCCCGGTTCTTGCGACGCTTTGCGTGGGCGCGAGTTGAGCCAGTTTTGCAGGTCAATACACTCGAGGTGTCGGCAATTGCGACCTCTGACGGGGATGTCAAACAGCTTAGAACTAAAGGAGTCTGCGACTGTGATCGTTAAAGCGTCGCTTTTGATGATGATTTCATCGGTCTCTGGTTGCTGCAGCCGCCTCTTGACCTCGTCCACCGTCGCATCTGCGCTGACATGGGGCTCAGAACAAACCAGCGCCCGGACAGAGTCGTGATCCATGGTGACGATGAGTTCCACAGCCATGTAGTAGTCGACGTCTTGTTTGAGATTTTGAGCAAAGCATGGCAGGTTCACCTTGACCGTGTTCTTCCCTTTGACTAGGAAATCGGTGAGCTCGATCGGCAGATCGTGGTGGAAATGCTGTTTGCGACGAACGTGAATAATCTGGTCATTAAACGAGACGAAGATGTGGGGCGGCCAGTGGGTGCGGCCAAGAGTCCACGTAGCTGAATCGAGAGATGTTTGGCCCTCAACCTTGCGGTGTTCGCACAAGCGGAGGCGGTATCGATGGGAGTTGTTGAAGTATCGGCTCACGGGCAGTCGAGCCACGAATGGATCATCCACGGGCGGCTCAGGCGACGTGCTGGTAATGGAGACACGGTCCAGGTCCTCTTGGCTGAGGTCAAACTCCAAAATGCTCACTCCCATGTGCGGCCGAAGCTCCGTTGGTTCCACAATGAACTTGGAGAAGAACTGGTAGTAGCGAGTCCTTTCCGGACCTAGGCCCGTACCCGGACCCGGACTGGACGAAGCCCTTGGAGGGCTGCGCAAGCGAGTCAAGTGGAGGCACGATTCAATAGGTGACCAATGATGGGGGCTGTATGGATATTCGGATGGGCCACCAACGTGGGTCGTGAAATTGGGAGATTGACTGTATGTTGGGGCGTGCGAGGGTTTAGGCGCTGGATTTTGAGGGCGTGGCTGCGACTGTAGATGCATTCTTTTTGCCGGAGCCTGGAAAACCTGGAGAGCCTGAGGGGCTGTTCTGAACCGAGGGGCTGTTTTGACCCCATGGGCTTGGGAGACCTGAAGGCCCAGAGGCACCGGGGGGGCGTGGGGAACATGACAACCCTGAGAAATCTGATAGCTCGGGGAAGCTTGCGACATCTGCGCCGGCGGTTGCATGTACTGCTGGCCAGGCCGGAGCGGGAAGGGAGGCGGACCGTTGAATCGCGGCGCCGGCGCCTGTGGTGGATATTGCTGGCCTATACTGCCTTGCATCTGGGGTGGCGGCGCCAAGGACCCCTGCGCGTAATGAACTGGATGATGCATTGCGCGGGCGTCGCGATTGGGGCCTGTCTGCTGCTGCTGCTGCTGCTGTGCCATCGGGGGCTGCAATTCAACTGGAGGCGCAATCATTGGGGGAAGAAAGTTGTTCTCACCCCCTCGAACGTGCTGCCCCGGCAGCCTTGGAGCCATGGGAGGATATGGAATTTGTCCCGGGCCGGCCGCACCTGGCGGATGCTGCAGACCGGGCGGCTGAGGCTGACCAGGGAGACTTGCCGCGGGCTGAGCGCAGGATGGGGGAGGACATTGCTGAGAGGCAGGCGGAAACGTTGTGAGGTTTTGAGCCTGAGCCTGAGCCTGGGCCTGAGCTTGAGCTTGAACTTGAGCTTGAAATCGAGGGTCATGTGGAGGGGCCTGGGCAAAGTGTAGTTGCTGGTGCTGGTGCTGGTGCTGATGCTGGTGCTGGTGCTGGTGCTGGTGCTGGTGCTGGTGCTGCTGCTGCGCGTGTGCTGTGTTGCTGCTTACTGGGGCATGTGCTGGCATTCCCAGAGATGGATGGCCAGCTGGCAGCCCGGCTAGTATCAGTCAGCCTCGAGGACGTCTCTCCACAGACAGCGGCGCATTGACCAACCTAGTGCGGCGGCGGCGGCGGCGGCAGCAGCCTGCTGGCGAGCCCTTTGCACAATGTTCCTGTAGCTCGCCGCCATGGGCGCTCGATCCTTGACCAGCTCTTGTTCGGACAAGCCCATGCCATCGAAGACGCGCTCTTGATTGACGTCCATGGTGAAGAGGTGGTCCATCTCGACCCCGAGCGGGCCGTCTGGCACCCCGGTTGCTCTGCGGCTGTGCGCGAACAGCAAACTCATGAGCACCGGCGACGTGCATCCAAGGTCCTGGCGGATCTGGAATCCTAGCAGCGGCACCATCTGAGCCTGGGCGGCCACGATCAGTTTCGGCCACCTGACGGCAAAGGCGATGATGAACAGCTCGATGCGGCGGTACACCTGGGCGAGGCCTTGGACGCTGTCGAGGATGCCGGGGAACTTGGAGAACCATAGCTGGTGGTGGGGCGTGGTTCGCTCGCTGTCTCCCAATGCCACGTACAGCTCGCCAAAGGCCGCGTCGATGATTTTGGGCTCAATGTTGAAGCGGGAGTACGCGGTCCTCCTGTCGATCATCCAGCGGCAGTAATGCTGGTGGAGAAGAAGGAAAAACGTGTCTGCGCTCTGGCAGGCTCCATGCAGCATCCTATACCGGAGCCTGTCCTGAGGCGGGACGGCCTTGTCGTACTTGAGCTGCTCCGTCCGTCGCTGCAACGCCAGGTGAGCCTGAAGCATGGCCGCGTGCAAAGGCCCCAGGTCGACCGGCGCCTGCTGGTCGGGCGCATCGCTTGCGGCCGGCTGGGAAGGGGCTCCAGGAGTTGAGCGCAGGACTGCTGCCGGTTCTGCGGTGGCGGCCGGCGGCGGGCCATACAGCTCTCCCGGAGCGTACGCAGACGCCGGGCTGGCTTCGTTTGTAAGAGACGGAGAGGGCAGCGTAGACGCAACGCTACAGGGCATGGATGCATGCGCGTTAGCAGGCATGAATGCGGCTCCCTCCTCGGCAAAAAAGGGGCCGGGGGGGCGCGAGGAGGATCTGGCGGGATCTGGTGGGATGTGTGGGATGTGGGATCTGGGGGATTCGCTGGTAGTGAGTGGCAAGTGTGGAGGGAGGTGAATGGGTAGGTTGGGAGAGGCGGTAATCAGAGCGGTAGTTGGTAGAAGAAGCAGCGGCAGAAACGAGGGAGTACGGAGAATTCTGGTGCCTTTTGCAGGAGTTGCTTTTGCGGAAGTTGATTTTGCGGGAGTTGCTTTTGTGAAGGCGTCTCGTGGAAGAGAAAGTTGTTGAAGGGGAAAAGAAAGAAACAAAAACAAAAAAAAGAAGAAAAAAAAAAAGGACGGGATCGAACTTACGCATATGAAGTGGGCCACGCAGACTCGGCCTCTACTGCTACAGGTACCCCCAAGGCGGGCTCCGATGTGGAGCCGGAGACGGGCGGGAGGGACAACGGCGGCAAGTGGTTGGTGATGCCTGCGTTGTGGCTGCTGAGCCTGCGTCTCCGTTGCGATGCGGTTGGACGCTTTGGATTGGGATTCTGCTGGGCCCGCGGTTTTGGCTTGGAAGGCATCGCGGGTGGGCTGGACTGCTGTTGTATCCGTGCTGGCAGGACAGACGGAGCCAAAAAAAAAATAAAAAAAAATAAAAAATGATATAAAAAATAAAATAAGAAATAAAATAAAAAATAAAAAATAAAAATAAAAAATAAAAAATAAAATAAAATAAAAAATATAAATAAATAAATAAAAATAAATAAATAAAAAATAAAAAAACCGAATTCCTTGTAGTGCCTTTGTCTTGCCTTGCGTGTGTTTGCGTGGGTGCGTGCGTGGGTGCGTGCGTGTGAAACCGGGAGCGTATGGGGGGCCGAGCGGCGGAAACACGAGTCTGCACGGAGAGAGATGAGATGAGAGATGTGAGACGAGGAATCAGAGATGAGAGAGTAGAGACGATCCAACAACAGGACGGGCAGAGGGAGCTGCGTGATGGCCGAGGGAAGCGAGGAATCGCTCATGTATTTATAGCCGTCCATGATCCCCATCTCGCATCCAAATGTGCTGCCCAGCCCGGCTTCCCCCAGGCCGTGGAGAGAGACGAGAAAAACCAAAAAAAAAAAGAGGGCATATGGCAATGGAGTCCTGAATGGGATGCCGTTCTGAGCGCTCGGGCAGAGACGAGGGAAGGTTTTGCAGGGATCGCTTGTTTGTCACACTCGCCGCAATTGCTTTTTGCATGCAGCCACAGCAAGCCAATGCGGTGGGCAAACAACGCCCAGCGAGTCGGCCGCGATGGACAGCGCACAGGCGCTCCGCTAGGAGGCATTGACTTGCCGAGCGGTGAAGGGCTGGAAACTGTTTTGAATTTTTTTTTTAAAAAAAAAATCGAGACGGGACCATTCTGGTTGCTTTTGCGCAATGTTCTTTCAGGGTTGCGGTTGTGTCGAGTTCTCTTTTTCTTTGTCTTTGGGGGGAAAGCTGAACTTTTTCAAAAAAAAAAAAAAAAAAAAAAAAGACTCGGTGACGCATCATCGAGATGGGTGGCAGCGTCTTTTCTCTCCCTCTTTTTTTTATTTTTATTTTGTTTTATTCTTCATTTTTATATACTATCATCATCATACAAAATTATACAATATTGCTTTTCTTTTCTTTGCTTTTGCCTTTGCTGCCGCTAGTGATGTTGAGGAAAAAAGAGGCAAACAAAGAGTTGGCCGCAACTACGTATCAGCGCCATGTGGCTTGCTTTGATGAGACAACCGGCTATCAGGGGGGGGGGGGTCGTGCTCGATGCTCGCCTGATTGATGCCTTGCTCAGCTTTTCGGCTTCCAAACCATCCAGGTGAACAAGACGATCAACTTATATTATATAACGGAGGCTCTTCGTGGAACTGCCGATCAAAGGTTTTCTGGTTCAACGAGAGTGAGTTGAACGGTTCTCAGAGGCACAAACAGGTGCTAGTATGTACCTACTATAGTAGTTACCTATAGTAAGGTACTTGATAGGCGCCGTGCCACTGCATGCAGCCTACAGGGCGCCTCATGTGCCTGGGCGGGCGGCTGAGGCTACCCAAGGTACCAGGCCACTTGTGCTCCATACGGAGTGCAGTAGTTCTGCTGCTAGCTCTGCGTGGCCCCCTGCACCAGCAGTTGATGGCGGATTTGGCCCATGCACGGGGAGATTGAACTGCAAAGTAGAAGAAGAAGCAAGGGGAGCAGAGGCAGAGGCAGAGGCAGAGGAGAGAAGCCCGAGGAAATGCGCCGAGCCTCGTGTACCTAATGTCAACATATGGCAGTACGGTGCTACCTGGTACCTTACCTAGTGCCTTGGTACTTGGGTACCTTATGAGAAGCGGCATCAGCCGCGGTCTGTTGTATATTCGGTGCGGTACGGCCACAGCGGAGTACATGCTAGGTACTACCTACTAGGTAGGTACCTTAGTAGTAGTACTACCTAGTACCTCTGGTAGGTACTATGTACTTAAAACTGATACAGGTACTACCTAAAGGTTAGTACCAAGGTCAGTGGTATAGTAACTTGATAAGTTCCTGGTAAGGTAGGTTGTACCTGTAAGTGAAGCAGCATATAAGTCAGACTAGTGCCTAATGGGACACCCCCCTAAATAAGACACATGTTTTTTTCTATTTTTATCTTATTTTAATAACAACACTAAAATTCAACTTGCGATTTTTTATATATTTATTATTATTATTTTATTTTATTTTTTTTTATAATAAAGAGAAATGCCTAAATATTTTAAAAATGCAATTCTTTTAGCTATTAAAGATATAGAAAATAAGATATCTTTATAAAAAGCTACACAATGCTAAGGAATTCCTTAATTAACACTATATAACTATTTAAAGGGCTCTATTATAAAAAATAAGGCCAATAAGCACAATTAACATCTTTCTAAGCAGCAGGAATTACATCTTATAAATTAAATATTATTACAAAGTGCCCTAGGCTTTACCTTAATACACTAACAAGTCTAAGAGTTTGCTGCTTAGATTATCAAGGCTAGTAGCAATAGTTAACTACTTAAAAAAGCATAGATAAAAGGTTTCCTTTAACAAAACCTAAAAGTTAAGATTATTAAAGACAAGCCTTTAGATTCTTGCTGCCTTAATAAGGCTATAACTAAGATTATAAAGGAATTTTTCTCTTTTTTAATAATCCTAGAGATTAAAGACATCCTACCTAACAATCATTACAATATAGATAAGACAGGAATCCTAGAAGGCTATAGTAATAATAAGCTAGTGCTTAGGTTGGCTAATAAAAAGGTTATAATAAAGAAACAGCCTGGCTTATACTATTAGACTTTAATTATTAAGTATATTTTAGCAATAGGTTAGATTCTTTGCCTATTGGTTATTTTTAAAGGCTTGAGCGTTTAGTAATAATAATTTCCTTTAGAGCTTGATTTCTTAGCTAACTAGGTGTTTAATGCATTAAAGAAAGGCTAGATTAATAATGCTATTGCTTTAAAATAACTTCAAGAGATCTTTATTCTTAAGACAAAGCTAAAGAAGCCATTAAAGCAATTACTTATTATTAATAATTATAAAAGTTATTGCATAAATAATTTCCTTTATAAATACTATATTAACAATATTTATTTACTACTTTTACTACCTTATACCTTTTATATCCTTTAACTTCTTAATATCTTAATTTTTTCACTTATAAAAACCTATTATAAACAAGCCCTTATAAACTTCCTTAATCTTAATAATTCTACACTATACAATAAGATAGTCTTCCTTTATTGCTATTATAAAGTTAAAAAGCTTGCTTTAACTAAAAGAAATACTTAAGCTAGATAGGTTGGATTAAGGTTGTAGCTAGTTAATATAGCAAAGCTATTAATAAATTAATATCTTATTCTAGAAGAAAAAGGCTAACCTAATAAAAAAACAATGCCCTAAATGCCATTATTAATAAATAAAAAAAGAAAAGACTAAGATTTTATTATTTTTAACACACTAAAATAGTTACAACAAGTCTGCATGATTGTTAATTTAATTAGTATTACTAACCTAACTACCTGGCTGCTTTTCTAGAAGATAAAAAGTTATCTAGACTGCTAAAATACAAAATTAGTAGCAGTAAAAGCCTAGATTTAAAATCTATAGCATTAAATTAATAGCCTTAAGCTAAGGAAGAAAAAAAAAGTAAAAGAAAACCTAAATAGTTAGTTTATTAAGATTAAGGAGATAATAAATACAAGAAAGCAACTTAAATAATAATTACAGCCTCAAGCAGTATTATAAACAATAGCTAGAATAGAATTTAAAGACCTATACTACTTATAGCAACTAGAATAAAAAAAATATATAAAAAAACATATTAAATAATATTATTGTATTATTTTTCTTCTTTAGTATTGATCCTGAATTTGACTAATTTATATGTCCCATTTAGGGGGGTGTCCTATTAGGCACTAGTCTGACTTAAATGCAACTCCAAATAGGTACTACCATCGCGCGCCATGGTGGTTTTTGGTGATGATTTATCCTTTGGTGACTGTATCTGTGAGTACTGCTACAAGTTTTTGTTTCTCTAGTGAGCCTGTTAAGGCAGTAAAAGGCTCACCAGAGGGCTCACCAGAGGAAAAACGTGTTGGAACCCTTGTGGGAGCAGTCACCAGAAATCCCCTTGGCGCGCGATGGTACTTAGGTGCTGTGGCAATCAGGCGCGAAATATTGCCGACCATGCCCGTTCAATACCTTATGCACAAAGCATCGTTTGTGGAGCCCAGCAGCGGCAGCGGCAGAAGCCCCCTCTGCTCTGGGTACAGCGCAGGTACCTACCTACCTGTATATTGATAGCATCTCGGCGCCTGGCAAAGGGGGCCGTTCCAGGGACCGCGTCCCCGCCGTTGGCCGCTGGCTCGGAGGGGTGGCGCTGCTTCAGGGCTTCTCCCCTTCGCTATGGCAGATCTCGCCTCCCGCGCCGCCCAATCCAATCGCACCACGGCACGCCAAAGCCCGTATCTTCTTTTTTTCCCCCCCCCCCCCCCCCAACCCCGACTCGTACCATCACCACACCCGGTCCAATCATCAACCATCCCCCCAGTCGAAACCACCTTCTTCCATCCTGCCCTCGGCACAGCCCCTCCTCCTGGACGCTGGAGAATACTGCCTGTCCTCGTGTTGTGCTACGGAGCCAAAGGCGAATCACCAGCTGGCAGCGCCCGCAGATTTTCGCCTCCGCTTGCCCCCTTCTCCCCGGTTCCCCCATCGCCGGAATCCTCGCGAGGCCCAAGCGGCTCAAAGGGGTGTGTCGAGACTCTTGCGGCGCGAATCGGTGCGAGGCGCCGTCCTGAGACGACAACGCACTCCTCGCGGCGCAGCACAAGGCTGGACAGCCACAGGCAGTCCGTTTGCAGGCGCCCTCCACTCGCGCCCCCCGCCCCGACGCAGACCCGTCCTGCGAGGCCCTCTGAAGCAGTCTCCAACACCGCCGACAAACCTCATGGCCGCTGTCGCCCAGCGTCGTCCATGAAGCAGCACCTTCACCACTCTGGCCTCGAGCAAAGACAAGCCGCATCCGCCCACGGCGTCGACATCCCGTCCCGCCCGCTCTGATATATCCCCCCCCCCCTGGGAACCGACTCCCGACTCTCCGGCCTGCCGGGCTGCATTGACGCACTTGCTTGGCCCTTCTTTTGCTTTGCTCTTTGCCCGCACTGTCCTGATCCCCCGCTCTCGAGACAATGGCTTCGCGAGGAGCAAACGACGGGCCTACCCGGCCCGATGTGGGCGATATTCTAATGGTGATCCGTACGCCTGAGCCTCGCCCTCGGCCGCCCCCCCCCCCCCCCCCCTTCTCTCTATGCATACTCACACACACACACACATATATATATATATATTCCCCCTCCATTTCTTCCCCGTATGCCATTGCGCCAAGATCCTAACCGCCCCTCTTTCTCTATGCAGATGACTTTCAGGCCCGCAGCTCAGATGAGTTGAGTCTCAAGAAAGGAGACCGAGTCGAGTTGCTGGAGCGAGACGACGAATTTGGAGACGGCTGGTTCCTAGGCCGCCACTTTGCGAATAACAACACTGGTCTCTTCCCCGAAGGCGTGTAGCATCCATCTCCCCGTCTCCGGCAGGCGGGCCTCTTTTTTTCTGACCGTTTTGCTTCTAGTCTACACCCGACCGACCCCAAGAGCCGTCTCGAACCCAACTTTGGCTCCCGTGTTCGTCGCCTCGCAGCCGCTCTCTCCCTTGGTGGAAGTCACGCATGAAGCTGCCCTCGCATCGGCCAGCACGTCCGCCGCGCCGTTGCCATCGAGCGAGGCGCCGTCCGCCCTGCCGATTCATCTGCTCAAGGCGCAGTCGGCCCCTACGTCTGGCCCTGGCCTGGGCGGGGCGGCGTCTCCCGTTTCCGCGTTTGGCGGGCCATCCGCAAACGCCGGGCAGGACGAGGTCCTCAGCGAGACCCTAAATGTCATCAACGAGCACATCACGCACTTGCAGTCGCCGCCCGGCACCGGTGCCACGAATGCCGCCGCCACGGACTCTGGCAGCGAGTACAGCGTCGCGATTGACCACCGAATGTCCTACATCCAGGGAGAAGAGACGGATGAAGAGGAAGACGCCGTGCATACTCGTGCCGAGGTCGAAGCCTGGTCTCCGGACGACGTGGCCGAGTACCTCTTCACCGAAGGCGTCGAGAAGCACCATTGCGAGGTTTTCAGGGACCAGGAGATTTCCGGGGAAGTCTTGCTGGGCATGGATCAGAGCTCCCTGTTCATCAAGGACTTCGACCTGGGTTCCGTGGGCCGGCGCCTGAAGACGTGGCAGAAGATTAAGAATCTCCAAGACGAGGTTAGCGGCGAGGAGCCAGAGGCGAAGCGCGCCACGCATACCCGCGGCAGCGATGGCGGATCCGAGGACGCGAAACGGACGAGAAGTCGAACGAGCACCCTGACAGGGAACTCTGCGTCGCGACCCACCTCCGTCCAGGCTAGGCGCCTGTCCCTGGCCCAGTCATCAAACAAGGCTTCTCAAGCCGCTCATATGACCCCGACAAACGGCGGCAGCCAGGAGAGCCCATCTCGCGCGCACCTCAAACGGCCGTCGGCGGCGTCCATACGGGACTTGAACCACTCGCGACGCCACTCGTCCACCGAATTTCGCCTTGCGGGCTCCAATGCGACTCCGGCGCCAAAGGTACCGTTATCGACAAACGCGAACCTGTCCGCCGGTGATGGCGTGCATAAGAAACAGCCTTCCTTCGATCGCAATTGGACCCTGGGCGGCGCCATCTCGCAGACTTCTCAAAGGCCGCTCTCCTCCACGGGATTGCAGGAAATGCTGGGCGCGTCCGAGCCGGAGCTGCAGGACTCGGCCGTCGAGCTGGATCGCGGCTACTTTTCTGGCACCGAGGTAAATGCAAGGATGCGCAATGCTTTGCGGAAATGTGATGGCGCTAACCACGGGCGGCAACAGAGCTACGCGGACGAGCAGAGGGTGCGCAGCGCGACGGCCCTCTCCCGGCACTCGAGGTACGGTAGCGTCGACTCGTTCAGGGACGGGGCGCCGTCCGCCGCCCAGAAGTACTACGGGATCCAGCCGACTCCCCACAAGCGAAACGCCTCGACGAATACGACCGACTCCGTCCGCCCGCCGCCTCCGGCCAAGGACGGCCCGGCTCCGGCCGTCACCAAGCTGGACACCGTAGCCAGCCCCGTTCAGGCGGAAGCATCGCCCGTCGTCGGTAGGCCTCAGGGCCTCAGTGCCGACTGGCTCTCATCAGTGACCAAGCCAGTCGGCAAGGCCACTCGGCCGGCCATGCGGGCCATTTCAGATAAGCTTACTTTCGAGCGATCCAAGGTTGTGGGATCAGCCGACCTATCGACCAACGAGCCGTCCATGCCGTCGCCGGTGCGAACGGGATCTAGCACTCCCTCGGCAGGGCTGAGCCTCGATCTCGAGTCTCACGAGGCGCTCAAGAGCCCCGTCACGGCGACGGCTCCCGCCAACAAGACCAGCCGGAAGAAGGGCAAAAAGGAAACCAGCGCCTACACGCAGGGCTTGTTGAAGATACCGCCCCAGGCGGCCATGAAGGATGCGGATTACTACGGCTGGATGAAGAAAAAGAGCTCCAACCTGATGACGACGTGGAAACCCCGGTTCTTTGTCCTCAAGGGGCGACGGCTTGCCTATTACTACTCTGAAGAAGACGACCAAGAAAAGGGCCTCATCGACATCTCGTTCCACCGCGTGCTTCCGGCCGACAACGAGAGGCTGACCGGGCTGCACGCCACCCTGACTGGCGCCGCCGGTGGGCAAAGCATGCCGGGCAGCCACAGCGCAGGCAATGACGGCCTGGCCCTGGAGAAGGGGGACGATACCATGTTCATTTTCAAACTAGTCCCACCGCGGGCGGGCCTGTCCAAGGGCGTGAGCTTCACGAAGCCCACGGTTCACTACTTCGCCGTGCCAAATCTGAAGCAGGGCCGTCTGTGGATGGCTGCCCTGATGAAGTCGACGATCGAGCGAGATGACACACAGCCAATAACTACAACGTATCAACAAAAGACGATATCCCTGGCCAAAGCGAAGCAGATGCGCCACCGCCCTCCCGCACTGATGAACTCTGAAGACTCTGCCGAAGGGGGGGGAGCCGGTGAAACGGACAGCGGAGTGTCCGGCATGGGCAAGCTTGCAGCTCTCAAGATCGACGGCGCTCAGTTAGACGTTGATTTCGGCGACAGGGATAGAGCTCTCTCGCCTCTGAGCGCCTAAGGCGCGCTACGACGGATGAAGGGATGAAATGGGGTAGGGGAATGAAACTCTACGTGTCACGAAGCTATCCGCTTAGAAGGAATGAATTATTTTTTTTGAAAAAAAAAAAACGAAAAGGAGAAGGGGGGTTGGGGGGGAGAAGGGAAAAAGAAAGAAAGGGAGAAAGAGAAAAGACAAGTATTTTTTTTTTCTTAGGGAGGAGTTTTTGTTGTTCTTTTCTTTTCTTTTCTTTTTTCTTTTTCTTTTTTTTTTGATTTTTTCCTTACTGGCGCTTTCGTGGAGATGATGCTGACAAGACGAGATGAGATGGATGAGTGAAAGGGAGTGAAGGGGGGGGGGGAAGGGTTGGGGGAGGGAAACCAGCGACTTTTTTTTCTTATATATATATAAATGGATGGATGCATGGATGGATGGATGGACGGGTGCTTTGCGTGTTGTTTGTGCCTATGGAAGAAACTGCTCCTCTTTCTTTCTAGTACACACTACTAATTGATGAGAATTATTTCCCGTCTTCTTTCTTCTTTTCTTTTTTGTGTTTTCTTCTTCTTTTTTTTCTTCTTCTATTTAATCGTGTATATAAAATAGTGGGCTGGTTCCAGTGGTACCAGGTCTGATATTCAACAATACTTTTTTTTTTTTTTTTTTTTTTTTTGGAAAAAAAAAAGAGTCGCTTGCGCGATGCGGAGATAAATTAAAATTTACACTGTCAAAAATATTCATATATGGAATAGCGACAGGTGAAAATAACGACGCTTTCGTATTATAATATAGAAGTCTATATCAGGCCCGGGATTATATAGTAAAAAGAACGATAAAAAATTGTATATCGTGTCCGTCCTTTTTATCCGGTGGCCGGAAACGCCCCCATGAAGTCGTCTCTCCCCCTCCCCCCCCCTTTTTTTTAGGGGGGGCGTGCCTCAAAAATCCCCTTCCCTACACCAGACAGTGCAGCCATGGTATACGTGCTCAGCTCATGTCCATTCACCAATGTCGCATATAAACCTTCTCAACAATCACTAGCCCTTCGCTGCTTCCGGGCGCAATTTTATCGCCCTCTCCCCTCCCCACATGCTCTATGAATCGCCGTGTAGCTTTTGATTCATCCCCTGGAGGAGCTGGCGGATTGACTTCATCAGGTGTTGCTCCACTCCCTCAAAGTTGCTCACCGGCTCGCCCTCTGCGGCCTTGGGCATTATGCTTGCATCTGCAAGGCCGATGACACGATCAATAGCAGATAGAGTCACAGCCTCAGCCTTGGCTTCGCCTAGGCCAGACTTGATCGCATTGACAGAGGCATCCTTGAGACCGTTCAATGCAGCCAGAACTTTGGGCTCAAAAACTGGCGGCGTATCTGCCGGCAACGCGGTCGAGTTGCTGGGGGTGGGGCTCTTGCCTTTGGTAAAGCCATCGATGACTTGGCGAATGCCCTTGATGCAGATTGCTTCCATCTTGTCGTTTTCGGTAGCTTCTTTCTTAAGTCCTATACACCTGTTCAGAGCTGACATGACGATGGCCTCGGCCTTGGGGTTGCCGGCTTTCTTGAGATTCTCCACAAGGCCGTTTTTGAGGCCGACAACTGCGGTGAGGAGGCGGGGCTCAATGATCGGTCTGGCGGGACCTGCCGACGGCCGAGCTTGTGGCGGGTGGCTTGCGGTCTGCGCGGTCGTCCGTTGCGGTGCCGACGCAGCGCCTGGGACGGCCGCCTTTGATTCTGGGGCAGTAGCCGAAACAGTGGCCGGGCGTGGCTGCTGGCCCGGCGCAACAGCAACGGGCGGTGCGCCGGCCCCGCCGTCCTCGGCTTTGACAGACGGATTTGCCAACGGCGGCGGTCGCGAGGCATAGGGGGAACTGTAGGCCCCCGGCCGAGGCACGCCTAGCTGGGGGCGAGCTGGAGCTGCCGGCGGGCCATATCCCGGCAACTGGATCGGAGCCGGAGGCGGAGCGCCCACTGCTGGCTGAACCGGCTGGTGCCCGGGGGGTGACTGCGACGCGCCATACTGCACGGGGCGCGCCACGTGGCCCGGGTGCGCAGCATACGCGGGTGCTTGATATGCGGGAGCCGGTGCTTGGCCAGGAGGGTAGCCGAGATGCGCACCGCGAGCCATGTGCTGTGCGGCGTAAGGATAGGAGTAATGATGCCCGTAGGCCTGTGCTGCTGCCAATCCTCGGTCGGGAGAGGTTGCCTTTCGTTTCTTCCCAGCATCCAGCTCGACACCAGGTACTCGAGACCAAAGATTGGTCGTCTCGTCCTTCTTGAATGCTTCGTTCCCAATCAGATTGTGGCGAACGCTACTTTCCCATCCCTTGGTCTCGGTGTGGAAATAGAACCACGGGTATCTCTGGCAAATCCTCTTGTAGATTTGCTTCAATGTGAGGCCGTCGGGGCCTGCCGCCGTCAATGTTTCGTCGATAAGAACACCGTAATTCTTGTTCGGCTTCTGAAGTTGCTCCTCTGTGTAGTCCTCAATCTTGAGCTCCAGAGGCGGCGACTTGGGCCGTGCCTTCTTCTCCTTCTTCTCCCTCGCTCGTCTCTCGGCATCGGAGCCTTCGGCGCCATCCTCATTCTTGGGTTTCCGAGGCTTGTACTTGCGCTTCTCCGGGCGGTCGGCTCCGTCTCCAGGCAAGGGGTTTTTCCTTGGCCGGCCGACTTTGCGCTTGGTAGGCGGCTCAACTGGCGGCGGTTGCGGAATTGTCTTCTTCGCCATCTCTTGCTGCTGCTTCTTCAGCAAGCGCTGCTCCCTCTTTGACATGATGCCGTTCTTGGGCGGTCTCCCAGGGCCTCTCTTACGAGGCATCTGTGGCATTGAGGGGTCGTTGTTGGCTTCTCCCTCATCTTTGATTTCGGAATCTCCCTCGACAGATGCTTCAGGCACGTCTGCGTCTCCTTCTCCTTCTTCTCCTTCTTCTTCTTCGTCGTCCTCTTCGTCGTCGTCCTCTTCGTCGTCGTCGTCGTCGTCGTCGTCGTCCTCTCCTTCCTCCTCCCCCTCGGCTCCCTCTTCTTCATCCCCATCTTCCTCATCGTCCCCGCCAAAGTCGGATAGCTCGACCGGGCTAACATCCACGTCCGACAGCTCATCGCTCGTATCTTGAATCTGGCCATTGCCATGAGACTGTTCAAAGTCGAAACTCATGCTCTTTCCGCCATGGGCGTGCCGTTTCTTCGCAGCATCCTCTTCCTGGTATTCCTCCGCGCCGGTTCGGCCCCTCTCAACCCCGTTAATGATGAACCTGAAATCAACATCCTTAATCTGCAGGCGATCACCGCATTTCAAAACCACCTTGTCGCTCTTGTAATGCACGTCCTCGCAGAAAAACCCATTCTTGTGCAGGGGAATGGCCTCAAATACGCCCTCGTCTTGATTGTAGGAAACCTTGAGGTGCTCCCGAGATATGGCTTTGGTCTTGCTCGCGATGTTGGGGCCAGGAGAGTGAATGCCGATGAAGGGAACATGCCAGGGGGACGGCCTCAGCGAGGCCAAGTCTACCGCAGCCGCCCCAGGGGTATGAGAGACGTATTGGCGGTTTGATATAATGTTGTCCTGGGAGTTTTCGTTTTCGTTTTCGTTTCTCGACGACGCCGTCGTGCTCGTCTTGCGCCGTTTGGCCGGACGTCCGTTTCCTTCGCTATCTGATTCGGGGCCGAGCATGCCGCCTTCCTCACTGACATACGATTTACTAAACTTGTGGCGGTCATGGGCAATGGGGGATGGTGGCGGAAGCCCTCTGCTGGCGTTCTCCTCGACCCGCCGTTTGTATTCGTCGGCACGCTTCTCATCGCGCCTGGCCTGCTCCAGAGCCCGCTGATCACGCCCGATGATGACGGCATAGGTGGTCATCTGAAAGACGCTGTCGGCGAATTCTATGCGAGCAAACGATTCCAGGCCCATGTCGGGGCCAGCCTGGCGCAGGTTATTATTGGCCGAGCCCAGGCCAAAGCACCCTTGTCCCACGAGATTGGGCAGAGTCACCTGGGAAGGGGTCACGGTGGGCGGCGGCGACATGGCGGGCGGTGCCGCAGACATGGAGGCCAGGGCCATCATCATGTACGCATGCCGATGGTCTATAGTGGCGGCCTGTGGAGTGTAGGGTGTTGAAGGCTGGAACTGCTCCGTCGAGGACACATGCGTGGTCTGCGTCTCGGCGGCGGCAGCAGCAGTAGCCGCCCCGACATCAGGAGCATCCAACATGGTGACGTCCTCACCCTTGCCAACTTGAGATGCGATTCTATCCTTGAACTCGCCAGGGCCACCAGAGGCGTTTGCTGTGGGCGTAACGGGCGGCTCGTGGCTGGCGTTGTCGGTCTTGGCACCGCCGTCAAACTCTGGAGGGGGCGGCGGCGGAGTCGACAGTCGGTTGGTGGTTGAGTCCGCGGATGGAGCCGACGCAGGTCTTTGCTGCTGCGCGGGAGCAGAACTTGATGAGGGCGATGATGTTGGCGGAGCGGCAGCCGTTGTAGGAAGAGATCCAGCCCCAGCAGCAGCAGAGGCGGGGCCGTCACCGCCTCTGGGGCCAGACTGAGCATCAGCCGATGCCGTCTGCTCGCCCGTCGACGCGGCGGCTTCTGGCATCGGCGGGCCCTCCTTCTCTGGCTCCCGCTCAGGTTCCCGCTCAGATTCCCGCTCGGGCTCTTGCGCTGGCGTTTGCACGGCTTCGGCCTCCATCGAGGCAGCCGCTGGCCCGTCAGGCGGCAGCAGCTGTTGCGCAGCACTGCCACGACGAGAAGCCGCAGCTTCCGCAGCTTCTCGAGCGCTCATCGTGGCTGCAGCAGCGGCGATTTGGGCGTCGGGGCCGGCATCGTGGTTGTGGTCGCGGAGGCCGTCGTGACCGGCGCTGGACGAAGTCATCGCTGCTCGCTCGCTGCGGGTGCAACAGCTCATTCGCCTAGGCGCGAAAAGGGAGGAGGGGGGGGGGGGGGATGCAAATCGCTCGAGCGAAGGGCCTCCTCTGGACGGCGAGGCTGACGTCTTGTCTTGCCGATTGCTGTCTTGCTTATGGCGCTGGTCGAGCAGCAGCAGCAGCAGCAGCAACAGCAGCAGCCTCGGGCGGAAGCGGAAATTGCGAATCAATTCCCTTTTGCAGCCTCTTTGGTTGAACTTTCTGGCGCGATTGCCGGGAGGGTCACAGGCTCGATCCGGCATGCTGATTGGCCGGCCTGGCGGGTTTATGGGTTGCTCTAGCCGCTAAGAGCAGCCCGAAAAAAAAAAAAAAGTTTGGCCCAGCAAAACTTGGGCTTTCTGTTGGCAAGAGCCCGTTTGTCGGTTCCCCGCGTTCGGTCTCCTTGCGGTATAACATTGGTTTTTGCTCTTGCCGACCTGCGATTTTTTTTAAATTTTTTTTTTGATTTTTTTGATTTTTTAATTTCCTTTTTTTTTTTCAAAATTTTTTTTTTTAAATTTTCAATTTTTTTTCGGCTCTGCTCTGCACTTGCTTTGCTTCGCTTTCCCTTTTGGGCCTGGGCGCAAACGTAGCGGCCGGCTGATGACTCATCCTAGTGGTGCACGAGGCGCTCTGTATCGCCGAAAAAAAAAAAGGCTGCAAATGGAGGAGCTTTTCTTGCCCTCGCATTTGCTTTTAGTCCCATCATCCATCATCTAATCTATCAAATCAAAAACAATCTTCTTTTCTTCTTTTGTTTTCTTCTTTAGCAGCAATTCAAGCAATGCTTCTCCAATTCAAATATTTGGTCTGACTTTGGTCAGTTTTTCTCTACGCCATTCTCATCTTTCTTCCATTTCTTGTACGCCTGCCTTTGCAATACTATAAAGGAGGACCCCAATCGTCTCTACCCGATTTATCAAATAAATTGAAGCTGTTGCTACCTATTGTTTTCATGGCTCTCTCTCTCTCTCTCTCTATAATTTGGTTCACATTTTCCGTGCGTTGCCCCTCTTTGTCTCAGAACAAGCCTCCCTTCTATTGGTCGGCTATTTTAATTCGACTGATTCGCTGTTCTCGAGTTGGTCCATAACTTGAGCGGCTACTGTAACAAGTTGCGGGATCACCACGTCCACTCAAAACGCCACGGTTGTGCAGTAACACAAGACAATTGTTCAGGCATGAACAACTGGCGCTACAAACAAGGGGCTAAAGAAAAAAAAATTGTTCCAGGTGCGCTTTCTTGGCTGCCAATAGCACAGTGAACTGCCCCAGCACAAAAAAAATATTTTTTTTTAACAATAATAATAATAAATAAAGCAGAGTAATGGGAAGTGAGCAAGCGTCGCCTCTGGAATTGAGGGCAAGGCAAATGAATAAATTCAAAGTCAGGACCGCCTGATGCTGGCTTTGCTGCATCGTGCTTTATTTTTGCCTATTCTTTCCGTAAATATCGTTCGTTGTCTTCCTTTCACCAATTTTCGTCTACGGTTTTTTCCAACTCGGGAAGACGAAGATGCCAAAGTTTCGGATTCAGATCCACCGTCCTGGCCGATATCCCCGGCCCTTCCACCTCCAAAGTTCCAGCTCCGAACACTCTCGCTATGTGCAGATGCTCCTCCAGCAAGACGACATCCCCGTACTGCACAACATTCTCGCTTCTGTATTCGTCTGGCTCCTGCTGGCAGGATTTCTTGTCTTCCCCGGGACTTTCACCAGTCTTCAAAAGTCGGTTGCGAGCAAAGGCGATGACGACGGCACCTTGGGAGACCAAGCCGCCAAGCTCTTCGTAAACAGCATCAAGAACATACCGCTGCTGGTCATAGCCGCGGTAATGTGCGGCGTGTCCGCCGTGGGCATGCTTGTTCTTACCACCAAGCACGCGAAAAACTACGTCTGGATCGTCAACAAGCTGTTCTTACCGGGCATGACCAACTCTCTGGCCGGCTTGGTTTCGACGCTCGTTGGCGTCTACACTCAGCAACACGGCACATGGAGCATCACGGCCAAGATAACCGCCATTGTTGAGGGAGCTTCGCTTGGTGTGTGCGGGGGGCTTTTTCTTCTATACCAGCTCGCACTCCTGAGAAGAGTCAAGGCAAGCCACGGAGAACACTACCAGGGTTGGCCGGGACACAGGTATTCACAGCAACTGTTTCCAGAGAAGCCATGATGGTGTTTGTAAAAAAAACAGACGGCTAGATGTAATAATAATAATAAAAAAGCTTCGCTGGCGAAGAACGAGATATGACGCTTGATTTGGGATGGAAATGGGGATGAGGATTAGGATGGGGATCGGGATGGGGATAGGGATGGAATGGGACAGAAACACACTAATCATCAATCGCTATTTAATATAGACGAGCCCTCATTCAATCCTACATAAAAAAAGAAAAGAAAAGAAAAGAAAAGATTCGTTACAGCAACGGCGCTCGCTCGCTCGAAACAATCGAGTGGCCATTTTTCCAGCCCATGAATCGCTCCGACAGCCTGTACGAGCTGTGGCAGAGCATGCCGGCCAAGAAGCCAACCGCGTCATTCCTGAAGGCGAGGAGGCCAGACGTCGTTACCAACATCACCGTCCACCTTTCGAGGCGTTCTTCATCCGACAGGTTCCGATGTTGTCTTGCGCCTGCAAGGCGGCCTCCTTGGGCGGCGGATACATGCCAGAGATCGGGAGCGCCTTGGTTCAGGGTGTGCCCGACCTTGGCCAGCTCCAGGCCAGCGCCTAGCACCATGATCCCAAGCAGGCCCTTGGGATATTGCGTCAGCAGGCCGACGAGCGTCTTGCCAAACAAGAGCCCCAGGAGGACTTTCGAGAGACCCAGGAGGATGACGCTGGCTCCGCTGCGCGCGCCGAAGCGGTACTGAGCAGCCAGTCCCCCGGCACCGTGGCAGACTGGCATGGCTCCGAACCATGTGCCCGTGAGGTTCATGAGCGCGACGCTGAGGCCGATGGAGGTGACGGAAGGGGTTGGCAGGTCCGGCAGCAGGTCGCCGGCCAGAGCACTCACCGCGATGATGGAGTTTAGAGTTGTCAGGGGAAGCTGCCCTATGGCCATCCACAAGGCCGGGGCGTCTCCCGAGCCGATCCAGGAGGGGAGCACAAAGTGCGGGCGCCATGCGTGGAACCAAGGCAAGCTCTGATGCGAGGTGAGCACTTGGACGAGGGCCAGCACAAGAGCCAGGATGAAGAAGCTCAGGGCGTAGGGGAAGCGAGGCAAGTTCTGCGTAAAAATGAGGACGAGGAACGCCGCCAAGGCCCAGATGCGGTTATCAAGGACGGGGTGGATCCAGTCAAGGGGCTGCAGGAGAGACGAGCCAGCGCCGATGATCAAGGAGAGACCGGCCCCGAGCTGAATGCCCTTTACCACGGGGATGGGCACCACGGCCACGGCTCCTCTCAGCAAGCCCGTCACACTCATGATGAGCACCGCTGCGCCGACCCATTGTCCGGCGGCGATGACGACACCCATAGAGGGATCCTCCCGCGCCGAGATGGCCGCCGCGGCAATTGCCTAGTTCCCGCAAGGGACGGGGAGAGCGTTAGCAACGAGCTTCTAGAATGATGATTACACTCTCTCCTCCTCTCAGAGAAAAAAAATTATCAGAAAAAACCTGAAAAAAACCTGAAAAAAACCTGAAAAAAAACTGAACCCCCCCCAGGGCAGAATAAAGAAGCTATGCCGAGGTCCAAGTCAAGGGGCAACCAAAAGCGCTCCACACAACATGCATACTACCAGCACTACACAGACACAAATCAAAATTACCTTCATGGGCTGCACCGGCAAGGGCATGCCAAAGACCACTCCGGTGAGAACGTTGAAGACGCCGGAGAAGACCAGCGTCGAGCCCAGGTCGATGTACCCCTTGGCCGCGAGGGCGATCATGAGAGGAAGCAGGGTCCCCAAATCGCCAAGAGAGCCGGATATCTCGGCCAGGGGCGCATCGCGAAAGGTAGCCAGGTTATGGGCGTTGAGGCGCCGCACTCGGGCCAGCCAGGCGGTCGCCATTCTTTGGGCGCTTCTTCTTGGAGCCGCGGCCAGAAAGCGGGAATGGCGATGATGGCGACGAAAATGAGAAGGCGAGTACGGAGTAGATGTCACCAGAAAGAGAAAAAAAAAAGGGGGGGGGGGAGAGAGACATGCACCAAGACTCCCTTTTTCTCAGGCTCGCCTTTTCAATACAAGATATGCCATAGTGCTGTGTTTGATGGTTTTTACAAACAAAGCTTGACAAGAAGCTGAAATGGGCTCACGTGGTTGGATTCATGGGATTACGTCGGCGGATCGAAGTGCCGTTTCCGGGACAGCCATCGACACATCTCCGCGGTGTCATTGGAGAGTTTGCTGATGCGCCTCGGAAAGGGTCAAGTTGTCAACCATCTACTGGTCCTTTTTTATTTTTTTTTATTTTTTTTTTCCTCTTTTTTCTTTTCCTTTTTTTTTCTTTTCCTTTTTTCTTTTCGGTTTCTGGTCAAAAAAAGGAGCGTCTTGACAGCTGGGCAAAATTGCCAAGGTGTCAGCTCTCCGGGCAGTCGTTCGCTCCCGCAAGCGCTCCCGCAAAGGCCATCCCGAGGGCATCGAAAATCATGCGCTATATCGATTCCCGGGCGATTCGCGCGCCTTTGCCACAGCCCTTGGATGCATGCACACGCCCTATTGCATTGTGTATTTTCGCCGCATATCACTTTGCTGCCAAGGTTTCGCTGTCGGGAAGGGCTGTCCCAAATGATGTCTCATCACGTGACTCGCGATACGGGACTGGTTCGGTTCGCGGTCCGAGACACGTGTTACATGCGTACAGTGAGTTAGGGTAGGTGCCTTGGGTATCTCGATATTGCTGCAAGTGCAGAAATTTCGTAAAAGGGTCACCTCAGCCCGCGGGTCCAAGTCCTGACAATGGTTCTTCGATTCAAAAAAAAAAAGGAGCCTTTTCGACAGGAGCATACGGTGAAAAGGGGGGAAGCACAATGCCTCTCGTCAGCATATTAGTAGTGCTACTTACTACCTAGGAGTACTACGGAGTACGATCCATCGAAACCAATGCGGCAGACCACACAGAGAGAGAGAGCTCCAAAAAAAGAAGACCTCTTTTCAACATTGTCGGAGTTCCACCGAGGTATTTGGCCAGCCGACGACAAAACCCGCGCTCTGGACCGCCCAAGTAATATTATTATTGAACAGCGGAGCCCCATAGCTTTAGGCAGGAGAGCTCATTACCGGAGGAACCGACTGCATCGGATTTGGCGTGTCCACGGAACGCAGCATCTGTACGTACGTACCTTACTAAGTTGGAGTAGTATCTCTTAGTACTCAGGTACCTACCTAGGTACCGAATACCTTAGGTAGTACGTACCTTAGTACCAAGTGTTAGTACCAGTGCGTATGGAGTACGGAGTACTCTGTACCTGCATCAAGTTTTCTCCGATGCGCGGAAGTCGATATCCGGCCGTCTCCACGATACCCGCCGCGGCGAATTGGGAAAAAAAAAAAAAGAAAGAAAGAATAAGAAAAAAAGGTCTACAGAGTAATAAAAGTCATGGGAAAGGGCTGACCGCCTAGGGGATCTGCGGTGCTATCTCTGGACCTGGATATTTGTTTTTCCTCGTTCCTTTTTCGAAATGGGGAATGGCTGGGTTTGAAGCGTTTCAAGCTGGATTCCTCACGTGATGCCAGAATAAAGAGTCCCCCCCCCCCCCCCAAATGCAAAAACGGAGAACGGAAAGAGAAGTGGTGAAGTGCCGCTACATACTTTCGCGCTCCTGCACGCCGGTGCCAAGGCCCGGGGTACCAGCCTATGTAAGCAGGATGAGGTCATTGGCCGAGCTGAGCGCGCTTCTCCATCGGACCCGTGTTGACGCGAAGAAAAAGCGACACCAAAACAATCTAGAAGGGCACACGAAAAGGGTCCAATCAATGCGAAGCTGATCACTGGGGGCAGGGGTCCAAGGCAACAGCCAACGGGAGTCGGTCTCGAAACAATCGTCTTATACACCCAATTTGGGCGCCACTGGAGTCGAAGCAACAAGAACGAAAAAAAAAAAAAAAAAAGGGCAAGGGCGCCCAACTCCCGAGCTTTTGCCGGCCCCATAGAGAAGCAAGCTTTGTTCGGAGTCCACGGAGTGGCGTTTTACAATGGGAATTTCTGCAGCCCGGGGGGGGGGGGGCTCCTGTCGGGCTTGCCGGAAAGGGCAGATTTCGTTGTCACTTTACAATGGGGACGGGCCTAGGCTGCTCTTCCGTTGCCGCTTGGCGGTGTGTGTGTGTGTTGTGTTGTGTGTGTGTGTGAGCGGCGACAGCAAAGATGAGGAATGACGCTGATGGGATGACTGGGGCGTCTTGCTATATGCCACCGACTCGGAATGGAAGTACGCAGCAGTGCCGCATTGCAGTTGCGACTTATACGGTATACGATTGGACGGTCGGCAGGGCCCTGTATTGTCTCCGGAGCACGGGAGTAACATGTTATATATGCAAAGTACGTAGTGTGTAACTGAGCTGAGGTCTGGTGTTTGTTATCTCGCCCAATGACCGACCCGGCGTAACACGTAGTAATAGGGCCTTTATGATTTGACTTGATTACTACTAAGGTAGCTATGATGATAATGGCTCTGAGAAAGGTGTGGTAAGGATGCTTGATTCTTCTAAGTTATCTACTTCCCAAAGACCCCAATTTATAGTTCCCACACACTGTGCCCATTGTACCTTCCTCAGCTCCGTACGCTTTGCTAGCAGGCAGCTGCTAAGCTTTTGACGCCCCCTTGGGAGGGGTGGGGGGAGAAGAAGAAAAGAAGAGGAGGAGGAGGAGGAGGAGAAAAGGCAAATACAATTGGGTGTCTAGCCAGCCGGTTCTGAAATGATGAGTGGAATGGCGATGGATGCATGGAGTACGAGCAGGGGAGTTTACGTTGGGGGGCGCGTTTCTTCTTTTACATCTACAGGTACGGATACTTGCGCACTAATTGCGACTAGACAGGTTTGTCGATTCCTTAGTCGGGACGATGGGCTCTACCGAAGCGATATCCCGTTGCAGCCGAAGCCCGTTTGAAACTACATATTATTACTACTAGTATTACTGGTAGATGGAGCTACCTAGAAATCCAGAGGAGCTGAGCTGCGCGCCGCTGGCTCGGTTTCCAGAATATCACTCAAAAACAAAGCCACCCACAACACATCTTGCTTGATACCACCTGCAGTTTAGTAAGTATGTACTAGTATCAGTTACGCGCGCCAGGCCCGGATTTTCAAGTCAGCAGGCGACTGGTGCCCCCGTTAGTACTTGGTACCTAGTATTTGTGGCTCTCCGGGATCTGTACGGGGTACATGCAGTAGTAGGAGTGGCAGCACTACTTCCCTAGTAGTAGGTACTACTGCTAGATAGGTAGAAACGAGCCTCGGATTTTGGTAGTACCATTGCCCTCCAGACACCGTTCCATGGCCGTTGGAGGCGCGCTGAAAGTGACTGCGGCTTCGTGCTGCAGTATTCCAGACCCGGCGGCGACGGGGAGCCCAAGTTAAACTAAAATAATGGCTCTTTGCGGCAAAACCCCGTTTTGAAAAATTCGTTTTGGGGGGAGGGGAGATTTGAAGTGTGCAACGATTACAAGGGCGTCTTTTTTTTTTTTCCTTTTTTTTTTCTTTCCCTTTTTTTTTTTTTTTTTTTACAACACAGGGGATACAGGCGCCGGCGCGATTGGCATAATTCGCGCAGGCAAAAATCCTGGCCGCCGTTGCAAAGTTCCCCACATTTTGGGGGCGCCCGGGTAACCTGGATGAAGGAAGGGGTTGGTGAAAGAGGGAAAATAAAGGTTGTACGGTAAAGGGATAATTGCCAAAAAAAAAAAAAAAATTAATAAATTAATAAATAAAATAAAAATAAAAATTGAGGGCTTCCAAGCCGAAAAAAATAATAAAATAAAAATAAAATAAAATAATTGGTCACCCTCACCTCGACAAACCGCCGCACGTACCGGCCGAGAAAAGGGCCACTAAAGGCGCGGCCAAGGGCCAGGCGCAATGCCGTGTTCCGATCCGCGATATGCTATGTGTACTTTGCGGTACAAGGCTCTGTCGCGTGTCGCCGCTGCGGGCTGCAAGTACAGGTACAGGTGACTTCGTTACCTCGCCGGCCAAATTTGGCCCTGCGATGGCCCATCAGCGTCCCGTCGTGCGAAGGCGGAAATCCGTTTTCTGCTTCGACTTCCGCCCTTCTTTTTTTTTTCCCCCTTCTTCTTCTTCTTCTTCTTTTTTTTTCTTTTCCCCTTCTTTTTTTTCTTTTCTTTTACCCCCTTCCAACCCTTCTCGTCGTCCGTGTCTTGCTTCGTTCTCGTCTCTCCAGAGCAGAGTCTGCGCCTTTTCTCGCCAATCGTCAATCGCCCATCGACAATCAAGGCTCCCCCGTCTTTTTTCGCCTTCGCCAAGTTTTTCCCCCCCCAAAAAAAAGAAGGTCAGAGCGCCTCTACCCCAAATTCCCAATTCCGGTCTCTCCTCTCTTCCTCTCTCTCTCTCTCTCTCTCTCTCTCTCTCTGTCTCTTTTTTTCTTCTCCCTCTCCCTTCGCCTCGCATCTTTTCCCCAATTGCCAGCGAGTGGTCCGTGACGTGCCTCCCCCACTTTTTTTTTTTTTCCCCTACTGCCGGCTTGCCATCGAACAAAACCTCAGCGCAATCCGCTTACGCGAACCTTTTCAGACCTTTTGCCCTCATCATCTTCTCTTCCTACACCGTTGTCCTCACCTCAAGAGGTAACCAGCTCCCAATTCGCTTTCCTTCTTCACTATCGATTTTTTTTCACAATACACTGCATGTCCAATCAATCAAATCAATCACATCATCTGCGAATGCGCTCGGCGTCTGTTTCTCTTAGTGGGCCTGGTCATCTCAAAGTTGAGCTGGCGCTGCTTCAGTTGTCTCGTCGTTTTTTCGCTTCGCCTACGGCCATCGCAATCTTTGATAGCGGCACCGAAGGGAAGCTTAGATTCGTCGCATCTGTGCCGGCTTGCACGACTCTTCCCTGGGGTTCAATGGCTTCAATTGGAACTGCGTGTTTTTTTTTGAGGCATTTGATGGCGTTTCCACAATATCTCACCCCCTTGTGCTTTACCGCTTTCTCTCACGTCACCCACTCCCCCCCCCTGGCTCCTTTTTCGTTTATCAATTAAGACATGAATAAATAGCATTCAGGCGCCATGTGAGACTAACTCGACACTTTTCCTCTAGACAAAGCAAACTCTCTCCCCCCCTCAAGACACAATGGCCGCCTTCGACAAGCAACTCATTGCCGCTCGGGATGTTGCCCTGAACCAGCTGGTCAAGCGGAAGAACTGGGCCGCCAGAGAGCCTGGTGTCATTGTCGTCTTCGCCATTGTCTTTGTCGGTAAGTCGTCGCCGGTACACCACGTACATATATATATATATATATATATTATAAATACACTCAACAATACCGAAAGCATCGTTCTGACTTGTGGCCAACCCCTAGTCGCCGTCGGTCTCCTCGGTCTCTTCATCCACAGGCAGTGCGCCAAGAGACGGGCATCCAAGTCTCAGATCTAGACGACGACCTGAGAGAGAGAGAGCCCTGCTGAGGCTGGAGAAGAGGGGGGTTGGACTAGGATGTCGACGGAGAGGGGGCGCAGTAATGGACCGTGATTGTTACATGACGAAATGGTGTTGCGCGACACTTCAGCGTGGTTATAACAGCGACACGTCGCGTCAAGCAGCCGCCTCAAGAATAATGTTTTCACCTGACCGCGAGCAACACCAGCCAGTCGTCATCTTGTCGTCAAGTTTGTCAACACATATGCACGATGTACTTTGATGGGCGCTCGGATGGCTACTATATGTATATACGCATGCATACACCTGCTTGCACTCGCTCGCGGCCGCTCCATGGCCGAGAGCCACTGGTGTCGGAGATTTTGGAAGGCGCGCTCGTGCTCGTGGCCACAAGATGCTGTATTCTCTATATTCTAATACTCCTGATACCTCATACAACAATCTAGTTTTGGACCATATGATGAAACATGATGTCACGTTTGGCTATTGTTCAGCTATTCCACATGTTTCCTTGCGCGCGCGCTCGCGCATCTATTTCTAGTGTGTCGTCTAAAATCCATACTAATGGTACAAAGTTGTTTTGTTGTTTGGGTGGAAACGGGGAAAGAAAAAAAAAAGGAAGAAAGGAAAAATCAAAAAATCAAAAAAAAAAAAAAAAGAAAAGAAAAAAAAAATCACAAGCCTTCCTTGGCAAGCATGTCGGCCACATCTAGGTAAAACGCCACCGCATTGAATGTCCTCCTCACGCCCATCCATTCGCGCATCGTCCACGCCGCCCGATTCGACCAATTGATCAAATCGAGATGGCTGACTCCCATCAACGTCCCCTTGTACGTCCCCCAGCGGCTGCTCTCCACGCTGACCAGCCCGTCGTTCTCGCCCTCCAATCTGCCCACAACGCCGTACGGCAGCCTAAACGCCCCCAGCAAGGACGGCTCGTCAATCGCCGCCCCGTACGAAAAATACCTGACCGACGCATCGTCCTGCACCCGCGGGTTGAACTCCTCCCTCATGTACCGCGTCGTCAGCTGTCCAAAGGCAGACGTGCCAAGGCCAGCCCGCCGGATGACGCCGTAGAGCCGGGGCAGGTGGATCGGCCCGGCGCCGCACTCGACGAGGTAATCTGCAAAGGGGCTTCCGCGATGCGGCGTCGCGACGGTGACCAGAGACGCGATTTTGATGTTGGGCGGCCGCAGGCGGGAGATCATGTAGCGCGCGTCGAGGCCGCCCATGCTGTGCGCGATGATGTTGACGGTGGGGACCTGGCCGTCCCGAGGAGCGCCGGCGCCGTCGTCGAGGGAAGCGGCTGTTTGCGCGAGGATGTCGGCCGCGAGCTTGGCGGCGCGCTCCTCGATCGAGCCCGAGGGCGGGACGGAGGCGGAGATGACGGTGCACTTGTTCTCCGTGAGGGCCTGCTTTATGCCGTGCCAGTACTCGATGGGCGGGAGGAGAGTTGACACTCTGAGCTCAGAGAAGCCGAGCAGGCCATGGGCCAGGACGATGGGATACTTCGGCGTTGCTGTGTCAAGGGGGCGAAAAAAAGAAAGAAAGAAAGAAAAAAAAACAAGGAGGAAGACATGTCAGACAAGATTTTTTTTTTCTTTTTTTCTTTTTTCTTTTCTTTTCTTTTTTTTTTGTTTTCCACGATGAGGAGAATATTGCCACGGGGAGAGCAGAGGGAGGCGAAATACCGTAATTCTCGCGGATAGTAGCATAGTCATCAAGTATGCGTCTCCCAAGATCACGAATGCGAGGGTCGCGACCCGAGCGAAGAAGAAGCGGTTCAGCAGTGCCGAAGAGTCGGGGGGAAGAGAGCGACAACGATTGTAGATTCGGCAAAGAGCGCGAGATGCGAGGGCTGCCGTAACGGAGCCATGTTTTCATGACTTTTTTTTTTTTTTTTTTTTTTTTTTTTTTTTTAGGTTCTGGTTAAAGCATGCTTTATACAGTACAGAGAGGGAGATGTAACAAAATAGAAAAGAAAGGAAAAGAAAAGAAAGAAAGAAAGGAAATATTGTACAAGCGTAAAGCAAAGTTGTTGTTGTTGTTGGAGGGAGTTTGGAGAGGTCGTTTTGACGCTCTGTGGGCTGGAACGCTGTGGGTTTTGGTTGTTGGAAGGGCTTTGGGGGCTGACGTCACTGTTGAAGACGGGAACTTTCGACATCGCAGGTCGAACCAACAGTAGCTTACCAAGGCAAAAAATATTATATTTTTCTTATTTTCTTCTTATTTTTTTATTTGTTTATTTATTTTAATTTTATTTACTTGTCTGCTCGCTCAATCGAGTGCACATATAGCTAACAATGAAGATTTGATCTAACAAGATAGATGAGCAAGAGAGCGGGTTACTTTGACTTTTAGCCACCATCAATTCCAATTTTGGTCAATGTTGGACTTGGGCCAGTCTGATATCAATACACTGACTGGCCAGAGTTTCGCAGTCGCCAATACAATGCAAATTATAACGCCATCTGTAGTGGGTGAAAAGAAATGAAAAGGAAGAGCAAAAAAATATATATATATAAGAAAAGATAATGCAAAAAAAAAAATGAAAAAAAAAGAAAAAGAAAGAAAAAGAAAAGAAAAGGGGTGCTCATCATGTACCATCATTTATAAACGCCAGTGGACCAAAATGTTTGCCCCCATTAAACTCCCCTTAAATCTATTTTATCCCATCTTTATGTGCCAATTGTTTTTTTTCTTCCTTTTTTTTTAAAAAAAAAAACATCGCTCCCGCCTTCTCAGCCTACGGATGCTCGTCTTCCTCTATGTAGTAAACTAAGCGGACAGTTTTTTTTTTTTTTTTTTTTAAATATCATTATTTTTTTTATTTCGGTCATCAAGAAGCCTAGCTCTTCTCTGGGGGCATCTCGCTGGGGGCATTCTCATTGGTCACACCACTATAGGCTGGCCGGGGCCTTAAACCGTCAAACGGCCCAGATAGATTCTCTGCCATGGCTTCGTCGTAGCTCGGCGGCGGTACATCCTCGTAAGCCGGGATATCGCCCGGTGGCAACTGTGGAGGGTACAGAGGATCTTGAGGAGGCCTTGGAGGCATAGCCGGTTGGCTCGGCCGCTGAGGCGGTCTGGCAGAGGGTCCGGGGATGTTGGCTTCGGCGACAGAAGTCCGAGGAGGCAGTCGAGGAGGCCGAGAGATGGTCACCTCTCCCGGCCGCGTATTCCGAGCAGCCTCCAACAGCTCAGCAGGTGGTGTGATGCCGGAAAAGACGCTGACTTTTGAGAAATGAAGAGGCAGAAAGATGGTCTGGGGCTGCAAAAGGGGGTCTTTGTAGGCCCTTGGGTCCCCCCAACACACCCCCAGTTTGAGTTCAATCTCATATCTCCGGGAAAGGTTGCAAGTGTTGAAAGAAGGGGCAACGGTGTTGGGTAGCGGCTTGTTTCTCCAGAGCTCGTCGGGGAGCGTCAGCTCTCTGCCCACTTCGTCTCCCGGGGCACATAGGGGGATGTTGAGGTCCATGTAGGAGACGACAACCCAGCGGTTGGTTTTATGGTGGAACAGCCCATGCGAGCGGATTTCCGTCACGCCGATCAGGTCCATCTGGAAGGATATCAGATGGATTTGTTCGCTGCTGTCCAGGAGCTTCTTCGCAATGAGCCGGAGGGGAATGGGCTGGTTGCACGTGAGGATGGAAGGATGCGGCAGCCGAGCTGAAATCTCCACCGACGGCGGCGTTGGAGAGTCGCGGCCATCGTTTGCCAGAGCTTCGTTTGCCTTTCTGCTGCCGAATATCGAGCTGCGCTTCTTCTGGCCTTGCGTCCGCGGCTGGAAGGAAAACGGCCGCCGAGCGAACGCTTCCTGGCCGGTGATGGGAGGCCGCGGCGGCTCAATGGGCAGGAACTTGAAGCCGATCTGGTAGCGCCAGTTTTCCTTCAAAAGCCCAGGCCGCTGAACCGTGACCTTGATGTAGTACCTGATTTCCGCCTGCATGGGGAAGCCGGTCAGGGAGGGGGGGAGGGTCGCGGTAACATGACGGAGAAACAACTGCTTCGAACCGTCCATGACCCGGACTCCGCCCAGCCCAAAGAGGCCGCCGCCCGGCCCATAGCCTCCAACGCCGCCCAGGCCACCGATCCTGGCCATGGCTTGGGGATTGCTGCAGGCATTGTTGATGGGCAGCTTAAACTTGAAGGGGAACTGGTGCTGGCCGGCATCGAGTGGATACGCCCCGTACGGGCTGGACGAGCTTTCGTAGTAGTCGTCTGGGAAGACCTTGACCAGCTTGTACAGTATCTTGTGGTTTTCGCTCACGATGCTGCCCGGAGGCCCCGGTGGCGGAACAGACTCGTAGGCATAGTTTCTCGGGACTTGCAGGGCTGTGCCGGACTCCCCCTCGAGCTTGACGACAATGGTGCCGATTTGCTCGCTCCTGGGCAGCGTCAGGATCACCTTGCCCGAGAGGGCGTCGAGGTTGGTGTAGAACTCTGGCTGGTTGTCCAGCGCAATTTTGATGGACATGGTCAGCGACTGGCTCTCTTGCTCGGCGAGCCAATGAAGCTGCCCGCGCTGTTGCGGAATGGTCAATGGCGGAGAAGGAGAAGGATGTAGGGAGAGAGAGAAGTTGGAATAGGAGAGAGAGAGAGAGAGAGGGAGGGAGAAAGAAATGCAGAGAAGAGAAGCCCTTTTTGCTGTCTGGTCTGCGCAGTCGGGCACCCGGATGACAAGGGGTTTTTTTTTTTTTTCGTTCGACCCTCTGGCAGAAACCAGGCGACAGGAAGCTCGGCAATGGGAATCTGAAGAGGGCTAAATCCGGCGCGCTGTCATCGCTGCGCTGCGGACCAGCGAAAAATTACGCAGCGGGAGGTTTGGAAAGTATTAAAAAAAAAGAATCTGGAAGAAGGACGGCAGTCAAGGGCTGGGAGGAAAATAAGGAAAAAAAGCACACGCGTCAAGTCATTTGGCGATGGTGAGGCGCAGCATCAAGCGCGTGGATTTTGGGAGTGGTTTTCTAGGCGAGGCCAAGCCGGTTTTGATGTCATGCCGCAAATCAAGTTCTAAAAATGGGGCTCCCCATGTGCCTGCGAGCTGGGCTTATTATTATAAGTCCTCCTATTTTCACCATAGAATATTCCTATTTTCACTATAATAGCCTATACCCATACTAAAATTAATATATATACACTACTATTCCTATCAATCCATACTTAACTACAGTGCAATGCCTTAGTGCGTTATATAAATTACAATACTATATAAGATAATAATATTATAATTTTAGCCTTGCCCTTTAATATTATAAAATTCTATATTATTATAAATTCTTTCTTAAAAAATAATCCCCTTAACCTACTGTTATTATTAAAGCTTAATTAAGGCGCTGGCTTTAATAAAATTCATGCCTTTTTCTTATTAAATATACTAAAGGCAATAAAGGCACTAGCTATTAATATTAACTTTAATAATAATAAATTTAATAACCTAGAGTAGCTATAATACTATAAATTTAATAATAATATAGTATTTCTATAGCTTAAAGATAAGATTAAAGAATTACTATTGCCTTTATATATTAAAAAGGCATTATAGCTGCTTATATATATAGTAAAGGCATTACTGCAAGCTAAGATTATAAAGGTATTACTGCAAGCTAAAGAGGTTATAAAGGCATTACTACAAGCTAAGGAGATTATAAAGGCATTACTACAAGCTAAGGAGGTTATAAAGGTATTACTACAAGCTAAGGAGATTATAAAGGTATTACTGCAAGCTAAAGAGGTTATAAAGGTATTACTATAAGCTAAAGAGGTTATAGAATATTAATTTTAAACCTTACTGCCTTTAACACTATATAACTTATTTAAGGAGCTTTTAGGCTTCTTGTAAGCATTTTATTATAATAATAATGCTACTCTTTAGATTAATTAAAGTTTTAATCTATAGATTATTAATAATAAGAAAGTCCTTACTTATTATACCTTTATTTATAACTATATAAGTAGTTAAGCTTTAAAAAGTATTAAACTTTAAAGAATATTAATTTAATAAATAAAATACCTTTATAAAATTATAGTAATAATAAGGAAAAGTATTAACTAAAAGTAATTATACTATATTAACTATAATAAGTATAATTATTTATTATTTTTTAACTTATTAATATATAATATATATTATTAATACACTTTAGCTTAATAATAATAAAAGTAAGACTTAATTAAGTACTAGGCCTTTTTTATATATAAAATATTAAAGATTTTAAAAAACTTTAGTGCTATTATTATTAAGCTTATATTTTTTTATTAATTAAATATTTATAATAATAAGTAAAGAATTAAAATTAAAGGACTTAATAGTTTATTAGCCACCTAGGCCTAGATTAAGTAACTTTAAGATAATAACCTTTATTACTATATTAAACTTAATATTAATAATAAGGTTAAGGGTATTTTATAAACTTATTCTTAATTAAAGAAAATATAATACTAGTTCTTTAAAGTCTTTAAACTTAATAATATATATAAAATTAATTAATTCTATATATATCTTTTTAAAGTTATAAGTATTATAAACTAAAAGTTAATAATTAACTTTATATTTAGCTTTATTAATATAAAATAAAAAGATAGCTTTCTCTAGCTATATAAATAACTTAAAGAACTTTATTAAGACCTTTATATACTAGTGCTAATTATAATAATTATAAATAAAGAGATAGCCTTTAAGAATGCCTTTAAGTTAGTCTTTTTAAGTACTTAATAATAACTATATATATATTATATTAATATTAATATTAAAGTAAAAATATAATTAAAGTAAAAGATTAAGGATGGTAAAAGTAATAATAAGGTTAATAATAGTAAGGCTAAGGTTATTAATAATAATAATAACCTTTTTATTACTTATATTATTAAGCAAGAGATTACTAAATATAGCTATACTGCCTTACTACTTATTATTAAGCCTTAGATTTATAATAGAATATTCTATACCTAGCAATAAGTTATTTATATTAAAAATAAGGCTGGTTTTTAATCTATATAAGATAAGATAAAGGCTATATATAATTTAATATAAAATTATATTATATACTATATCTTAAAAGAATATATATTATATTATAAATAGTAAGCGCATTATTATATTAAATATTATTATAACTTTAGTTAATAAGTTAATAGTCCTATAAAAATAGCTTATAAAGATATAAAATCTTTTTTTATAATAAGTATAAATAACCTTTTATACCTTTATAATATAATCTTTTTTATATTATAAAAAAAAGAAAAAGACTATAATTAAAATATTATAAAGATATAAATACAGTAGTATTAATGCTTTATCTAGCTGTAAGGGTAGCTAGGCAATATTTTTATAATAGTCTTTTATATTATTATTAATCTCCTTACTTAATAGTATTGCCTAGCTATAGCTATAATACCTTTAAGCTATAGTTTAATACTTAAACCACTACTGCTTTATATTGATAACTTTATATAGTAATATATACTGCCTTATAGCTATATAATCTTTAAGAAGCTTAATGCTAGCAAGGCCTTTAGTTAAAATAATATCTACCCTTAATAATAATTAATAAAGCCTTTAATATAATTTTTTATAATTCTTTATAAAAAAAGTTATTAATAAAAATATACTAGGATATTAAGAAGCCCTTGCTTTAAATTTGCAATCTTAATATTATTTAAAACCTTTATAGCTAACTATAATAAAAATAAAAGAGTTAGGTAGGAGGCAGCAATAATAGGTTATATTACTAGACTAAAGCTTAAAGAGCTATCTTTTTTTTATACTCTTTAAGGGCTTTATAGCTAAAAGGGGGCTAAAGCTATAAAGAAGAGATTAAGCCTTACTGCTAGTCAGGCTGACTAATTAAGCCTAGTTATAGTAAAGGAGGCTGATTAGTAAAGACTAGTTAGTAAATCAAGGCTAAATATAGCTTAATAATTTATTAAGCTAAACTTCCTTTATAAAAAGGCAGTAAGCTACTGCAGGCAGTAGTATTATTATATTATTCCCCCTTTTTATAATAATTATCTTAATTATTATATATAAAGAATGCAGCGCTAATCTAGTTATAAAGCCTTTTTTAAAGGCTCTTTCTTTAAGTATTAATAGTTTCTTTATTTATAATACTTTATTAATATAGGTTATTATATTAATTAATATAGGCCTTATATAAAGTACTTTTATTTATTATAAATAACTAACTAGGTCTTTATATTTATTTATTTATAGTATTTTTATAGTATAAAGAAAAAAGAAGCTTTTTTATTTTTTCTTTATAATCTTTTAGTTTTTTATATTTTTTTTTATAGTACTTTAAGTATAAAAGAGTTTTATTACCTTCTTAATACTTAAAAAAATATATTAATAAACTTTAATATAGTATTATAGCTATATTATAAACTATCTTACTTATTATTAATAATATACTTATTACTTTTACTATATAAATACTATAGATTTAAATATATTAATATCTTATTAAGGTTTCTTTATATTTATTACTTAAAATTATTACCTATAGTTTAATACTATTATTATATAATACAAGACTTATATAGTATTTAATAATAATTATGCCTTATTTATAGTTTTACCTTCTTTTTTTATAAAAAGCCTTTTTTAATTATTAATTAATCCTCTTGCTTTATTATAATAAGCTGCTTCCTAGCTTAACTAATAGCTTAACTTACTTAAGGACTAGTATAAAGAGCTAGGCAATAGTTCTTAACCTCTTAAAGCAAGGGATAATATTTATATAGCCTATTTTTATAAAATATAATAAAGTCTTATAGCAGTAGTATATAATCTTTATACTACTTTTAATTACCTTAATTAAATATATTAATTTAAGTATAGTTTTTTAAGTTTAAAGAAAAGTTTAGTTATAAATTAAGGTGCTTATCTTTATTTTATTTTATAATAAAAAGCTCTTGTATTATAAAAATACCTTTATCCTTTACTATATATCCCTCTTTCTATAAGTAAGCTAAGCCTTAAGGTTTTATTTAGTTAATATTATTATTATTAAGCTTTTATAATATTAAGGGCTTAAATAGTAATTACTTTAAAGCAGGATTTTATTATATAGATAGAGTATTATTAACTTTATTATCTTTTTTTTAAAGACTTAAGTTATATTTTTTAATAAATTGCTTTTTATAGTATATTTAAGGTAGTTAAAGGTATTTTAATAATAAAGGTAGCAGACCTTATAGACTATACCTAGCTATTTAATTTATTATTAAACTTAAAGGTGCTTATTTAATGCCTTAGTTATTAGGTTAAGGTTATTATAGATTTATTTAGGCTTTTTAGGTGTTTTCTTTTTTATAGCTAAAGCTTTATATATAGACCTTTATTATTAATTACTTTATTATTATTAATATAGCTAGATTCCTTTAGGTATTGTTAGTATTATACTTCCCTTTTTACTTTTTTTTAGCTTAGCTTATATAGAATCTTTTAGCTAAGGTTAAGGTATTTATATTATCTTTATAAACTTACTAATTATATTTTATAGGCTACCTAGCTTATTTAATAAAATAATAAACTTCTTTTTTTATTTTTTTATTATCCTTAACCTTTTTTACTTTTTACTATTCTTTAAGGTTATTTAAGTTAGGCATTATTAAGGGTTTAGTTAGGCTTTTTTCTTTAAGTCTTTATAGCTTAAGGAGGTTAATATAAAAAATATTATAAATACTTAAATATTTTTTAAGCAGTATAAGTCTATAGGCTTATTTATTAAATTAAGCAGTAATATAAAAGGGCTTTATATATTTAAGTATAAGTTTTTTTTTTTTTCTTTAACTTTAAGGTTTTTAATTAATAGTATAATAAAGTCTTTTATATTTAACTCTAGGGGTTTATGCCTTTTATTATAATAAAATACCTGCTTTTTAACTATAATTTATTATTAAATCTTTAATTATTTATATATTTCTTTTAGCTTCTTAATATATTGTTTTATATTTAATACCTCCTCTTTATAAATAGCAGCCTTATTATTAAGGTCTTAAATATAAAAGTTAGGGTTTATATTTATAAAGGCTATAAAAAGAGATATTTTAATAATAATATTTTATATTATATTTAAGTAGTATTAAGCTAATGCTAGTAAGTAAGGCTATACTGCTTGTTCTTTATTAATAAAGTAGTAAAGGTAGTGCTTAATAACTTAATTTATCTATTCTATTTACTTATTAATTTAAAGGTAAAATACTATAAATAACCTTTATATTATTTTTAATATATAGTAAAGCTTTAACTAGAATTTATTTATAAATATTAAGCCTTAATTATTTATAATTCTTTATATAAGGCTAAAGACTATTTCTATTTAGCTATAAAATAATATTATAAGGTCTGCTATAGTAATAGTGTTATTAATAAAAAAGTATAGTAAATACTTTATAAATTAATTTATAATAACTAGAATTATATTAACTTCTTTAATCTTAAAGAGAGTAAGGGGCAGGCTTATAATAAAGTTTATTAAGACCTTTTCTTAAGGTTATAAAAGAAGCAGTAAGGATTTAAGCTTACTATATAGCTTATACTTTTTAAATATACTCTTTTAATAAGGCTTATAGATTTATATATACTCTTTTATATCTTTATTTATAAATAGCTAAAAGAACTTCCTTTAAATAAGATTAAGGGTTTATATTATATTAAAATACCTAGCTAAAGGATTATTATAATAAAGATTAATTATCTTATCCTTTATACTTTTTTTTAATATAAAAATATAGTTATAATACTATAAAATGCTTTTTGCATTTATTAACCAAGCATTAGTCCTTTAGTATAGCCTTATTATTACTTTTTTAATAATTTAGTATTATATCTCTAGGTCTTTTGCTTAAAGGTCTTTAATAAGAGATAATAATAATTAAAAAGCTTTTTTTTTATATACTATTTCTTTATAAAGTATTATTTTAATTAATTCTTTAAGAAAGAGCTTTTTGCAATAAGGTATCCCTTTAGCTTAATTAACTAATTATTTAAGAATTAAAGGGGTTGTACTTTTTAACCCTTTAACTTAAGGCATCTTACTTATTAAAGATATTTTATTATATTAATTATAAGCCTTAGGTATCTTGCTTTATAAAGATATTTTATTATACTTAAACTAGTTAAAAATATAAGCTTTTTTAGCTATTTTTAATTTTTTATTATACTTTTTATAATATATTAATACTATAATAATACTTTATATTAAAGTAAGCTTTTTCTTAAGGTTAAGTAATAACTCTTTATTCTTTAATATTAAGGTTTTATAGTCTAGTCTCTTTAATAAAGTATTAATAAAGTTACTCTTCTTTAGCTTATATTTAATAATAAAGTTAAAAAAGGTAAGGTATATATACTATCTTGCCTGCCTTTTTAATAACTTTAATTAATATATAAATATTTATAAATTTTTATAGTTTAATAAAACCTTTATAAGGTTCTTTACCTCTTTAATATAGTATTATTAATATTTAAATAACTTAATAATTATAAATATCTCTTAATCTAGTATTTTATAGTTAAGTTTAGCTTTATTAAACTTCCTTAATTAAAAGGCTATTAAATAATACCTTTTTTCTTTATTAAGTTAAGAGAGTATGCTAGTTATTATAAACCTAAATATATTAATCTTTATTTAGATTTATAGCTATAGGTTAAAATATTATAAAAGAGGTGCTATTTAAAAAGCATTCTTAAGTTAGTAAAATGCCTTTATTACCTTAAGATCTAGCTAAAGAAACCTAAGCTTTTTTTTATTTTTATTACCCTTAAGTAAGGCTATAAAAAGGGTTATTATCTTTAAGTAACCCTTAATAAAGCATTAATAAAAGTTATAAAACCTAAGAAAGACCTATATCTCTTTATAGCTTTAAAAAGGCTTTTAGATTGTAATAATCTCTACTTATTAAAGGTTTATTAAAATATTTTTATTTAATAGGATAAACTTAAGGAACTTAACTTAATCTTAATAAAATATATACTTTAAGGGCTTTATATATAGCTCTACTTTTTATAGCTATTTAAAGGCTTACTTAATATAATTAATATATTTATTATAAGTTTTTAAAAAAATAAAAATATTATTTAAGTATACTATATAAATAGTATTTAGTAGTTTATATAGTGCTTTATAAATATAATATTAAAATATAGCAAGGGTATTAATAAGTTTAAAAAGCATTATAAAGTATTTATAATATTTATACTATATTTAAAATATTATTTTTTATTTATCTCTTTCTTTAATTTAAATATAATAATAAGTATTTTTAATATTAATCTTTATAAAATATTTTATATTAAAGATATAGTTTAAAATCTTTAAAATTAAAGAGAGAGGGTAGTAATTCTTCTTTATTACTTTATTAAAGCTTTAGTAGTTAATATAAAGGCAAAGGGTCTTATCTTTCTTTAATATAAAAAGGATTAAAGTATTAATAAGACTTTATAATAGTTAGATCTTTCTTTTTTTAAGGTTTTCCTTAAGGTATTTTTAAAGTTTTTCTAGCTTTTTAAAAAATAAAGGGTAGATAAACCTATAGGGTGGTTTTATACTTAAAAATAGGTTAATTATATAGTTGCTTAATTAATAAAGAGGTAAAATACTTGATTTTTTAAGGTTAAATACTTTTATAAAGTTAAGGAGTTTAATAAAGATATTATTAAAGTCTTAAGGCCTTATCTCTTTATCTTTATTAAGTAAAAGAAGGCTATTTAGTATAGCTATAATTAAGTAAATATAAGCTATTTATTTATAAGCTTTTTAAAATTTATAAAGTTATATAACTTTAATTTACTTTTAATTTAGCTTAAACTACTATCTTTAGTCTTAAGGTATAAGGTAGATTTTTTTATTAACTAAGGTTAATATCTTTAAGAGTATTAAAGCTTTATAAAGGCATAGGTTATAGTTAATATTAAGGCAATAATAAGTAAAATATTAAGTAGTCTTTCTTAAGTCTATAAGGCTAATAAGGATAGCTTATATACTATAATATAAAATAGTTAGGTTATTAGGGACTTTAAGTTTTATGCCCTTAATTAAGACTTATTAATAACCTTACTTTTTTATAAATTATATATTAATAAGGTTAACTTTATTATTATTATTTAAGTCTATATAAGACTTAATAAGGTTTAAGTCTTTTATTATAGCTAAAGTATTAAAGTATTTTTTTACTTTAGTATTTTTATTACTAACTATAGTAAAGGTAGTTATTTTAGTTATTTTTTATTTCCTTAATCTTACTTATTAACCTAGTTAAAATAATAATTTATATAATAGCTTAAGGCTTTATAAATAAAATAAATACCCTTTAAGTTCTTATCTTTATCTTTATTATAAAGCTTAGCTTTAATTAAAATATAGTTAAGGTTTAATAATTAGTTATTAAGGTATTATTAATAAGGCTTTTTTTTTTATATATAAAGGGAGTCTTTAACCCTTTACTTTAAGGCTGTATAATAAGGATTATCTTAATACTTTATTATTAAAGAGATAATTTCTTTATAAATCTTTAAAAAGTAGTTACTTTATTTTTTAATATAGTTTTAAAGAGAGGGGAGGAGTTAATTATAATAAGTTAAGGTATAGTTCTTTTTATTAAAGGGAGGAAATTATTTTTTTAATAAGTCTAGATAGATATAAAATTTATAAAGGGACTGGTTTTTTTATTAACAAGCTTTATAAAGAGTAAAAGATAAAATAAACTTTTAGTAAATAAAGTCTTTAAGTAACTTATTACTTTATTTTTTAAAGTATTCTTAATCCTTTTTATAGTCTTTTTTTTATTATAAAGTCTATTTATTAAAATAATATTTTTATCTTATATAAGCTTTACTATTTATATTATTAAGGGTATAAAGGACTTTATAAGAGTTTTTTTTATATTTATAAAGAGTGCTTTTAAAAAAGTATTATAAATTGCTTAATTATTTATCTTAAAGGTATAAGTCTGCCTTAGCTATTATATATTATATATTTTTAATTTTAATTTCTTTTTTACTTTTTTTAAAAAAGTTACTAACTCTTTAATACTTTTTTTTTTTTTAATTTAAAAAGGCTTTTTTTATCTTAAAGTTTAATATAAAGCTTTTTTATTTATTTTTAAAGTATTTTTAATTCTTTAAGCTATTTTAATTAAGTTATTTTATCTTAAGCCTTCTTAATATTATTATAAAGGTATTAAATATTTTATTTATTAAGCAAGGCTTTTATATCTTTTTCTTTAAGTTAAAAAAGGTTTTTATTTTTTTTTATAAACTTAAAGGGGTTTTATAATACTATAGGTATAGGTTTTATAGTATTGCTATAGGTTTTTATTATTATTATTTTTTTAAGTAATTTATAATAAAAAAGCTTTAAAATATAATAAAAATAAAAAAGTTAGGTAAAAGGTAGTAATAATAGGTTATATTATTAAACTAAAGCTTAAAGAGTTATTTTCTTTTTATACTCTTTAAGGGCTTTATAGTTAAAAAGGGGCTAAAGCTATAAAGAAGAGACTGAGCCTTATTGCTAGTTAAGCTAATTAATTAGGCCTGGCTATAGTAAAGGAGGCTGACTAGTAAAGACTGGTTAGTGAATTAAGGCTAAATACAGCCTAATGATCTACTAAGCTAAACTTCCCCTGCAAGAGGGCGGTAAGCCACTGCAGGCAGCAGTATTATTATACTAACCTTGCTTTTTAAATAATAAAAAGATAATTATATTATTATTACTAAAGGTTAATAATGCTTAAGATAATGCCTAGTAGTAGTAGATAATATAGATAATGCAATAGTAGTAGTTAAGGCAGTTAAGGTAGAATTTATAGTTATATTACTATTTAAACTTAAGTGCATGTTATAATTTATTATAATTTAAGGTTAAAGGTTTATAAAGGTTATTATAAAGGTTATCTTAAAGCTATAGTTATAGCTATACTTTAGCAGCTTTATTATAGTTAATAAAGAGCTTTTAATTATGTATAAATTTATAGGCTATAAGAATTATAAAAGGATAATTATAAAGATTTATAATAGCCTCTTTTATAGTAAGGCTGGCTGTAATAGCTGCTGCTGTATTAAAGCCTGACCTTAAGACTGACCTTAAGGCTAAGTCTAAGGCTAAAGAAGTTATTAAAGTTATTTTAACTACCTAACCTAGCACTATTAAGCAAGATAAACTAGCTAGCTTATAAAAAGCATTAATATTAAATTAAGAGTGCTAGAAATATATTTTTTTTTAAAGAAATTAATATAAATTAATAATTTATAAAGTTATAATATAAGATTTTGTATAGTAATATTATTTCTTAGTATGCTATACTATATTTTAGTGTATAGGTGTAGTAATTATAATTAAAGGGGTAAATCTAGCTTGTAATGTAGAGTACTATAGTGAAAATAGGAATATTCTATAGTGAAAATAAGAGGACTTATTATTATTAGTTATGGCTTGCACTGACGAGCTGCTGAGGCGCAAGCCGGTTGGACCCGGCAAGGCGTGGCTTTTTCCGGGCGTGGCGCAGAGGCGATACAAGGAGGAGACCCGAAAGCCAGAAACAGCCTCCCTGTGGTGATGGGCCGCAAAGCTTTTCCTTCTCTTTTTCCTCTCCTTGGAGCATCAGCCCCAAGCCAGCAGCCGGCAGGGGTGGCTTTTGTCGAGGGGATCATGCTCGAGGCTGAGTGCAAGAGGGGAAGACGGGGAAGACGGGCTCTCTTGTCTCGCGAGAGCTTCATCCTTGACCATTTCCAGTGGTGGTGGTATTGGAATATGCTTCTGCTCTCGTTGCTGTGTGCCATGTCGATTGTGCTGCCCTTATGCAACTTGCTATCTGCGGAAAAAGGGCATTTCCCATGCCAATCGGGTTCAGTTCTTACAGCCAGCCCGTCCCCTTTTGTCTTTGTGTGCCCAAATTCCCTTACTACTGGCCACCGTGGGCTTGTATGTCTGCTTGCTGTACTTACTAATGGCCCGTCCGTCATGGACACAACTGGTCTCACTCCTCTGCTGCCGTTTTCCCCTTGCGACTGCGCATCCAGAAACGGCTTTAAGAGGTCCTAATGAGATTAATGAAATGGCCATCAATGCTCAATTGCTATTGGATATCTTTTATGCATCTAGAGCTGCGTCTTTATAGAGACAAAATTTCGATTACTCATGGGAGTGAGGTTGTACTTTATACGGGGAAGAGGGGGGGGGGGGCTTACATGCATGGGATGGAACACACTGGGGGGGTGCAGGGGAGCCCTGGATGATCGGATTTCCACCGAAAAAAAAAAAAAAACCTGAGCAGGGGGTTCTGGGCAAAATCAGATGACGGTCGAATGTGGTCTGTCCTATACGTTTACAATAAGAGCGACTAAACATGATGGTATCATTATGGCCTGAGACGTTGAGCGCCAGTTGTCAAGCAGAAGTTGTGTAGCTTTTGCCATGGGAGAAGATTTGGGACTGCCCATACAGACGGACAAAAAAGCAAGAAAGTCGAGTTTGTTAATCTCATCCAAGAGAGACAAGGCTATTGTGTAATAGATGTGTGTAAGAAGATGCCGAGAACCCCCCCCCCCCCCCCAAAAAAAAAAAAATAAAAAAAACCATCTGTTTGCTAGGAACGAACTAAGAATGACATGTAACAACGCCAACGAGGTTGATGAGATGGAGAAGTGGGCCTTTCTTAACAAGGTAGCATGCGGAACTAGCTTTGAGAGGGGAATGCAACATTGCTGTTTGTCTGTTGATTATGGACAGAAAGCAACACTGAACAAATAGGTTCTCGAAGCAACCTGACGTCGAATAGGATTGGAAAAAAAAAAAAAGGGGGAGGGGGGAGGGTGGGCTGATGAGAATAGCCATCGTACTTGGCAGGTTGCATAGACGGCAAAAATTCCAGGAACCTCAAAACGGGGCTCATATCTGGCAAGAAAAAAAAAAAAAAAAAAAAAGTCATTTTCTCAACTTCAAGCATCGAGGCGACAAGGTCAATGTGACGTTATATACTAGTTATTCTTTCATCATAAACTAGGCTATGTATGTATGTACATTTCTATATCAACGCTTCGCGCGTAGATACCAAAAAAAAATTATATTAAATAAAAACAAAACAAGCTTAGGCAAGAAAGGGGCAGCTTGTATAGGACGCGGAGTCAGTCGGCGCGTCGGTGCTTCTGGCCAGGGGACCTTAAGCAAAGCCGGTCACCACGACGAAGCTGACGTCGTCGTTGAACAGCGTGGGGGAGTCAAAGTCGTGCTCGCCGCCGTTGCTGGCGATGTAGCCCAAGGCGTTGTAGTGGCGCCAGTATCGCGTGGGGTAGCTCCAGGACCTGAAGGAGTTGCCCAGTCCGTTGAGGCCGGCCTGGGGGCAGAAGGTGGCGTCCTCGTTGAAGAGCTTGGTGCCGTCGCTGGGGTTGACGAAGAGCGCGTAGCCGCTGTGGCGGATGAAGTTGCCGGGCAGGTCGCGGGACTCGAACGAGAAGCAGGCGCTGTTGCCGAGGCCGGTGCGGACGGTCCAGCTGGCCTGCTGCTTCAGGGCGGTGGCGCTGGAGGACGAGACGACCTGGGTGTTGACGGTGGTGCCGGTGTGGGCGATGAAGCGCGTCGTGCAGCAGGCGGTCGTGGCCCGCAGGGAGATGACGGAGCCGACGGTCAGGGCCGGGCCGCTGACCATGAGCGAGTTGTCGGCCGTGTACTGGGCGGCAACGATGTTGGCCTGGACGGCGTTCTCCGTGGCGTCGGACGGGAAGCCGGAGGTCATGACGCCCTCGTAGAAGGTGCCCTGGGCGCGGTTGCTGTTGTCGCCGCCGATGCCGAGGATGATGGCGCCCTCCTTGCTCATCGGGTTGTAGCCGCCGTCGGGGCGGACGCCGTTGTAGTACGTCGACAGCGAGCCGGTGGCAGAGTCGCCGCCGCGGATCGCCCACTGGTTGGGCTGGCCCTTGACGACCGCCGTGACGAAGCGGGACGTGATGGATGGGTCGCCCGTGTTGGTGTAGGGGCTGAAGCCGGAGAAGAGCCCGTTCTCCAGGTCGGCCATGATCCACGGGCCGCTGCCGGCGCCGATGCCGCGGTTGGAGCCGTCGCCGGTGCCGAAGTAGATGGCCTCCATGTGGCCGTTGCCCGTGTCTTGGCTGTTCGTCTCGGCGTTGCCGTAGTCGAAGCAGCAGCCGGTGTTGTAGTGGGTGCCGTCCAGCACGGCGTAGATGCCCTGCGCCGCGTCGCCCACGGCCGTGCCGCTGACCGCGTTGTTGCGGTAGCCGGTGTAGGGCGCGATGAAGACGCCGTACACCTTCTGCCCGCCCAGCCGGACCGGAGCGCCGGTCGCGCTGGCCAGGTTGTCGTAGCCGCCCGGCGCCGGGCCGCTTGCGGCGCCTCCCGGAGGAGCCCGCGTCAGGTGGTTGCCCCGGCCAGACTGGTCATAGATGGTGGTGATGAGACAGGTGGTGCCGATGCAGAAGGCGTCCTGGGCCGCGGCATTGGCAACGCCACCGGTCGACAGGAGCCCGATGGTGTTGGTGGCATTGTCAGAGCCACGCTGGACCTGGTACAGGGGGCCAACGTATGACCCGTACAGGGCGCGCGTGGTGCTGTGTGCCGCCACGCAAGGCGTTCCGCCGGAGGCGTAGATGTCGCACGGCCCAACGGCGGCAGCAAGGCGGGCGCCGGCAAGGGCCAGGGCCAGGACGCTGGTGCGTTCGCGGGCTGGTTTGGAGAACATATCTGCCTGGTTGTATGCGGTCACTCTTGGTTAGGGGAGGGTCGGGACGGGGGGCTCTCAAGGGATATTGGCAAGCCTGTGGCCTCTGTGAACTGATGGGGCTGGTCGTCAACGAAGAGTCTCCGGCTGCCGGACCAGAAGGGCGACATCGTGGGCTTTTAAGCTGTTTGTCAACAGGAGCCTGTTGGTACCATTATCGTGTCTGCTTTGCTTGGTCAGATTGCCATTCTCTTCACCTGCTTTAGCGCCGTCGATTTTCCTGGTTCCGAGAGTCAACGTAACATCATCTTGTTACCAAAGAGGCAGGAGCCTTCTCCAGGAGTTATGGGGTATGGGTATGGCCCGTATGGGTATGGGTATGGGTATAGCCAGAGCATACTCCATGTGTGTGCTACTTACTATGTTTGCCAACAACCAGTACTACTACTGCTGCTACTTGCTGCCCGGATTGCTAGCCCTGCCCGGCTCTTGGTGAAGCGCATGCCACTCGACAGTTTCGTCTTATTCTTCGTCTGGGAACGGCCGAGATAACCCCGCTGAAAGATGGCAACGTTTAATGCTCAGTTTACCGCTCTTTTGAATCATACGACGAGGACCTCTGGACAAAGAGAACGCAGCCACTTCTAGAGCATGGGTTGGAGACAGCAAAAGAGAGATGCCTCCTGCTTTTAGCGTCTTTGCAGCGTTTTTGTTGGGGGGGTGGGCTGAGTGTGCTAGCTCTAAACGGCAGCATGTTAATTACTGTTTCATTCTACGGAGTAGTTCTGAGCGGCTTACGGGGAGGACAACGGGAAAGAGGCAGAGGAGGAGGAAGATTTGCACGAGTGGAAAAAAGAGTTGGTGGTATAATAGCAATCCTCCAAAAGGATGGCGGCAGTTGCCGAACCAAATAGGGAAAGAAAAATAATATAAAAAATAAAAATAAAAAATAAAAACCATTCCCCTTAATCACGGTTAATATCCTCGGCTTCCGTTATCGTAAAAATGTTCCTTTCCAACTGCCGGAACGGCCTAGCTCAATCCTGCTAGATTTGACAAATGTCTCCAGCGTCAGAGACAGAGAATGCTACGATCCTTGCTAGTTGATGACTGGGCCACTTGGGCTCCCTTGCTCAGCTTACTATCCCCGTGCGGCAATTTTCCCCCCAAGCGTGCCAATAGTGGTAGGCAGTACAAAGAAGCTGCCTGGAGGAAGGGTCTGAAAGAGCATCCACCGCCATTGCGGGGAAGCCTTGTTTGGTTTCAGGATTATTGCTCTTTGAGTCTTTAGGCCGTAGGCAACGCTCAACTCCATGTAGAGGGAGCTAAGCTAAGCTATACTCTACACTAATGCTCTACCCTACTATTATAACTCTGCTCTACCACTAACAGCGCCTTGTAGGCGAAGTGCTTTCTTCCAACACGGCTCAGAGGCGATCTAGAATGGGGCCAATGGGCCGCCTGCAGCAGGAAGACCTTACGCGGTAATGACTCGGTACACTTTTTCGGCAAGGTTTGGACATGGGCTCGTCCTCGTGTCTCTCTCTTTTCAACACATGATCCCATGTACGGGCCCCAAGCACGATGTGTTGTTTGCCCATCAACATCCCCACAATATGATTACTCCCTGGCTTAACCTTGTTCTGTTTTGGGCGCGCGAACAGATGCCGCAGCAAGAGTAATTGCAACCGCAACCGCAACCGCAACTGCAACTGAAACTGCAACTACAACTTCAACTTCAACTGCAACTGCAACTGCGGCTTTGCGATTGAAAGACCAAAGGCAAAGATGCAGACCAAATTCTACAGCAAAGGCGATAGATAATCAGCTAAACTTGTCATCTAAATCCATCATGATTTTTTTTTTTTTTTTGCTCATGGCTATAATAAAAGGATCAATAAAGGAAGGTCGCTCTATCCATAAAGAGCCGACGCTGATACGCGGCGGCGAAAGCAGAACCCTTGCACAACCTCAATGCTGTCATTGACGAATATGGACCTTGACAGCATCACTCATCGCATCCACGCTTCGTCATGTTTCCCGTGCGACATGTGATTGGGTTGGACCGGTGGAATGGGTAAGCTGTCGTCTCCTGGGGGGGTGTCAAGGCGCTTTGAAAGTTCGAATACTACCGCTAAACGCGATCCGCAACGCCCAAGACCTCGGATCCACGCGACAACATACAGGGTACCGGCCCCCATGGGTGGCGTCATGGAATGAACGACACTCTCTTTTTGGATGGGTATGTTTGTTGAAAGCAATTCTTCCCAAGGAGGCAGGCGCTTTTGTTATTGTCTATCAAGATTTCCGTCAATAAGTTGCTGTTGCGGATAAAAGGCTATAAGGTTGAATCTGTCAAATTCACGGGATGAAACCCGCGCTTTTCCAGAGAGCCAAATTTAACTTGGGACGGCAAATCCAGGCTGGTGGGACCGAACCTTGTTACGTAGTACATAATACGTGACATGATGCGCAGAGAGTTTACTATCAAAGTAGGCGCCCAAGCTACAGAGGAACTGAAATGGTTCGCGTTGTGATGATGATCCACGTTGTAGAGCACAATTACCATGGCTGTTTCGAAGTATCTGCCTTTGGGAAGCATATAAAACGAAGGTTTATTGGATATGCTTGGCAAACGGTATAGCGACGGCGTGCCTTTGTAATTCCCCAAAGAAGGGCAGCCCTGTAAAAGATAGGTGATGGATGATAAAATACCAGCAGGAATAATAGGCGTTACCCTATAGCTTTGTGTTGACTGTGGTTTCTCGTATGTAACAGATGTGTAGCGAAGGAAACTTGGCATATAGAGAGCAGCTAGAGAGTCAGACTCTTATTAGGCATATGTATAGAATTTGGGAGGTTGCTTGGGCCATCCTACTAGACGCCCCGTGTGCCATCTTGGTTGTTATTCACGTACTCCCTTTACGGATTCAATGCTCCAACAAATTTGCAGTGATGAATTGGGCCACTCCCTAAAGTATTTTCAAGCATGGAAGAAAGTAGCCAGCGTCTAACCGTGATGGTGCTGAGAGGAGCTCAAGCTCGAGACTGGCTGCTAGTATTAAAGGTCGGGATTCGAATGGGGGTTCTCAATCTATACGTAGTAGTAATAAATATTCGATGGGTTAACTGTGGTGAAGCCTCCCAGGGGACAACTGTCCTACAGTCAAGGCCTCTTGGATTTAAATCCCGGATATCTGCGGGCCAAGCAGCGCCAAGACGTCTTGTCACCCATCATCGATGACATTGCTGTTATTTTTCATCACCAATGACAAGAAAGAGCATCAATAGGTAGTACGGCGCAATGATGGAATAGGGTTTGTGGGGCTGGGCTTCTTAATGCCCATATGGTCAAGTAAGATTGATGGGATAAAGCTCATATTATTGCAAATAAGGTTACATCCTATGTTGGATTCTGATCGGCTACAGCCGTTGAGATTCCTCGGGAATAAGGTTGCCGATCACGCATCGGCAGATGGTGTACGGAGAAGAATTCATTTGCGCATTAAACAACGGTTGCTAACGTCGAAGTTGAAGACCAGCAACTATAGCTATGGCTGCCGATGCTCTGCGGACAAAAAAAAAACTTAAAAAACTCAAAAAAGTCAAAAAACTCAAAAAAAAAAAACCCCGCACAGCAAATTCAATGTTGAAGCTTGTTGCGTTGGTGTGCTGGGAGGCTGAGAGGGTTTTAATACCGGCCTTGGTGATGTTGCCGGAAGCTGGGGTCACACGCCCCCTTCGCCACACTCTCAAGAACACACAACACGAAGACATCGTCAGCATAGTTCTCTGTTGCTTTCAAGCTATTAATACGACAGTCGCCTTGAATTACTCGCGCGGCTTGGTTTTCGCATATGCTTTTCTTGCTTTGTAGAGTGCAAGTGCGTGTAAGTCTGTGTCTATTGTCCGCACAAGTCTACTCTGTACTCCGTAATGGCCCGCTTAATTCCGTTCATAGGGGTAAATAAAGCACAAAGCGGCTGGGCTGATAAAAGGCGCTCCTTTGATACAATACTTGTATACAGTTATTTTCCGTCCTGTTATCTAGATTCCATTTTCTCATTTTTTCACTTACACCAAAAACAACCATTAAATATTTAAAATTCCTCAATGATCTCTCGGCAGAAAATGCTATAGTGATTAAACATAAACGCGATGCAATGCAACTTCTTCCTTCTTGTTTAATTACCATGCTCCTTGTTAGAAACAGGGGTTGTAGAGGAGAGTGAGAAGGCATAAGATATAATAAGTGGTATATAGTTATTAACCTCTTGCAAGATAGCTATAAAGCTATAATTAAATATAAAAATAATATAATAATAATATTAATCTATAATAAAATAAAAGAGTTAGGTAGGAGGCAGCAATAATAGGTTATATTACTAGACTAAAGCTTAAGGAGCTATCTTCTTTTTATACTCCTTAAGGGCTTTATAGCTAAAAGGGGACTAAAGCTATAAAGAAAAGACCAAGCCTTACTGCTAGTTAGGCTGACTAATCAGGCCTGGCTATAGTAAAGGAGGCTGATTAGTAGGGACTGGTTAGTAAATTAAGGCTAAATATAGCTTAATGATTCATTAAGTTAAACTTCCCCTGCAAGAGGGCGGTGAACTGCTGCAGGCAGTAGTATTATTATATAATCTTTAATGTTTTTCTAGCTTTTTAATTAATTAATTAATCTTTTATAAATATATTTCTTTTTTTAATATAAAACTAAAGGCTTAAGGCTAAGTTTTTTTTATTAAAGTATAAAGCTTATATTATTATCTTACTATAGCCTTAATTATCCTTTTATAAATTAACCTTTTTTTATAATAATACTTTATTATTATTTTATAAAAATAACTTTTTTATTTTTTTATTATTAATCCATAATTAATAATATTATTATCTAATTATTACTTTTTTACTTTTTTAATACTTTATAATATTAACTTACTTTTATTAAATTAAGGTCTATAAGTTTATAATTTATTAATCTTCTTACTATAAGCTTGCTTTTTATTTATTACTTTATATTTATTAAAAAGCAGCTTTTTTATCTTAATTATAGTTTTTTAAATATTTTTTAAAAGCACTACCTTAACACTACCTTGCCTTAAGTTTATTATTCTTTAGCTATAATCTTTTTATTATTATTTTTTAAATAATAATTTTATTTTAACTATAATTTATAAATATACTATAATAATATTGCTGCTTGCAGCAGCTTACTGCCTTTTTATAAAAAGAGTTAAGCTTAATAGATTATTAAGCTATATTTAATTTTAATTTATTAATTAATCTTTATTAATCAGCCTCCTTTACTATAGCTAGACTTAATTAGCTAGCTTAACTAACAGTAAGGCTTAATCTCTTCTTTATAGCTTTAGTCCTTTTTAAATTATTATTGGGATAGGCTGGAGGAGGTAGACCTATAAGGTGTAGACCTACTAGGTTAGGTAATATAGATCTATATAGTATAGTATAGTAAGGTAAGATATTATACTATACTATATATAAATAAGGCTTATAGTTAATAAAGTAAGAGAGTAAAGAAGAATTAACTAACTTTTATATACTTATTTAATCTATAATAATTAATAATAATTATACTACTACTATATAATACTATATAATCCCTCTTTTGTTTTTGTTTTTCTCTCTTTTCTTTTTTTTTCTCCCCTTTTATCTTTATTTATCTTCTTATCCTTATTTATTTATTTTTTATTACTTATTAACAACCCCCTTAGGTGTTACAGGCTCAGGCTTTGCCTAAGCCTTATATAACCCAGGCCCTATAAAGGCCTAGCCCTTTTTTAAAGTATACTTATTCTATAGGTATATAATTAATAATAAAAGAATATAAAAGTATAAAGACTCTTTTTTTTAAGTATATAAATTTATATTAAGATACTTATTTATAATTATTATAAAGCTAGTTCTTTATAATTTATATACTTTAAAAATAATAAATAAAAATAATTTAATATTAATATTAATAAATAAAGTAATTACCTTTATAATAAAAAAAACTATTATATATAGTTATAATAATATATTATAAAGTAATATTACTATAATAAATAATAACTTAATAATAAAATATAATTAATATATAGCTTAAAGCACTTTTACTTAACCTATTTTATAACTTATTTATATTTTATATAAATAATATATAAAAACTAGTTTAATATAAACTATTTTTAATTAAAGATTTTTATAATAATAACTTAATTATATTCTTTATTTAAAGATATATTATAATATATAAACTAATTATTAATAAAGAGTTTATTAATATTAATAAAGATTTATTTATTTTTTTATAATAAAACCTTACTAAAGGTATATACTCTTTAATTATAGTATATTATAAATCTACCTTAAAGTTTAAAAATTATATTTTAAAATTTTTTTTAAAATACTTTATATTTATATTTATTAACCTTTATTATTAAAAAATTATATAAATAAAACTTAAATATATTATATAATATAATAATAAATCTTTTTTTATATTTTTTATTTATTTTAAATAAAAATTAACCTTAATTAATGAATTATTATAAAATAATATTATTAAGCTAGCTTATTTTTATTAAGTACTTTCTTTAAAAATATAAAACTATAGCTTAAGATAAAGTATTTTATAAAATAATTATTATATAGTAATTAATATATATTAAGTTATTATTATAAAGCTTAAAACTTATTACCTTAAAGAATAGTTTTATTTTTATAATAAAGGCTATTACCTTTAAGTTAAAAAAGCTATAAATATAAAAAAAGACTTATTTATAATTAATATAAATTTTATTAAATTATACTTTATACTTAAAAAATACTTAAAATAAAAGTTATAAAACTATAAAAAGTAATAGTTTAACCCTTTAAATAATTACTTATAAGCTTAATAAATATTATTTAATATTTTTATTAAATATTATTAAAAAGGTAAATATATTTATTATAAGGTTAAGATATATTTTATTATAGCTTGCTTTATATAGTTAGTAATTAGGTTAATAATTATTTATACTTTAAGTAGTAGTAAGTAAAAAAAATAAAATAAAAAAAAAGTAAAAAAAAAATTACCCTGCTTTTAAATTAAGTCTTTTTTAAAGATATATTAACCTTATTATAGCTATAATATAAACTACCTTTTTAATTATAATAAAAATAATATAAAAATATTATAATATATAAATAAGCCTTTTTTCTTTATATTAATACCTTTTAATAATTAAAAATTCTTAAATATATAAATTAATAATAAGTATAATTATTATAAAGCTATTAATAAAAAACTACTTAAAAATTAAGTATAAAAGTAATATAAATACTTATTATATAAACCTTAATTATTATTATTAATAAGTATATAGGTTTTAAGATTTTATAAATTATTAAAGGTATAATAAATATAAATAAGTAATAATATTTAATATTACTTTATATTATTTTAAGCCTTTTTAAAAATATTATTTTAAGCTTACTATAGATAAAATACTATAGTATTTAAATAAACCTTAATTAATATATAATTATTATTAGATTAATAACTAGCTTTATAGTATTAAAAACTACTTAATAATAAAATAATCTCTTAATTATATATATCTTAAAATCTATATATATAGTATTAATTTATTATAAAATATATTACTATAATATAAAGGGTACTTTATTAATTATTAATTTATAAAAAATTATATAAATCTTTAATATTACTTTTAAGTCTTTTTTATTATAAATCTTAATTAATCTTTAGTAAAAGCTTTATTAATATTTTTTAATTAAGCTATATAAATTTATTAACCTTTTTAATAAAAAAAAAGCTTTTAAGCTATCTTTTTATTAAGGCTAGCTTAATTATTATATTTAGCTAGTTAAAGATATAAATAAGTATAACCTAAACCTTCCTTAAGGCTTATTATATAATATATTATAAAACTACCTTTTTAAAATTTAATATTAAATTACTAAATTAATAAATAAAGGTTAAATCTATACTAGCTCTTCTTTAATAATTACCTTTATTTTATTTATTAAAAAAGCTAAAGGTAGTTAAAGATTTTATATTAATTACTATACCTTAAATAAAGTTATAATATAAGATTACTATCCCTTACCTTTAATAAAAAAAACCCTTTACTTTTTTTTAAAGATTTATTAATTTATAAAGTTAAATATTAAATTAGCCTTTTATTAACTATAAATTATAAAAAAAAAGAATACCTTATTATATTTTAAACCTAGTTTAAACTTTTTAAATAATTAATTTTTTTTTAATTTAATTAATATATTTATTACTTTTTAATAATATATTAATAAATTATTAAAGAATACCTTTAATAACTTTATTATAACCTACCTTAATAATATCTTAATATATTTTAATAAAAGCTATAAAAACTATATATATAAAATTAAGGCTACTTTATATAAGTTTATAAAAGCTAGCTTAAATATTAATATTAATAAGTATATCTTTATAATAAAAAAAGTTAAATACTTAAGTTATATTATTTAAATAAGTAAGTTTATCTACCTTAACCTTAAGAATATTATTATAATTAAAGATTAAGAACTTTTTATATAAATTAAAGGTATTTAAAGCTTTTTAAGCTTTATTAACTTTTATTATAAATTTATCTTTAACTTTATATAGATTATTAAGCCTTTTATATAGCTTACTTAAAAGAATATTTTATTTACTTAAAATAATAAAGTTAATATAGCCTTTAATATACTTAAGACTACCTTTATTTTATATCTAGTCTTAGCTTAATAAAACCTTAAAAAGGATATAATCTTTAAAGTAGATTTATTTAAATAAGCTTTAAGAAGGTGCCTTTTTTAGTTTAATAAAAATAATATCTTATACTTAATTATATATTATTCTACCTCTCTCTCTTTAATAAAATAAAATTATATTATTTATAATAAAAACCTTTTTATTATTATTTTTTATTTTAATACTTAAAAAGCTAAATTATAAAATATAGCTTGCCCTTTTTATATATATATTAACTATAAAAACCTAAAGTACTTCCTTTACCTTTAATTAATCTTTAAGTAATAAGCTTCTTTATTATTATTATTTTTATTTTAATTTTCTTAATTTTTATTATTATTTTTATTAGGATTTTTCCAATTTTTAAGGGCCTTATTAAGATTTTAAAAAATAACAATCTTTTTTAAAGTGGCTTAAAAGCTTGCAGTATTTACATTTAACTACTATTTTATTTTTCTTCCAAGGCTTTTTATTATTATAATATTTTTTATTATTATTATTTTTAATAACCTTTTTATTATTATTATTATTATTAATTATATAATAATTTTCTTCAGGCTCTTTATATCTTTTAGATTTATTTAATAAGCTAGAAATTATAGATTCTAGGTTATAAATATTAAGGTTATTTCTTAAAGCCTGAGAAACACTAATAATATAGGATTTATAAGATTTATTAAGATTGTTTAAAATCCAAGTTATTATTACTATTTTAAGAATAATAATATTCTTAAAAATTAATTCTTTAGTTAATTCTTTAATTTTATTTAAATAAATTTCTATATTAAGAAATTTATCTAAGGAAATATTAAATAATTCCTTTATAATTAAAAAATTAAAAATAAATCTTAAAGAATTATAAAGATTTCTTAAAGCATCTTAAGCTTCTTTAGCATTTTTAATATATTTTATTTATAATAAAGGTCTATTAAAAAGCCTAAGCTTAATATTAACTAAGGCCTTATTAGATTTATTATTTTTTAAATTTTTAATAATGGAAAATAGTTTTTCCTTTATTAAAAAGGATTCCATCCTTAAGGCCTAAGTTAAATAATTTTCAGAGCCTTTAAGCTTTAAGATATCTTCTTTATCTTTGCCTATTATTATTATATAATATTATATAATAATAATAATAATAATAGCTTTATAATAATAATATAATATTTTTTTTTATTTAAAGATTGTTATTATTATATTTTTTTTATTATATTATTTTTTATAATTTTTTTAGTTAAATTCAGTCAAATTCAGATTTAGTTAAATTTAGTTAAGGTTAATTATTATTAATATAGGGTAGTTATATTAATATTATATAACTTATAATATAAGTTATATAAGCCAGGCTTATAACCTATTAAAGATTGCTTAATAATAAAAATAAGGCTTAATTACCTAAGCCTATATAAATATTATATAAGCAAGAGGAATTATATTATATAAGCAATAGGTATAACTATTATACTTATATAAACACTTAGGTTTAATATAACTATCCTGTTTTTTATTAAGGGTATTACTTCTTTATATAGTTTTTTACACCTTAATTATATAAGCTAATATTATATAATCTATATTATTTAAAAGCTTTTTTCTTAAACTTTTAATTAGTTATTTTTTCTTAATAATATTTTTATTATATAAAAAGTTATAATAGAGTTTCACTACTTAGATTTAGAGTTTAAAACTAGGCTTAATTTATAAAGGATTAAGATTAAAAAATTTTTTAATCTTAATCATTAGCCTAATTATTCCTCTATCAGGCTAATTTATTTATCCAGCAGCTAAACATTTATCCAATAGTTATAAGCTTTTTTAGTTAGACTTTTATAAGCTTTAACATTAACTTAATACTTTTTTATATTAATAGCTAAATAAAGCTAAAGAGCCTTAAGTAAGCTAAGTCTTTTTCTTTTTAAGTATTTTTATTATTATAATATAAGACTTAATTAAAAATAAATTAACCTTATTTTTATTTATTTTTATTAAAGATAATACCCTCTTTTTAATTAATACTACCTTATTTTAAAATACTTATCTTTAAAAACTTTAAGATTAAAGTATAATTAAAGATATATTCTATAGTTAATAATTAATAACTATATATAATAGCTTATAAAAGTTCTTTAAAAAAGTAATAATTAAAAAGTAAATAAAAGATTATAGTATTAATACTTAAAGTATATTTATATATTAAAGCTGCCTTTAACTCTTAAATTAAAAACCTTTTATTATTATTATTATTTAATATATATATAATTTTTTTATAATAAAATACTTAAAAAAAAATATTACTTTTTACTTACTTTAATATTTTTATTATTAAAATAATATATTATAGTCTATAGTATAGTTTATTTATAATTATTATTATTATTATAGTTATATATTATATAAATAATACTAAAGCCTTTTATAATTATTTTTTATTATAAATAGATTTTAAAAGTAGATTTTTATAAACTTTATAATAAACCTTTTAATATAAATTAATAATAACTTAAAATTTTTTATAATTATTATAAATAAACTATTAAAATATATCTAGCTAAAGGTAATATACTTAATATTAATAAAGGCTTATATATAGTATTTTAAAGATTATTAATAATATTTTTATAGGTTTTTTTCTTAGATTATTAATAATAAAAGATTAGATTAAGTAAGATATTTTTAAATAATACTTTATAAACTAGTTAAAATTAAGTAACTCTTCTTTATAGCTTATTACCTTTAAATTAATAATAATATAAAGTAAGCTAATTAAAAGGTTTAAGCTATTTTATATACTATAATCTCTTTTATATAATATAATTAACTTAAAAACCTACTAGCTTATTAACTTACCTTTAATATATAAAACTTATTAATATTAAGTATAAGCTTAAATAACCTTTTTAATAAGTTTAATATTAACCTTATTTAATAAATAAATATACTTATAGTAAGTATTACCTTTTTAAAAAGTAAGGTAATAATATTCTTTTACTACTTTAAAAAAGATATAAAGCTTACTTAAGCTATAATTGTAAAGGACTGGCCCTAGAAGGGCTAAGCGATAGCTAGCGCAATGGCCTTTAGCGCCTGGTCAGGCGCTACCTAATTGCGTTATATAGTAAAAGAGTATGTATTAAATAGATCCCTTACCGATCTATTTAACTAGCTATATAAGGCCTTTCCAATCCATTAATAAGATCAGGCAAAGCCTGAATCTATAACATAGCTTCCTTCTCAAGCTATAGGCCCTACCATGCACCCCCTAGCTTCTGCCTAGCTATGCGCTGTGCGCCTTATAAGTCAGGCCTCTCTTTTTGCCTGCTATGCGCTGCGCCTTACAAGTCTAGTGCCCCTGTAAGCCTAGGCCAAGCAAGTCCCCCAACCCGGGTTCAAACCTATGACCTTTTGTTGATCTATTCAACTGTAAAGGTGTTGGAAAGAAGCATAATAAAGTGGGGCGGTAGCAAGACTGCATTACTAAGCATTAGCATAATGGGTCAGGTGCTTAAGGGCGCAGCCCTATAATATACTAAATACTTATATAAATAATAAGCTATAATATATATTTCCTTTATTTTAATTAAGGCATTTTATATATTCTTAAATTACTTTATTAACTTAATATACATTTTAATAATTATAAACCTAAGTGGTCAAGCATTATATTAATAACTTCTACTATATAAAGAGCTAATAATAATAATTAAGATAGATATTTATAAAGACTTTAAACTAAACCTTATCTTTATTATAAAACTTAATACTTTAAATAATTAGGTTAAATAGCTAGAGACTTTATATAGCTATATAATAAGTAAAGGTATCTAGCAGTATATAAATTTAATATACCTTAAGCAGACTATAAATAAGCTTATATTAAAAACTTAATTAATAATTACTAAAGTATAAATTAAAGTTAAAAAAATATATAAAAAAGTACTAGTAGCTTTATTTATAAAAAAGATTATAACTATATATATAGTAATACTATAAAATATAAACTTTTAATAATAAGACCTTATACTTAAAAAAAAGACTAATACTATTATTTAAAATTAGATTATTATTATTATTAATTTTAAAATATATTATATAGTACTTATATAGCTATAAAATAATAACCTAAATAAAAAAGAGTTTATAATTAAAAAGGTCTTAAAGGCTTTAAAGTTTAAGCTTGTATTAAGTAAACTAAATATAATAAAAAATATTAAGAAATAATATAAAGTAATACTTAAAAATATATATTATATTAATATTAAGCTAAAAGTATAATATATATTATAGTCTAGTGTTTATATAAAGGCAAGTATATATAAGATTTTAAATATAAAAAGGAATTTAATTATTAATAATTTCCTTTATATAGTTAAAAATAAGTATATATTAAACTAGGTAAATAATAAGCTTAATAAGCTTATAGAGTATAAGCTTAATACTCTTTATAATATATTAAGTCTTAATTAATATAAAATAATATTCTTATTAATTATTATAAAAGTTTATAAAGCTAAGAGTATAGGCTATTTTACTATATTAAGTAAATACTTAAATTAAAAAAAAGGAGTATATAATAAAAGCTTAAAAGCACTTAAAGCAGTATAAAAAAGGGATAGTAATTATTTAAAAAAATACCCTTACTATAAAGGAAAATTAAGGTAAATGCATTACTAAAAGTTAAAGCATTATAAAGCCTTAATTTATACTTTAATTAAAAAATTACTAAAAGGCCTTAATTATTTTATTTTATAAAGAAGGGTTAAGGAAATCTTTATATATTATTAAGCACCTTATTAAAGAGAGCTATATATAGAAATAAATAAGAAAGGTTTCTATTTATTAAAATATAGTAAAGAAGAATAAAAAGCTTTTTTAAAGAGTATTAATATAGTAATAATAAACCTAATAATCTTTATATTATTAAAAAGCATTAATATTTACTTAACCTTTAGTTATAGTATTTATATTTTAAATAAAAGTATACTATTTAATAATTATAATACTATATATTTAATTAATAAAGAAGATTTATTAAAGCTTAAAATCTTTATTCTTAGCTAAAATAATTAAATTAAAGCAGGCATTATAAGATTTCTTATTAATAACTATAGTATTAAAGTATTAAAGAAGTTATTAAATAATAAGTATAATGCTTATATTAAAGACCTTATACTAAAGAATATTGCTATTATTAAAGGATTCTATATTAATATTATATTTAAAGTAAAGCTTTTAAAGGCTAGTATTTAATATTAAGGGTATAACTACTCCTTGTACTTTAATATACTAAAGTATAATATATTATTAATATAATTAATTAAAAAATATAATTTAGTTTTTTTTAAATATAAATTATTATCTTTTTATAAATACTTTATAACCTAGGATATAATACTATATAGTCTAGTAAGGCTTTTCCTGCTTATAGAAGTATAGCACTAACTAGTTAATAGTTTATAAAGAAAGTAAAGATTAATAAAAGATCCTTTATAGCTATATAGCAATTTTAAATACTTATAGTATTTATAAACTAGATATATTAAGCTAGAAAGGCTTAAAGCACTAGTTTATAATATAAAGAATATATAGATTAATAAAATCAAGTAGATTAACTATAAAGCATATGCTTTAGTGAATTTAAAGTAAGTTATATTATAAAGATAACTAAAGTATAAAGCATTAAAGCTATTTTAATATATTTATTAAGATCTATAAGACTATAAAAAAGGGTTTAATAATTTAAATTAATTATTAACCTTTAAAAATAATTATAATATTTAATATAGTATATAGCCCTTTATTAATAAGCACTAGTATATATTTATAATTACTATAATCTATTTTAAGGTATAAGTAAAGAGATAGTTTAATTTCTTAATCTATATTTTTAAAAGTAATTAAGAAAAAGTAGTAATACTATATATAAAGTATTTATTATATATAGACTAGATTAGTAATAAAAGAATATATATTAAGCTATCTTTAGTAACTATATATAAGCTAAATAAAGGTATTAAGTAAGCTAGTAAATATATTACTATAAAGTTAATTATAATACTTAAAGGAGTAAGGCTTTTAAAAAAGCTATAGTTAAAGAGTATATAAGCAGCTGCTTATTTATATAATATAATACCTTTTTATATAAATAAAATACTATTACTTATAAAGAAATTAAAGCAATAGTTTAAAATATATATACCTTTAGATATTAAAGAGTATATAGCTAACCTATAGCTAGATTAAAGTAGTATATATATATATAGCTACTATACCTATATACTATAATATAACCATAAGTTTAGCTATAATAAAAAAAAGTATAAAGTAAGCTTTAAAAAGATAATTAAATACTTTATAAATTATTTTATAACTAACTTATATAAGGTATAGATCCTTTAATTTAAAAAGGTTATAATTATAAGGAATATTATTTTTAATAAGACCTATTATTATAATTTATAAAAGTAAAGTATAAAGAAGCTTACTATATACTAGCTAAATAAGCTATTTATAAAGCTTAATAAAGATAAGGTAGATAAGATTAACTTAATTAACTAGACTTAAAATAAAATATAAAAAGCTTTTTAAAAAAGTAAGGAGTATTTAGACTTAAAGGTAAAAGTGCTAGGAAGTACTATAAAACCTTAAGAACTAGTATTATTAAGGCTTTAAATATTAAAAAATACTTTAAAAAGAAATCTTTAAAGTATATAGATAAAGAGTAAATATAATACTATAAAAAGCAATCTAGCTATTAAAAAGTAGTATTATATATATTTAAAATAAAGATTTATATCTTTAAAGGTATATAGCTTAATAAACTAGATTAAAGAAGATTTATAAGTTTTAACCTTATTATTAAAGTAAAGTAATAAGTAGGTAATTATTAATCTAGTACTAGATATACTGCTTAAAAGTAGTAAAATATAGTAATAGTTAATTAGTAAGGAATATTTAAAAGGTATATAAAAGATTATAAAGCTAGTACTATAATAAAGAAATATATAATAAAAAGGGATAATAACCCTTTATATAAAGTTACTTACTATAAAGTATAAATAAAGATTATAAAAACTAGGCCCTTAGAGTATATACTTAATAATAAATAAATTCTTAATATTAACTAGATTTAATATACTGCTTGATTAATAAATATTAATATTAAAAAATATAAAGAGCACTTAAATAATATTTACTATACTAGATATAGTATTTAATTAAAGTTTAATTAAATAGATATTAATAGTTTAAGTTAAGTTAATAATATATTAAAAAGACTTGCTAAAAGTGCTAAATAACTAGAATAAGTTATTAAAGTATTTATTAAAAGATAGATTCTTTAAGGCAGTATATAAAGAAGTATTAATACTATATATAAAAAGAATATAAATTAAGATTAATTAAGAAAAGGCATTATTAAGGCCTTTATTAATAAAGTAGGTATTTATATATAAGCTATATATAGATAGATTGCTAGAGTGCTATAAAGCATGCTTAATAATATATAAAGACTTTTAAAAAAGCTTTATAATAAAGAGTATATATATAGCTATACTAATGGTATAAATATTTAAGATAATAATTATACTTTTTATAAAATTTAACTTTAAACTTAAATAATTTAATATAAAAAATATATTCTTAAATATAAATTATAGTAAGTATAGTATTTTTATAATATATAAGCTTTTTAAAGGATTTAAGTAGCTTAATAAGGTAGTAAAATTAAAAAAAGTATTATATAAATTATAAGACTTATTAAGTTTTTAGTTTAATAAACTATTAGTAATACTAGCAAGGCTTAGCCTTTAGTAAAGCGCTAAGGAGCCCTGCTTATTCTATATAGTTAATAAAAAGGTTTTTATATTATTTTATATAAATAATATTATCTTAATATATTATAAAAGTAATAAAGCACTATATAATAGCTTTATTAATGTATTAAAAAAGAAATATAAATTGCATTATAAAGGTAATGCTAAATAGTTCTTAGGTATTTAAATTATTTAAAATCGCTAGGAGTATAAAATCTACTTATTATATAATACTTATATTAAAAAGGCAGTATAAAAGTTTAGGTAAAAAGATACTAATTAATACTTTATAACTTTAATACCTTAAATTAAACTAAAAAAAAACCCTTAATAGGCAATAAAATTATAGATAAAAAGCTATTAAGAAAAGATTAATATAGTGCTTTATACTATAGTTATAATATAAATAGAAATTACCTTTACTATATCTTATCTTTTGCATTTCTTAATAAATCTTAAAAAAGAATATTACCAAGTAGCTAACTAGCTTATCCACTATCTTTATATATAAAGGCACTTTACCCTTTAGTATAAAAAGTATAAAAAAATATAAATATTAATTACTTATAATAATATATCCTTTATTAATAATATAAAGACCTAAAAGTTATTTTAAAGATATTTAATAACCCTTTATAGTAGACTTATAATTTAAAATATAATATGCTAAAATATAGTAATAACCTTAATTATAAAGGCTAAGCTATATACCTTAAGCTAAATAATATAAAAGATAATAACTTTATAATACTTATTTTTATAAATAAAATTTAATACTTTAAAAGATTAAAATATAAGCTATAATAATTAGTAAACTATATAGCTAGTAACTATAAAGAGTAGTTAAATAAGTATATAACTATACTATATAAATATATAAAATATATAGTTAAAGCAAGAATTTAAAAAAAGATTATTTAAAATAATTTTTCTTCCTTTATAGTAAATATTAATTAATAAATTAATAAAAAACCTTTTATAGTAAAGCTTTAAGAGATTTATTAAATTATTAAATATAATAGACTTATTATTATACTATATTAAGGAGCAGGATATTAATAAAAGCAATGTATAAAAAGGAAAAGAAAGTAAGGCTTGCCTGCAAGCTATACTATATTAAAAACTTAAACTATTTATTTTTTTATTAACTTCTTAATCTTACTACCTAATATATTTAAGGTATTAATAAAGGCTGTAGTATTATTATTATTATTATTATTATTAAGGGTATATAAAGTAATCTTTAGCACTTTTATTATATACTCCTTGCTTATTTTTAATAAATTAAACTAAAGGTATAAGGCTGTTTTATATTTATTAAATAACTATTATAATATTAATAATAAAGTAGGCAATAATAAAAAGTAAAGTATTTATAGCCTTATTATTATTTAACTTTACTTAGTAAAATATTATTATTAATAACTTAAGCTAAAGGTAGTTAAGTATAATATTAATAATAAAAAAGCTTATTTTAAAAAAAAAAGTATATTAAAGGTTATAGTAATAATTATTTATAAAGTAATTAAAGTATTTTTTTATAATAGTATTATTATACTTTATATACTAGTTAAAATTGCCTTTATTTATAATAATGCTTAAAATATAGTTTTTATAAAGCAGTATTATTAATTAAGTACTTGGCATTATAGTTATAGGTTTTAAAGGGGCTTTTAAGGCATTATTATCCTTTTTCTTTTTTCTTTACTTTACAACCTTTTAAATAATTATTTTAGTTAGTATAGTTAATTAATAAAAGCAGTGCTTTAAAGAGTAGTTATTATAGTAAAAAAGATAATACTTATTATTAAAGGGATTATAGCTATATTAACTATCTTAAAAAAGAAAATAATAATAATAATATTAATAAAAAAAGATTAATTTTATAAAGTATAGGAAAAGCACTGTATTTTATAAAATAATTATTCTTTTACTTATTATTTATAGTATAATTTAATAAAATAAAGTATATATATTCTCTTTATTTCCTTTATATTAAATAATTATTAATATTATAAAAAAGAATAAAAAATAAAGCTAAAATTGCATGCAAGTATAGTATTTACTTATAGAATAAGATAATAATAGTTAATAAAGTTAATAAAAAGCTTACTATTAATAATTAAATTAAAAGTTATTTAAAAAAGTATTTTAAATAGCTTTATTAAATAAAGGGTGTATTAAAAAAAAGTATAATAAAGTAAGGCAATAGCAAGACTATATTATTAAGTATTAGTATAATAAGTTAGGTGCTTAAGGGCGCAGCTTTATAATATACTAAATACTTATATAAATAATAAGCTATAATATATATTTCCTTTATTTTAATTAAGGCATTTTATACACTCTTAAATTACTCTATTAGCCTAACGCGCATTCTAATAAAAGGACTGGCCCTAGAAGGGCTAAGCGATAGCTAGCGCAACAGCCTTTAGCGCCTGGTTGGGCGCTACCTAATTGCATTATATAGCAAAAGAGTATATATTAAATAGATCCCTTACTGATCTATTTAACTAGCTATATAAGGCCTTTTTAATCCATTGATAAGATCAGGTAAAGCCTGAATTTATAACAATAATAACCTTTACTTAATAATATTAATAAAAAAATACTAATTATAGCTAGTAGTTAGTAAAGTATTATTAAGTTAATAATAAAGTATAGTTATTATTATAATATATAATATTAAAAAGAAGTATAATAAAGTAAGGCAGTAATAAGACTGCATTATTAAGTAATAGTATAATAAGTTAGGTACTTAAAGGCATAGCTTTATAATATATTAAATATTTATATAAATAATAAGCTATAATATATATTTCCTTTATTTTAATTAAGGCATTTTATATATTCTTAAATTACTTTATTAACTTAATATATATTTTAATAATTATAAACTTAAGTAATTAAGTATTATATTAATAACTTTTACTATATAAAGAGTTAATAATAATAATTAAAATAAATATTTTTAAAGACTTTAAACTAAACCTTATCTTTATTATAAAACTTAATACCTTAAATAATTAAGTTAAATAGCTAAAGACTTTATATAGCTATATAATAAATAAAGGTATTTAATAATATATAAATTTAAAGTGCCTTAAGTAAACTATAGATAAGCTTATATTAAAAATATAATTAATAATTATTAAAGTATAAATTAAAGCTAAAAGATTATATAATAAAGTATTAATAGCTTTATTTATAAAAAAGATTATAACTATATATATAGTAATACTATAAAATATAAACTTTTAGCAGCAAGACCTTATACTTAAAAAAAAGATTAATATTATTATTTAAAATTAAATTATTATTATTATTAATATTAAAATATACTATATAATACTTATATAGCTATAAAATAATAACTTAAATAAAAAAGAGTTTATAATTAAAAAAATCTTAAAGGCTTTAAAGTTTAAGCTTATATTAAGTAAATTAAGTATAATAAAAAATACTTAAAAATAATATAAAGTAATACTTAAGGATATATACTATATTAATATTAAACTAAAAGTATAATATATACTATAGTTTAGTATTTATATAAAGGTAAGTATATATAAAATTATAAATATAAAAAGGAATTTAATTATTAATAATTTCCTTTATATAGTTAAAAGTAAGTATATATTAAATTAAGTAAAGAATAAGCTTAATAAGCTTTTAAAAAATAAGCTTAATACTTTTTATAATATATTAAATCTTAATTAATATAAAATAATATTCTTATTAATTATTATAAGAGTTTATAAAGTAAAGAGCTTAAGCTATTTTACTATATTAAGTAAATACTTAAATTAAGAAAAGGTAATATATAATAAAAGCTTAAAAATACTTAAAGTAATATAAAAAAAAGATAATAACTATATAAAAAAATGCCTTTATTATAAAAAGAAATTAAAATAAATATATTACTAAAAGCTAAAGTATTATAAAGCCTTAATTTATACTTTAATTAAAAAATTACTAAAAAGCCTTAATTATTTTATTTTATAAAGAAATATTAAAGAAATCTTTATATATTATTAAGTACTTTATTAAAAAAAGCTATATATAAAAATAAAAAAAAAAGGTTTTTATTTATTAAAGTAAAGTAAAGAAAAATAAAAAGCTTTTTTAAAGAGTATTAATATAGTAATAATAAACTTAATAATCTTTATATTATTAAAAAGTATTAATATTTACTTAACCTTTAGTTATAATATTTATATTTTAAGTAAAAGTATATTATTTAATAATTATAGTACTATATACCTAGTTAATAAAAAAGATTTATTAAAGCTTAAGACCTTTATTTTTAATTAAAATAATTAAATTAAAGCAGGCACTATAAGATTTCTTATTAATAACTATAGCACTAAAGTATTAAAAAAGCTATTAAATAATAAGTATAGTATTTATACTAAAGACCTTATATTAAAGAATATTATTATTATTAAAGGATTCTATATTAATATTATATTTATTATAGGCTTGGGCTTTGCCTAAGCCTTATATAACCCAGGCCTTATAAAGGCCTAGCCCTTACTTAAAGTATTACTAGCCTTATTTTAAGGTATACTTATTCTATAGGTATATAACTAGCTATAAAGGAATATAAAGATATATAAACTCTTTTTCTCTTTAAGTATATAAATTTATATTAAAATACTTATTTATAGTTATTATAAAGCTAGTTCTTTATAATTTATATATTTTAAAAATAATAAATAAAAATAATTTAATATTAATATTAATAAATAAAATAACTACCTTTATAATAAAAGAATTATTATATATAATTATAATAATATATTATAAAGTAATATTATTATAATAAGTAATAGCTTAATAATAGAATATAGCTAATTAGTAGCTTAAAGCACCTTTACTTAACTTATTTTATAACCTATTTATACCTTATATAAATAATATATAAAAACTAGTTTAATATAAACTACTTTTAATTAAAGACTTTTATAATAATAATCTAGCTATATTTTTTATTTAAAAATATATTATAATATATAAGCTAGTTATTAATAAAAAGTTTATTAATATTAATAAAAATTTATTTATCTTTTTATAATAAAACCTTACTAAAGGTATATACTTTTTAATTATAATATACTATAAATCTACTTTAAAGTTTAAAAACTATATCTTAAGGGAATTTTTAAAATACTTTATATTTATATTTACTAACCTTTATTATTAAGAAATTACTTAAATAAAACTTAAATATATTATATAATATAATAATAAATCCTTTATTATATTCTTTATTTATTTTAAATAAAAATTAACCTTAATTAATAAATTATTTTAAAATAATATTATTAAGCTAGCCTGCCTTTATTAAATACTTTCTTTAAAAATATAAAACTATAGCTTAAAATATAGTATTTTATAAAATAATTATTATATAGTAGTTAATATTTATTAAGTTATTATTATAAAGCTTAAAACTTATTATCTTAAAGAATAGTTTTATTTTTATAATAAAGACTACTACCTTTAAGTTAAAAAAGCTATAAATATAAAAAAAAACTTATTTATAACTAGTATAAACTTTATTAAATTATACTTTATATTTAAAAAATACTTAAAATAAAAACTATAAAGCTATAAAAAGCAATAGTTTAACCCCTTAGATAATTACCTATAGGCTTAATAAATATTACTTAATATCTTTATTAAATATTATTAAAAAGGTAAATATATTTACTATAAGGTTAAAATATACTTTATTATAGCCTGCTTTATATAGCTAGTAACTAGGCTAATAGCTATCTATACCTTAAGTAATAATAAATAAAAAGAATAAAAAAAAGAAAAAAGTAAGAAAAAAAATACCCTACCCTTAAGTTAAGTCCTCCTTAAAGGCTTATTAACCTTACTATAGCTATAATATAAACTACTTTTTTAATTATAATAAAAAAAATATAAAAAATATTATAATATATAAATAAGCTTTTTTTCTTAATATTAATACTCTTTAATAATTAAAAATTCTTAAATATATAAATTAATAATAAGTATAATTATTATAAGGCTATTAATAAAAAAGCTGCTTAAAAACTAAATATAAAAATAATATAAATGCTTACTATATAAACCTTAATTATTATTATTAATAAGTATATAGGTTTTAAGATTTTATAAATTATTAAAAGTATAATAAATATAAATAAATAGTAGTGCTTAATATTACTTTATATTATTTTAAGCCTTTTTAAAAATATTATCTTAAGCTTATTATAAATAAAATATTATAATATTTAAATAAACCTTAATTAATATATAATTACTATTAGATTAATAACTAGCTTTATAATATTAAAAACTACTTAATAATAGAATAATTTCTTAATTATATATATTTTAAGATTTATATATATAGTATTAATCTATTATAAAATATATTATTATAATATAAAGGTTACTTTATTAATTATTAATTTATAAAAAATTATATAACTCTTTAATATTACTTTTAAGTCTTTTTTACTATAGGTCTTAATTAACCTTTAGTAAAAGCTTTATTAATATTTCTTAATTAAACTATATAAATTTATTAACCTTTTTAATAAAGAAAAGGCCTTTAAACTGCCTTTTTATTAAGGCTAGCTTAATTATTATATTTAACTAGTTAAAGATATAAATAAGTATAACCTAAACCTTCTTTAAGGCTTATTATATAATATACTATAAGACTATTTTTTTAAAATTTAATATTAAATTATTAAGTTAATAAATAAAGATTAAATCTATCTTAACTTTTTTTTAATAATTATCTTTATTTTATTTATTAAAAAGGTTAAAAGTAGTTAAAGATTTTATATTAATTACTATACTATAAATAAAGTTATAGTATAAGATTACTATCCTTTACCTTTAATAAAAAAAACCCTTTACTTTTTTTTAAAGGCTTGTTAGTTTATAAAATTAAATATTAAGTTAGCTTTTTACTAGCTATAAATTATAAAAAAAAGGAATACTTTATTATATTCTAGACTTAATTTAAATTATTTAAATAGCTAGTTATTTTTTTTAATTTAATTAATACACTTACTACCTTTTAATAATATATTAATAAAATATTAAAGAATACCTTTAGTAACTTTACTATAGCCTACCTTAATAATATCTTAATATATTTTAATAAAAGCTATAAAAACTATATATATAAAGTTAAGGCTACTTTATATAAGCTTATAAAAACTAGCTTAAATATTAATATTAATAAGTATACTTTTATAATAAAAAAAGTTAAATACTTAAATTATATTATTTAAGTAAGTAAGTTTATTTACCTTAACTTTAAAAAGATTATTATAATTAAAGATTAAAAACCCTTTATATAAATTAAAGGTATTTAAAGCTTTTTAAGCTTTATTAACTTTTATTATAAATTTATCTTTAACTTTATATAGATTATTAAGCCTTTTATATAGCTTACTTAAAAAAATATTTTATTTACTTAAGATAATAAAGTTAATATAGCTTTTAATATACTTAAGACTGCCTTTATTTTATACCTAGTTTTAACTTAATAAAACCTTAAAAAGGATATAGTCTTTAAAATAAATTTATTTAAATAAGCCTTAAGGGGGTGCTTTTTTTAATTTAATAAAAATAATATCTTATACTTAATTATATACTATTCTACCCCTCTCTTTTTAATAAAATAAAATTATACTATTTATAATAAAAAGCTTTTTATTATTATCTTTTATTTAAATATTTAAAAAGCTAAATTATAAAGTATAGCTTGCCCTTTTTATATATATATTAATTATAAAAACCTAAAGTACTTCCTTTATTTTTAATTAATCTTTAAGTAGTAAGCCTGCTAGGCTAAACTCTTTTTTTAATTTAATTACTATATTTAATTTTATTTTAAATTATAAATAAAGTAGCTTAATACTCTTTTATATTAATAACTAAATAAAGCTAAAGAGCTTTAAATAAGCTAGGTTTTTTTTTTTAAGTATTTTTATTATTATAATATAAAACTTAACTAAAGATAAGCTAACCTTACCTTTATTTATTTTTATTAAAGATAATACCCTTTTTTTAATTAATACTACCTTATTTTAAAATATTTATTTTTAAAAGCTTTAAAATTAAGGTATAGTTAAAGATATATTTTATAATTAATAATTAATAACTATATATAGTAATTTATAAAAGTTCTTTAAGGAAATAATAATTAAAAAGTAAATAAAAGATTATAATATTAATGCTTAAGGTATACTTATATATTAAAGCTATCTTTAACTCTTAAATTAAAAACCCTTTATTATTATTATTATTTAATATATATATAACTCTTTTATAATAAAATACTTAAAGAAGAATACTACCTTTTACTTACTTTAATACTTTTATTATTAAGATAATATATTATAATCTATAGTATAGTTTATTTATAATTATTATTACTATAGTAGCTATATATTATATAAATAGTATTAAAGCTTTTTATAATTATTTTTTATTATAAATAAATTTTAAAAGTAAATCTTTATAAACTTTATAATAAATCTTTTAATATAGATTAATAATAACTTAAAATTTTTTATAGTTATTATAAATAAGTTATTAAAGTATATCTAGTTAAAAATAATATACTTAATATTAATAAAGGCCTATATATAGTATTTTAAAGATTATTAATAATATTTTTATAAATTTTTTTTTTAAATTATTAATAATAAAAAATTAAATTAAGTAAGATATTTTTAAATAATACTTTATAAATTAATTAAAGTTAAGTAACTCCTTTTTATAGCTTACTACCTTTAAATTAATAATAATATAAAGCAGGCTAATTAAAAAGTTTAAGTTATTTTATATATTATAATCTCTTTTATATAATATAACTAGCTTAAGTATTTATTAACTTACTAGCTTGCTTTTAATAAATAAAACTTATTAATATTAAGTATAAGCTTAAATAACCTTTTTAATAAATTTAATATTAACTTTATTTAATAAATAAATATATTTATAATAAGTATTACCTTTTTAAAGGGCAGGGTAATAATATTCTTTTATTACTTTAAAAAAAATATAAAGCTAGCTTAAGCTATAATAGCCTTTACTTAATAATATTAATAAAAAGATATTAACTATAGTTAATATTTAATAAAGTATTATTAAATTAGTAATAAAGTATAGTTATTATTATAATATATAAAAATAAATTACTTTAATAAAAAACTTAATTAACTATATATAAAATATATTATTATAATAATTCTTTCTCTTTTTATTATAAAGCTAAATATTTTTAATAATATCTACCCTACCTTTTATATAAGCTTTATAAAGAGAGCTATTTATAACTTATTATTATTTTAAGTCTTATTAAACTTTAAGCTAGGCTTAGTCTAGGTATACTTAAAAGGTTAAGTAAAGTTAGTAAAGGAATATATAATAGAATATATACTAATTATTAAAAATTACTATAGCTATAGCTAAAAGCATTAAGTATTAATTAAATAAGCAAGCTATAATATATTTATATAAAAGTTATTAAAATAATTTTAAAATACTATAGTATTAAATTAATTTAAAGTAGCTTAAGGTAGTATAATATAAATTAATAAACTTATTTTTTTTAAGTATTATATTTTAAACTTAAACTAACTATAATAAAATAATACTATAAATAATATTAAGTATAATAATACTACTTTTTTAATAATATACTAAAAAGTATAATAAAGGCTAAAAAGTACTATATATACTTTTATTATTATATAAAAAGTAAATTAAAAATAAGTTTATTATTATTATTATCTTTAATAAATAAAGGCAGTATTAATATAGTAAGTATAAACACTTACTTAATTATATAAAGAAATATTTATATTATATTAAGTATTAATATAACCTTATATTATTTTAATATAAATATAATTAATAATATTAATATTAATAAGTATTAATTATTATAAAGCTATATTACTTTAACTTATTAATATTAAGCCTTCTTTTTTAATATATAAAACTTATTCTCTTTTTTATCTTTATTATTTAATAATAATAAAAAGGGAAGTTATTATTAAAAAAAGGCTAAGGCAGGCTTATTATACTTTTACCTTAATTATTATTTATAATTATTATAATACTTACTTAAGCTTAATAAAGTATAAAATATCTTTTAATTATTAATATAAAACTTTATAATATTTTTTTAAAAGGTTTTATTAAGCTTTTTAAAATAATATTATAAAAGGTTAATAATACTTATTATAAGGTTAATAAGTTATAAATATATATTAAGTATAGTATTAAAGGTATTAATAATTTATACTGCTTATTGCTTTTATTTAAGTATTTTAATATTATTTTTAATTAAGATTATTATATTACTTTTTTTAATTATAAATAAAGTATTACTTATTAAAATAATAAAAGTATTAAGGATATAAGTAAATTAAAGCTAAATAAAGCTTAACTTAATAATAATAAGTATTTTTATTTATATTTAATTAAGTATTATAAACTTAATAAATAATTTTACTTTAATACTTTTTATATTTTTAACCTTTATTATAATAAGTATTAAAATATACCTGCCTTAATTAATAATATACTATAGGTTATATAGTGCTTATTATAATATTAAATTTATTATTAATTAACTCTTAACTTAAGAACAGGATTAATACTTATTAAAATATATCTTATAGCTATAGCTATAGCTAAGGATATACTTATTTATTTTATTATTAATTATTAATTATTTAATATATAAATAATAAAAATAATTAATTTATATTAAAGGCTATATATTTTTATTATTAAAATTCCCCTTTATTAAGTAAGGGCTAATAGCCCTTTAGTATTTTTACTATATATTAATATTAAATTAATACTTAAAGATATTATATTTATAATAAGTTTATTATTAATTATTATATTAATTAATATTAATTATTATATAAAAAATAAAGAATATATTATTATATTAAGAATAAAAGTTATAATTATTAATTAATTATCTTTATAAAGGTAAAAAGGTAAGATAATAAGCCTTTTTAAAGAATTTAAACTTTAAGATAATAAGATTATAAAAAAGTAAATAAAGTTACTTTATATAGTAAAAAGGTAAGGCAGCCTTTACTTAAACTAATTAAAGTATATACCTATACTTTTATATATATTATAATATTATAAAGAATATAAATTATAAAGCCTGCTTAACCTTAAGAACCTTTTTATTAATAAAAATATTATTTATTAATTATATAATCTTTTTTTATATTATATATAAATAATAAATTTATTTAAAGGCTTTTTAAAAATAATATAAAGAGAAGGAGGGTATATTATAAGCTTAAGCTTTACTTAAGCCTTATATAACCTAAGCTTTATAAAGGCCTAGCCCTTACTTAAGGTATTATTAGCCTAGGCTTTATAAAGGCCTAGCCCTTACTTAAAGTATTATTAACCTTTTTTTAAGGTATACTTATTCTATAGGTATATAACTAGTTATAAAGGAATATAAAGATATATAGACTTTTCTTCTCTTTAAGTATATAAATTTATATTAAAATACTTATTTATAGTTACTATAAGGCCAGTTCTTTATAAAACTTATTTTTTTTATTATTATTTAAAAATAGTAAAAAGGGAAGTTATTATTAAAAAGAAGGTAAGGCAGGCTTATTATACTTTTACCTTATTTATTATTTATAATTACTATAATGTTTATTTAAGCTTAATAAGGTATAAAATATCTTTTAGTTATTAATATAAAACTTTATAGTATTTTTTTAAAAGGTTTTATTAAGCTTTTTAAAATAAAGTATTCCTAGGGGGGCTGTATGATTTTACTTTAGGGGCTATCTAACCTAATTAAGTTAAAATTTCTTTATACTATAGCGCCTTATAAAAATATAGTATAAAATTATAGTATTTTTAAATCTAATATAAATAGCCTTAGCTAAATTTCCTTATTATAATTTCTTTTTAAATTTTATTATTATTAGTATTATAGATGTAGATAATTATAATAAAGATAACCCTAGTGGTCTTATTAAATAGCTAATTCCTTTACTATTGCTAGTGCAGTAATTTAACTTATTTAAAGACCTTTATTACTTTCTTTAAAGCTTTTATTATAATTATAGTACTGCTTTAGTAAAAAAAATATAGGAAATTATATTAAAGTTAATAGCAAGAGGTTTCTTTCTTACTATAGCTTTATTTATAATTATAAAGCATTATAGTAGCCTTATAGCAATAGGGTTAAGAAGACTATAATTTATAAAGTTAATTACTTATTTAAGCTTATAGCCTTAATTATAATAAAGTTAAACTAAAAGTAGATATTTAAAGTCTTTAAGGGTTAATATAATTATAATGTATCTCTTAACCTATTAATATATATAATCTATTGTTACTATACTTAATAATAATAAAAGGTTAAGAAATTATTATTATAATATAAAGCTTTTAGTGCCTATAAGATAAGGGATATTATATATTCTTAAAGTAATAAAGCTTTATTTTTTTAATTAAAGAATATTTATAATAATTATTAAACTATCTAGAAGTTAAAGTTAAATAGATTTATGCTTACTTAATAATAAATAAAGATCCTGCAATAATAAGGGCTTTACTATATTATTTATTATAATAATAATAATAAGCATAAGATTAAGGCAATCTTTTAGACTTATCTTTAGTATAAGGCTATATAGAAGAAGTTCTTAAAAGTTCTTAGACTAGATAATATATATAAGATTAATAAGTTTAAAATATATTTATTTTAGGTTACTGGCATTATAGATTAAAAGTCTATAGTTAACTTTATATTTAGCCTTATTAATATAAAGAAATAAGAAGGTTATAACTGGTTATATAACTAGCTAGATAACTTCTAGTAGTAACTTAAGATCTTTATGCCTTTTATTATTATTATAAATAAAGAAAAGGCACTAAAAAATATATTATAAAGTGTTTTCCTATATATATAGCAGTAGCTATACCTTTATTATATTAATATTAATATATATACTAAAATTACATTATAGTAGTAAGAAATTAAAAAAAATAAGGCTATTAATAAGGCTGCTAGTAATAAGGCTTTTACTAACTTAGAAATCAATAAGCTTGCTAACCCTAGCCTTTTTATAGCTATATAGCTAGCTTTATCTCTTAATATACTATAAGGCAAGCTACTATTTAAAAATAGTAAGTATAGCCTTAAGCAAGCCTAGTGCATTATTATATATATATAAAAAGAAAAGGACTTTAAGAGGGCTTAGGCTATATTAATTAAATACTTTAGTAATTATTAATTTATAATTATTAACTATTTTATCTTTAAGTATCTTCCTTAGGCTAATTAATTTCTTTAATACTATATTAAATACTACTAGAACTTTAATTAATAAATTAATAGCTTAATTAAAATAGTTTATAAAGATATAAAGACTTATCTTTTTATAAATATAAGTAATCTTTTTTATCTTTATAAAGCCTTATGCTAGATAATAATTAAAAAAGAATAAAACTATCTTTAAGTAATTATAAAATAAAAGATTAAGCTTTAATATTATTATATTAACTAGACTTAGCTAAGATTGCTGCTTATATAAATCTTTTATAATATTATTAAGCTTTTTATTAAAGAGTATTATAGTATTAAAGTTATTATTAAAAAGAAAAAAGACCTTTTACTTTTGCTTATATTATTTTTAAAAAGCCTTTAAATAAATTTATTATTTATATATAATATAAAAAAAGATTATATAATTAATAAATAATATCTTTATTAATAAAAAGATTCTTAAGGTTAAGCAGGCTTTATAATTTATATTTTTTATAATATTATAATATATATAAAGGTATAGGTATATACTTTAATTAATTTAAGTAAAGGCTACCTTACCTTTTTATTATATAAAGTAGCTTTATTTACTTTTTTATAACCTTATTATCTTAAAGTTTAAATTCTTTAAAAAGGCTTATTATTTTATTTTTTTATTTTTATAAAAATAATTAATTAATAATTATAATCTTTATTTTTAATATAATAATATATTCTTTATTTTTTATATAGTAATTAATATTAATTAATATAATAATTAATAATAAACTTATTATAAATATAGTATTTTTAAATATTAATTTAATATTAATATATAGTAAGAATATTAAAGAGCTATTAACCTTTATTTAATAAAAAAGAATTTTAATAATAAAAATATATAGCCCTTAATATAAATTAATTATTTTTATTATTTATATATTAAGTAATTAATAATTAATAATAAAATAAATAAGTA
>CM036091.1:1653593-1731591 GCA_020631695.1 Trichoderma cornu-damae | reverse complement strand
AATAATAATAAGGGTATTACTATAGAAAAGGGGGCAATTTATTAAGGGGGTAATTAAGACTATAGTAAAATAATAGTATAAGCCTTATACCTTAATAAGGAGAAACCTTATGTTGTGTGGTTCTGTTTAATAATAGTTAATTCTCCTCCCTTCTTTCTAGCGGCTACTAGTCTAGTTTATATATATAGTGCAGTATAATATAATACTATACTATACTATACTATACTATTTAACTATCCTTTACTATACTATACTATACTAATTAATACTATACATGCCTATACATGCCTATACCTTAATAACTCCCTCTTTATAAATGCTTTATTTATCTTAAATAAATACTTCTTTACTAGACTTATACTTATTTAAGTCCTTAGATTATCTATCCTTTAAGTTATCTAGTATATTTAGTAATATATTTTTATTTATTTTTAACCAGGCCTTAAAAAGAGTTTATTAACTTATCTTAACCTAGTTTATAATTTATTAAAGTTCAAGTATTTTATTATTATAGTAGTATTAAGTTTATAAAGGTTTTTTTAGGTTTTTTTATTTTATTAATATTATTAGCTATTAAAGTAGTCTATAGCTTAATTAATTATCTTTAAGAGGTAGTTTAATTTATAATAAAAGATTATATTAATACTTTATTAATTTTATTTTTAAAAAATTTTATAAAAAAGGTTTAGCTTTTTTATTAATAGGTAATTATAGTTTTATAATACCTACTTCTTTATATTATACTATATTAAGTATACTAGGTGGTTTAACTATATTAATAGTATTTTTACTTTTATTAATATAATCTAGTTATATATAAATAAGTCTTTTTATATTTAAGGCTAAAAGGCTATAATTTTAAAGTCTTTTAGGTATATGGCCTAGAGATTGACTATTGCTTTTTCATAGGCTTTAAGCACCTTAAGTTATTCTAGGGTAATAAGGTTAGCAAGGGACTAAGGTAGGTGACTACTGTTTATTAAAGGTTAAAGGACTGATTTAAAGGCAGTGCAAGCCTTTGTTTAAAGGATAGTATATTTTTATTTAATTATTATAGTTATACAATTAGCTTAGTTAATTTAAAAAGGGTTAAGCAATTTAATAAGTCTTAGCTAGTTAAAGAGGGGGGCTTTATTTAGTTTATTAAAGGTATATAGAGTTACCTTAAGGCTTACCTTTAATAAAGTAGTGTTTATTACTATCGCTTGCTTATTATTATTATTTATTAAATAGCCTGCTAGTAGTTTATAAGGTTGGTTAATATAGATTATTTAGTAAGGATATTCTTTATAATATTTAATTACTATTTAGTAAAAGTTAAATATTTTTAAATAAGTTATAGCTTAAGTAACTTTATTATATCCTATACTGCTAACTAAGATAAGTTTTTTAATATATAGCATGGTTATAATAAATAGTGCTGCTAGGCAGTAATAAAGTCTTATAGTATTACAGTAGTATTAGATAATGTTTATTTTAATACTAAGGTTTTTATATTTACTTTAATTACTCTATATAATAATATAAAGTATATAGGTTAAGATAGCCTTTTTTATATACTAGTTAAAGTAGTCTAGATAGTTAATAAGGTTTATGCTTATTATTTTAAAGGTATTTTATATTAAAGTATAGCAAACTACTTGCTCTTTAATAAAGGTTATATTTAGTTTAATCTTAGTATTATATACTATTTTATAAAGTAGAGGGGGTGTATAAAAAGGGCCTTGTTTATTAAAGCAAGCTAAAGGTTTTATTAAGGTAGTTAGCTTAATATAATAAAATAAAGAAGCTATAGAGGTAAGTAAGGTTAATATTAATATTAAAAATAAGTAGGGTAAAGAAGATAAGTAAGATTAAAAGTATAAAAAAATAAAAAGAAAAGTAAAAGGTTTTAAAAAAAAGTTAAGACTTTATAAATAAATAAAGAAATTATATAGAGTAGTAAAACTTACTTAAAAAAAAAAAGAAAGTAGTAAATATAAAGTAAGCTAGTAATAAATTAATTATTAATTAATAATTAGGTAGTAAATCTAGTAGTAGCTAGTGACTTAGCTATAGTATTTTTACTTTTAGCCTAGCTGTTAGTAAAATGATTTAGATATTTATTTTAAGAATTAAGATAATATTTATAGTTTATAGTATATTTAGTAAACTATTTATTAAATATACCTCTTTATATTTATAAATTAATTCTTTAGCTATTTATATTAATTTTACTTTTTTTTTTTATTAATTATCTTTAGGGCTATAATTTTACTACCTTACTAAGTATTTAATTTATAGCTAGTAAGACTATTAAGTAATATATTACTTAATAATTTTCTCTATTTTATAGTATTTTTTACTATTTACTTAAATATATTTTAGTATTAATAGTATTTAGTTATATAGGTCTAGTCTTTATAGTATAAGGGAGAGGTATACTATAAATACTATATTATAGATTCGCTAGGCTGCAGGCAAGGCTAGTCTATAAGCTAGGGATCTAATTTATTTAATAATTTTAAAAAGTCTTGCTCTTTAAGGTAATTATTTTTATAAAGGCTTTTTAAGCAATAAGTAACTATAGTATAGTATTAGGTAGACCTTATTGTTAATATTAAAGTATAGTGCTTTATAGTATTAATTATAGTATTATTTAGCTATTATAGATGCTTTATTAGCTAAGTGTTTAGTATTCTTTATATAAAGCTATCTTAAGGTATTAAGTGTATCTTGATCTAGCTGTATATCCTTTTTAAAGGTATTTATTACTTTATTAAGCTTAAAGCCTAGCACTAGCTTGTTTAGTATTCTGCTGATAGGTGAATTAATAAAGTTATTTAAGTAGAACTATAAAGCAGGTATAATGTAAATCTATAGTGTGTTTAAAGTAGCTATATAGTATTATATAACTATCTTAATAATTTAGTTTTTTCTTTTTAATACCCTGTCAGTCTAGGGGTAGTATGTAGTATTAAATATAAGCTTTATGTTTAAGGCTATAAATAGCCCTTTTTAAAAGTTTAATATAAATTTTAAGTCTTTATTAATTATAAAGATTTTTAAAATGCCTTAATTATAGAGCAGTAAAGTATAAAGTAGTACTATACCTTACTGTACTATAGTATACCTTATTAAGCCTGGTATTAAAATAGTCTTTTTAAATTACTTATATATTGCTATAAGTAAGGCGTTAAGGTTATAAAGATAGTCTAGCAACTGCTAAAATATTCTTCCCTTTACTATAGGTAGTTAAATAATAAAGTCTATTATAATGGTGTAGTATAGTTATAGTAGGGTTAGAATTAGCTATAGTTTATTATTTAGCTTGCTTTTATTTATCTTATTTTTAATATATATTAAGTAGTAGTTAATATATTTATAAATATACTTTATAAAGTATTAAATACTTAGACTGTCTAGTATGCTTATTATTTTAAGTAGATTTATATAGAATTGTTTATTATAAGCTATACTAAATATAGTTTTAAGGCAGTTTAATAAGATATAGAGTTTTTACTGCTTATTAAGTTTTATTCTATATAAGAGTTTGTCTTTTAGGCTGAATAGTAGTATAATAGGTTTCCTGCTTAATAAGGTATATTTATTATTTTTTACTAAGAGGTCTAGGATTTTTTAATAATATATATCTTTATTATATCCTATAATAAGTTAGTGTTTAAGCATAGGGTTAATATATAAGTAGTATATTATATAGTATATATCTAATACTATATTATTTAATTTATTAAGTGCTTTATAAAAGTTAAGTATTTTTTATATAGCCTAGTATTATATATTATCTAAAGTAAGTAGTTAAAAAAGGGTATTAAAGATAAAGTTAAATTTACTAAAAATATAATAAATTTTAAGATAAAATTAGCTAAAGTGAATAAAAGCTATTATAAATTAGTAGTTTGCCTTAAGAAGGTTTAAGGTTTTTATTATAGTATACTTTAATATACCTTTTATTACTATATAATCTATAAAGACTTTAATAAGTATAGTTAATAACTATATTATTATTTATAGTAAATAGCATGCCTAAACTAGGCATGCTAACTCTAGTTTTGTTAATTTATACTATTACTTAGATTTAAATAGCAGCTAGCTAAGGAATATAACTGGTTATACTTTCTAGTATAGTATAGTTTCTCTCTAGATATTACCTTTAATATAAAAAAAGAAGGCTCCTATACCTTAACTATTAGTATTAATTTTTAAAAAGAGTGGTTTATTTAGATTGTAGTAGTATAGTTAAAGCTTTATTATAAGATAATCTTGCAGGATATAAAATAATTCTAGCTTAATAATTAAAGGTATAAATTTAACTTTTAATAACTTAAAGTATTATGCTTTCTTATTTATTTTATTAATTTTTTAACCTTTTTATTATAAGCTTGCTAGTAATTGGGTTTTATATTATTTAAGTAGCTAGGCTTTTTACTAAAAGTTATAGATAAAATATTATAAGAATAAGGCTATATTAAGGTATATTTTAAAATCTGCAAGATTAACAGGTATTTTAATCTTAAAGATAGCTTTAATATATTTATTAATTATAGATAGTCTTAAAGCATTGATATAGAATCTTAAAAAGTTAACTAAAGGGTAGTTAATAAAAGATTTCTTAAGTGCAATAGCAAGCTAAAGGTTGTTAAATAGTTTAAAGATAGTGTAAAGATGATTGCAATATTGCTTAAAAGTATTACTAATTATTATAATATTATTAATATATACTTAAATAAAGTAATAGTATAGATATAGCTTTTAATTTATAAATCTTTAAGTAAATGCTAGGCTGTTTTTAAACCTTATAATAACAATATACAATATTTCTAGTCCTCTTAGGCTAATAAGAACCATGTAGTCTTTATGCTTAAAGTAAATAGGGAGTTAATAAAAAAAAGCTAAAGCATTTAGTACTATAATATATTTTTTATTATAAATTATAGTAATAATCTCTTCTTAAGATAAGATTAAATAGATATCTAGAATAGTTATTTTATTAAGTTGCCTTAGGTTAATTACTATATAGCCTTTTCTTTAATTATTAATAATATACTAAATAATAAAAACAAGGTATTTAAATAAAGTAGGTTGCTTTATTTAAGTTGCATGTCTTTATATATAAAGGTTATCTATAATAATATTAAGGAATTTATAATTATCTATACCTAATAGGTATAGTCTAGTAGTAGTTTTCTAGTTTTACTAATTTTCCACCAGGTTAATATATATTTTCTTATATTTTAGTAAAGGTATAATACCTTTATTATGCTATATATTATATTATAAGATAATGGCTTAAAAAGCAGTCACTTTTTATTTATTAACTGTATATAAGTGGATGCTATTTAACAGTATTTATTTAAGTATATTAAGTAGTTATATAGCTAAACTTTTTTTATAGTTAGTAATGTTTTATAGTATATTATTATTAAGGGTAATATTAAGTAACTAAAGGATTTTTAATTCTGCCTAACTATTAATAAATATAGTTTAACTATATATTAATAGTGTATTTATCTATTCTATAGATATATAAAAATACTAGTTATTATTAAAGTCTTTTAGTAAGCCTACTTGCTATTATCTATAAAGCACTAAGGGTTTATTTAAACTATTAATAACTATAACCTAGCTTATTATTATATTAACTCTTAGTATTTAAAGGGTATAAATATAATCTACTACTTTATTAATACTTAATGTAAAATAATATAAGCATTGATTATAGTATAGATTTAGGTTGTTTAAGTATATATAGTATACTATAATATATATAGAGGAGTATAAGGGTATTATTATTATCTTAAAGATTATAATGTATTAATAGATAGGTTTTGATTTATAGAGTATCTTAATGGGGACTTTAGTATAGTATATTAATGCTATAGTTAGGTATTGTTTTAAGATTATAAGGTTAATGCTATATTTATTAAGGAAGTTTATATTAATAAGTAGGTTTAAGTAAAGGTTTAGTTTTACCTATGCCTTAGTGTAATAGTGGATATAGACTGGCATAGGACTGACTTTTCTTGTTATATAGAAGTTAAACTATACTTTTTAAGTTAATATAACTAAGCTATTAACTATATTTATAATATTAAGTTTATTAAGAGTAAAGAATTTTATATTAAGTAAATATTATTTAATTTAATCTTTATTAATAATTATATTTAAATAGCCTATATTAATAGCAATAGTAGTTAGCTTATTATTATTAAGGCTAAACTTAATTTAAACTTAAGTATACTTATATTATAGTATATTAATAGGTTAATTTATTCTTTAGGCCTTAATTACTTAACTAGGTTAAAAGGTATAGTAGCTATCTTAGGCAGTATTTATTATAGAATTTACTATATTAATCTTGGGTATTAGGTTTAGCTTGTTAAGGGGGGTGGGGTATTGTTTATAACTAGTTAATAATTTTAATCTTAAAGGCTTAAGGGGGGTATAGTTATTTAAAAAAATATATTTTATAAGTCTAGTGCAGGAGGTGAAAGTAGTGTTATACTTATAATAAGTATAGTTAAGTAGGGTTTTATTTAAGATAGACTACCTTTTATTAGGTTTAAATAAGAAGATAAGCTTTATAGGTAAGCTAAGAGGTTTAATTATATTTAGGGAGTGGATATAAGTAAATAGGGTTTTATTTTAGGCTATATAGGCTTCTTTATTATTAATAAGGTTAAATTCTTTTACTAATTAATAACTTTATTTTTCTAGTTCTTTCTCTACCTTTATAGCTTAATTATTATTAATAGCTATATATATATCCTTTAAGTTAATTTAGTTAAAGTTTACTTAGCCTTTATTTAGTGCTTAATAATAAAAGTAATATTTATTAAGGTTAAAAGGTTATTTATTATAGTACTGGCTATTTCTTTAAAACCATTTTTAATAGATATTTTTATAATTATAGCTACCTTTATAATAAGGGTTTTAATTACTGCCTTGGTTTTAAAAGAAAGGTTATTAGGCAGTGTTTATTAGGTTGTATAGCTGAATTCTAGTTAGGCAATCTTGTATATTTTAACTAAAATTTTATTAATTATTTATATTATTTTAGCTAGTATTAAAGTATAAAGTAAGGGTATTAATATAAAATGCAGCAGGAGGAAGGGTTAATAATACTTAATGATAGATTATATTAGCATTGAAATTATTATTATTAAGTATTGTAAAATATATGACTTGTTTTTCTTTAAGGTATTTAAGGTATTTATTAATATAGATTTATCTAGTGGGTTTAAATATTAATTTATAAAGGGATGAATTAAGATAAAGGTAAAGTTATAATAATTGCTGTTTAATAGATTAAAAACTAGCTGCTTGTACAACCTAAAAGAACTTTATAGCTTATTCCTTTATATTTATATTATTTTTATAGTTTTATTTAATATAGTATAACTTATTAAGTTAAGCTATAGTATTTATTTAGTTTAGTTAAAATTATTATTGCAAGGCATTAATCTAGTTATTAATAAATAATTTTATTAAGTCTTTTTTATATTATTAAAGGATTAATACTTATTAAGTAAGGGCAGACCTTTATAGTAGTTAAAGAAGATTAAGGTAAATATAGTTTATTTAGTTAAGTATTGTTATATTATTGTAAATGTTTATAATAAAGTTATTAACTTGGTTCTAGATAATGCTATTACTTATAGTTATATTATTTATAGATTTAAGGTTAAAGTAGCTAACTCTAGATAGCTTTTATTAATCTTAAAGACTAGTTAGTAGTAGCTTTTGTTTAAGGGTTATTTAAAGTAAGTAGCTAAATAATAGATTAAACTGTTTTATAAATAAGTATATTATAAGGGTTAGCATTATTATACTAGTATAGGGTAGTAAAGTATTTAGTTTAGCTATAAAGGAGTTATATAAACTAAGTAAAAGGGTATAGACTTATAAATTTAAGATTAGCTTTATTTATATTAATAATAATAAGTAGTGATAAAAAGGGATAATAATAATAATTAGTGTATTAAGATATAAATATTTTATAAAAGCAGGGTTAGGCACTAGCCCTTGTTTAGCGCTTACTGGATTAAGCTTGCTAAAGGTATTTAGCTTAATTAATAATATTACTTTAGTTAATAAGCAATGCTTATAGATTAAATATAATTAGTGATTATGCTTTTTTAGTTAGGCGTAGATATAGGGGTTAATAAAACCTATATATAGGTTGCTATATTAATTAAAAGCTATTGCTAGGAGTAAGGTGGGTTGTAAATTAGGAAGGATAGTAGGTTTGTAAAGATTAAGATATTAAAGATATAGTGCAGGAGGTTGTTTATAAGATATTAGTTAATTTAAGGTGCTAGGTAAATATTATAATCTTTAGTATTTTATAAATACTATAAACTATTACTATAAGGTAGCTAGATTATTAATCTAGTTTAATAAATGTCGGAAAGAGCGGATTGGTTAAAAGGAGCTTAAGAAGATAGGTTTAAAAGAGCCTTAAATAAAACAAAGGAAATGGGTGCTATAGGGCCTATAAATAATTATAAAGGAGTCCTTTTATCTAAGAGACTAAGCTTTATCTTAATAAGGCCTAGCGCCTTAAGCATATATTGCATAAGAGATATACTCCTTTAATACATAACAAGCACTATTTTCTATACACCCCCTATATAATAATACTATTTATATATAGTATTGCATATTATTTCTTAAATTCCTTAATATTTTATCCTTTTTTTTTATATCCCTTTTCTTAAGCTTCTTTATATATATAAATTAGCTTATATTACTTCCTTTATTGCCTTAAAGCAGGGGCTTATTTCTTTAACAAGGAATTAATTATAAAGTAACTTTATGCCTTATTTAATAATTAATAATAATAAAAATAAAGATTTATAAATTTAAAGCTTTAATAATAAAATAAAATACTTAAGGCTATATAAAAGAGCTTTCCTTACCTTTTTATAGCCTTCCTTAATCCTATAATCTTTATTATTATTATCTTTATTATTAATAATAATAGCAATAATAAAGATAGCTTAAACTTAAGCTTAAAGAGTAAAGAATCCTTCTAGAATAGCTTTATTTAATTTAGCGCTTTTTATCTAGTATTTATAAGCTTATTTACTCTTTAAATTGCTTAAAAGGCTGTTTTTAATACTGCCTGTAATTAGCACTATATATAGTATAAAGCTTTACTTTCTTTTATATTAATTACAGCTCCCCCTCTTCCTTTAGCCTTTATAGCCCTTATTTTAATTATGCCTTTAGCACCTGCTCTTATTATAATAGCCCTAGTAGTTATTATTCCTCCTATAGCGCCTTTAGCCCCTATTCTTGCTTTAATTACCCCAGCCCTAGCCTTAATCTTTTTAGCTATTATTACACTAGTTTTTATAATCCCTTTAGCCCCTCTTGCTCCTGCTCCTGTCCCTGCTCCTGCTCTTACTTTTATTCTTGCATTTATAAATACCCCTTTTAATAATAATAATAATAATAATAATAATAATAAAGATAATAATAATAATAATAGCATTAAAGATAGTAATAAAGATAAAGATAATAAAAATAATAATAAAGATAATAAAGATAATAAAGATAATAAAAACTATAATAATAATAATAATAATAATATAGTAGATAGTAATAGCAATAGTAATAGTAATAGCAATAGCAATAATAATAATAATAATAATAGCAGTAATAATAATAATAATAATAGCAATAATAATAAAAATAATAATAAAGATAGTAATAAAGATAGTAATAATAATAAAGATAGTAATAATAATAATAATAATAATAATAATAATAATAATAATAATAATAATAATAATAGCAATCCTACCCCTATAGCACTAATTACTTTATGCCCTCTTTACTATCCTTACTGCTTAAAATACTTAAAGAGTATTATTATTAATAAAGGCAACTTCTCTTAATATATCCTTACTGCAGGCTAGTTTTATTAATACTAAAATTACTTTACCTATAAGCATTAATACTTATTAATATAAGCTTAATTCCTTTTATTTAATCTTTTTTTTATTTAATTATAAGCTTTTAGATTAATATAATTAATAAGCCTAGCTTAGGTTCTTTAAAGTATTATAAAAAAGAGGGATACTATAGTAAGTTGCTTTATTTATACTAGATAAAAGCTTGGAAAATAATTATTAAGTAAAAGATATAATATTACTATTTAGCCTTAAGGTTTATAATAAGCCTTATTTAAGTAAATAATAAAGATTATTTATTAAATAGTCTAGTAGAGTAGGCCTTGCTCTTTAATGCTATAATAATATATATTAAGGTATATGCCTTGTAGGCAAGGCTAGGAGAGTTCTTATTGGTTAATAATGGCTAGTAAGGCGCTAGTTTGTTAGGTTTTTTTTTTTTTTAATTTTCTATATAATTTCTAGCTAAAAGGGTTAAAGCACTTTAAATTTAATATTCTTATACTTCTTTTTACTATTTTAAGCTTTTCTCTAGTAATTTCTTTACTTCCTTTTTATTTTTTAAAACCTTTAAGTTTAATAAAGCCTTAAAGTATTTAAATTATTAATATAAAAGAGCTTTTATAAGCTTATTAAAGGGCATCTCCTGCAAGGTTAAGTATAAAACCTTAAAAGCCCTGCATTAATACTCTTAATATAGCTATATATTCTATATATCTATATAGTAAAGATAAATATTAATCCTTTTATTATTTTTAAGTATAAGATATATTATTTATTAATTATTATAATTTATATTTTAATTTTCCTTTAAGTTAAAGTATATTTTATTAAAAAGGCACTGCAGACTTATTATTTCCTTTATTATTATTAATAAAGCAAGTAGTTTAGCCTTAGTTATTAATATACTGATTATACTTTAATAAGTAGTACTTTATATAATCAGTCTACTAAATAATATTATAAAATATCTTTATAAAAATCTTTTAGTCTTAATATTATTAATAAATAATATATTACTTAAAGCAGTTAGGACCTGCATTTCACTAATCCCTTTATACTAAAGAGCTAAGTACTTCTATATAAATAAATAGTAAATAAGCTAATTAATAGCCTTATAGTGCTTAAGTCTTAGATTAATAATATATCTTGTTAATACAGCTACTATAAAAGCTATATTAGGTCTTATTAAGATCACTATATAAAGTGCTAATCTAACCTTTTCTTAATAGCTTTTAATCTTAAAGGTAGTGGCCTAAAAGTTATTTTTCTTAAAAAAAAGCATAGGAAAAGGAATTATAAAATACTAATTCCCTTTATTTAAATTAAACTTTTAGGCAACCTTCTGTATATATACTTTATATAATAAATATATCTTATGCTTAGAATGCTTATAAATAATATTAATTCTTAAGAACCACTCTATATCACCCCCTTTATAAAGCTTATATTTCCTCTTTAACACACTTACAAGCCTATTAAATAAAGTATAGTTATACTTATAATATATAATAAAGATATTATCTATAAAGAAATAAAGAAATAACTTTTAATCTTTTAAATAGTATAGGCAAGGCTCCTTTATATTAAAAATTAGCCTTAGTAAGCATAAGGTTATTATAAACTCTTTAAACTATAACTATAGTAAATCTTAAAGTTTATAAAAAGCTTTTTTAAGCTTAATAAGCTTATTAGGCAGCTTAAAACCTAGTAATATCTTATATATAACTAGTATGCCTTACTTATCTCTTATTATATTTAAAAATGTATTTTTAATATTAAACTGTTTAAGCTTTAGGTTAAATCTTGTAGCTAAGGCTATAAATACCTAGAATAAGTATATAGTAAGTATTACAGTATAGATTCCCTAAATAATTAAGCTTTTTTAAAGGTCCCCTTTAATTATAAATTAAGCTTTATACTTTATTAACATTCTAGCTTAATTAAATTTATATATAAATACTTATTTTAATAATAAAGGCATTAACTTAACTTTTAATTTCTTAATTTCTTTTTAAGTTTTTTTATAATATAAGGCTTTAATTTCTTTATATATAACTTTAATAAACTAATCTTTTAATAAGTGCTTTATAAACTCCCTCTACCTTTCTAGCAGCTTGGCTAAATTTTTTAATTTAATAAAAAGCTTGCTTAATACTGCTGCTAGCCTTAAGGCATGTTTTTAATATATTACTGCTTTAAGTATAGTAAGTATTATTTATAAGCTTATTAAATTATTATCTTTTAATATTTATTAATTAAGCAAGAGATTATAAATATTTTTATTTAAAAGCTTATTAAGTATAGTATATATACTACTAGGCTTATTTCTTTTTTTTTATTATCTTTTTTTAAGAGAGGAAAGCCTGCTTACTTTAGCTCCTTTTCTTTTTAGCCTTGTGCTTTTATATAGGGCTAAAGAAGATACTTTAGTTAAGATAATGTACTTTAGTTACTGTATTATTAAGCTCTGCTTATATAGAATAGTAATTTTATAAAGTAAATTATTTACTTTTTAAGCTATGCTTTTTTATTATTCTTAAAGTAATAAAAGATCCTTTTCCTTATCTTTATTAATCTATAGTCTAGTTAAAGGTAGTAGGTGATTTATTTTAAGTACTGTTTATAGTATTAGTGTGCTTGCTTAAGCCCTTTATAACTAGTATTATGTATTAAAATAATCTTATTTTAGTATTTTATAAAGCATTTTTAGTCTTAGAGTTTTATAATATTTAAGGGGTTTTAAGCTTTTAAAAAGCTTTTTTAAGCTTTTAAGAGCTGCTACCCTTAAGATTGTTTACTTTAAACTCTCTTAAGTAAGGTTATCTTAATATAGATAAATACCTTTTTTAAGTCTTATAAATTCTACTTTATTATCTTTTACTTTATAAAACAGCTTATTCTATTCTGCAATTATCTATATATTTAAGCTTTCTAGCTTAAGTTAGTAAAAGCAAGACTTATTAAAGGTTATATTCTTAGTTATTAAGATCTTCTTAAGGCAAGGGATTTAAATTTAATAGATATTAGTAGCTTAATAACTAACCAAATACTTAATAATCTTTTTAAGGCTGACTTTATATAACCTTTTCTTCCTTCCTGCCTTATAGTTATATTGCAGTATATATATATAGTAACTATAGGTATATAGACTGCTTTAATTAAGCCTTAGGTTAGTAGTATACTCTTAAATTTATAAAAGAGTATACTTTTAAAAATATTCCTCTAGCTTATTAATTAATAAAACTATTTTATTTACTTTTAAAAAGCTTATATTAATTAAATATATAGCAGCTTTTAAGCTTTTTAGCTATAGCTCTATAAGAAGCCCTGTGTTATTAAGTATCTTAATAGACTTATTAATTACTTCTTAACCTGCCTATTTAAAGCTACTATTTAGCTTATATATAAAAGGAGGTGTAAGCTTTAAGATCATGCCTTTAATATTTAATTAATATTAAAATCGCATTTTACTTATAATTATAATAATAGCTTACTTATTATCTTACCTTACCCTGTAAATATATATATAAAATTATCTTTTAACTATATATTTATAATAAAATAATATATTAAAAATAGTTTTTAATTCCTTATTTAGCAATAGTATAGTATATAACTATCTACTATATTTATCTTTTATAATAAGTAATTAGTTTACTTTACTAAACCTTAATAAGTAATCTTGCAGATCTTAATATATATACTAAAAAGGCCTTAATATATAATATTTAGACTATCTATATAAGATATACTTTATTATAAATAATATTAAGTATACTTTATATTTAATTTTCTTTATACCCTTAATTTAAATATTTTTAATATTATATATAAGGCTTTTAAGTATATAAGAGTTTAGGTAGCCTGCCTTAAGATACTATAATTCCTTTATATTATAATAAGGAATTAGTAGATCTTTAGTCAGTCTCCTGCTTTATACTCTTTACTTTACTTAATTATCTACTATAGCAAGTATAAAAGTATAGTTTATATATAGTATTATTTCTTTATTAAGGTTTAAAGTATAAAGAGATAATAATTTATATTTAAAGAATACTAAGCCTTATTTCTTAATTAAAGATACTAACTTTATATTTTAATTAAAGGTTTTAAAATAAAGTAAGCAGTTAAATCCTATATACTATATATTTACCTTCCTAACTTTAGTCTTAAAGATAATATTAATATAAAATCCTTTAACTACTGCTATATTATTAAGCATAAAATCCTTTATCTTTAATCTACAAGCCCTATTAAAAATATTTTTAAACTTATAAATACCCCTTTTAAATACCTTAATCTAGTTAATGCCTGCTTTAACCTAGTCTTTATTATTATATAGTATAAAGCTTTCTAGTTTAAGGAGGTCTTAGCTAGTAATAAGGTATATAGCTTTATAAATATTAAAAACTATACTTATATTAAGCTTATAATTACTATTTATAAGCATGCTATAGATTCTTAAGGTATTTATAATATTTATAATCTTAAGGTTTATAACTATAATAATAATAGCTTTAAAGAAGTTATCCTTTTAATTAAACTTTTTTTTATTAACTAAGGTCTTAGCTAGGTTTTAATTAAGTTTCTTTAATTTTAAGTAAAGGCTATTTTACTTAAGGTTATTAAATACTTAGCAAGCTATATTGCACTATATATCTAAAGGGTTTTTATTACCTATAGAGCGCGATTTATCTTCTATAAGTATATATTTAAGGATCCTATAGTCTTTAAGGGGCTAAAAATGCCTTGCTTTATTAATATAATAAAGGCAAGTATAAGTCTTTTTCTTTTTATCTTCTCTTACTTAACCTTCTTTATCCAAGCATTTACTTAATATAGTATATACTCTTATATACTTTCTTTAGTAATTATTAATAATAATTAAAAGAAAGTTTAATCTATATTATTCTAGTATAAAAATAGCTAGCTAATTACTATTTTCTAGCTTAAAAAGCTTATTATGCTTTATTTCTACTTAGGTAAGTGTAAAATATACTTTAATTACATCTAGGAAGTTATTAATTATAGAATTTCCTTTAATATTAGAAATTTTATAGACTACAGCCCTTATATAAGCTTAAGACTATATAGTATACTACACTTTTAGTTTAAAGTTTATATACTTAGTATCCCTTAATATTAAGTAATACTTTTATTAAATAGTCTTTTTCAAGCTTAATTTACTTAAAGCAAGCTTTTTTTTTAATTATATTATAATTTAGCATATAGTAAATATTATGCAGTCTAGATATTTAATTATAAGTAGCTATAGCGCCTTTATAAATATTATTATTAACTATTTAATTAATCTAATTTTAAATCGCTATATTTGCTTTTCTAGCATTTATAAAGCATGCCTGTTTTAACTATATATAGTTATATAGATCTTTTATAACTTAGAAGATTTATTCTAGTTTAATATTTTCTACTTTAATATTAAAGATATATACTGCTTAAATATACACTTCTTTAGTTATTAAAAGCTCTTTAAGCTTAAGATTATTATTTACTTACTTAGGTTTATTTAGGTTAATATATTCCTAGACTCCTTAAGTAATTATAAAATTATAAAGCATTATAAGCTACTTAACCTATTTAATAAACAAGTCTAGCTTAATCTAAGCAAGGGAATTATTAATTCTTGTACTATTTATATTAATTACTTTATTATAGTTATTTTTAAAAGTTTCTAGTATTTTATAATATTACTTAAGCTTATAACTATTAGAAAGAGTAGATTGGTTAAAAAGAGCTTAAGAAGATAGGTTTAAAAGAGCCTTAAATAAAATAAAGGAAATAGGTGCTATAAGGCCTATAAATAATTATAAAGGAGTCCTTTTATCTAAGAGACTAAGCTTTATCTTAATAGGGCCTAGCGCCTTAAGTATATATTGTATAAGAGATATGCTCCTTTAGTGTATAATAAGCACTGTTTTCCATAATAAAATAGTAAGAGGTAGTGCTAGTTTAAGGATAAGTTTTTTTTAAAAAAATATATATTTTATATTCTTTAAAGTAAGAATAGTAGAATTTAAATATTTTAACTTAATAAAATATATTAATTAATAAAGTAAGATAAGGTTAATTATTTAATTAAGGATCTTGTAGCCTTAATAATTAGCTTAATAGGTTGCTAGCAGGAGTAAAGAAGAAACTAGTTTAAAGAGAGAGAAAAAAAAAAAAGAAAAAGAAAAGAAAAAAGGGAAGATTTATATTGTATTATATAGGTATAAGATTAATATATAATTATTATTAATTATTATATAGTTTTATTTAATAATAATTAATTCTCCTCCTTTCTTTTTAATAACTACTAGTCTAGTTTATATATATAGTGCAGTATAGTATAATACTATACTATACTATACTATACTATTTAATTATTTTTTATTATACTGTACTATACTGACTAATACTATACATGCCTATATATGCCTGCACCCCAATACCTTAACCTTAAGCCCTTAATCTTAAGCTAAAAGAGGAAATATATTTATAAAGGCTAATTAATTAAATAAAAAGCTAGAAAAAGGTTAAAGATTAATATAGTTATTATAATACCTTTATATTTAATAATAGCCTTATAGCTATTTTATAAAAGGCTAATAGCTATATACTACTTATTATATTTTATGCCTTTTTACTCTCCTTTACAACCTTTATCTTTAATAATATAAAGTACTTACTATATATAAACTAGATTAATAATAAAGGAATATATATTAAGCTATCTTTAATAATTATATATAAGCTAAATAAAGGTATTAAGCAAGCTAGTAAATATATTATTATAAAGTTAATTATAATACTTAAAAAAATAAAGCTTTTAAATAAACTATAGTTAAAGAATATATAAATAACTGCTTATTTATATAATATAATACTATTTTATATAAATAAAATACTATTATTTATAAAGAAATTAAAGTAATAATTTAAAATATATATACCTTTAAATATTAAAGAGTATATAGCTAACCTATAGCTAGATTAAAGTAGTATATATATATATAGCTACTATATTTATATACTATAATATAACTATAAGCTTAGTTATAATAAAAAAAGTATAAAGTAAGCTTTAAAAAAATAATAAAATATTTTATAAATTATTTTATAATTAATTTATATAAAGTATAAACCCTTTAATTTAAAAAGGTTATAATTATAAAGAATATTATTTTTAATAAAACCTATTATTATAATCTATAAAAGTAAAGTATAAAAAAGCTTACTATATATTAGCTAAATAAGCTATTTATAAAGCTTAATAAAAATAAAGTAAATAAAATTAACTTAATTAATTAAACTTAAAATAAAATATAAAAAGCTTTTTAAAAAAGTAAAGAGTATTTAAACTTAAAGGTAAAAGTATTAAAAAGTATTATAAAACCTTAAGAATTAATATTATTAAGGCTTTAAATATTAAAGAATACTTTAAAAAAAAATCTTTAAAGTATATAAATAAAGAGTAAATATAATATTATAAAAAGTAATCTAGTTATTAATAAGTAGTATTATATATATTTAAAATAAAGATTTATATTTTTAAAGGTATATAGCTTAATAAATTAAATTAAAGAAGATTTATAAATTCTAACCTTATTATTAAAGTAAAGTAATAAGTAAGTAATTATTAATTTAGTATTAAATATATTATTTAAAAATAATAAAATATAATAATAATTAATTAATAAAGAATATTAAAGAGGTACTTAAGAGATTATAAAGCTAGTACTATAATAAAAAAGTATATAGTAAAAAGGGATAATAGCCCTTTATATAAAGTTACTTATTATAAAGTATAAATAAAGATTGTAAAGACTAAGCCTTTAAAGTATATACTTAATAATAAATAAATTCTTAATATTAATTAAATTTAATATACTGCTTAATTAATAAATATTAATATTAAAAAATATAAAGAGTACTTAAATAATATTTATTATACTAAATATAATATTTAATTAAAGTTTAATTAAATAAATATTAATAATTTAAGCTAAGCTAGTAATATATTAAAAAGACTTATTAAAAGTGCTAAATAATTAAAATAAGTTATTAATATACTTATTAAAAAATAAATTCTTTAAAGCAGTATATAAAAAAGTATTAATATTATATATAAAAAAATATAAATTAAGATTAATTAAAAAAAGGTATTATTAAAGTCTTTATTAATAAAGTAAGTATTTATATATAAACTATATATAGATAGATTATTAAAGCATTATAAAGCATATTTAATAATATATAAAGACCTTTAAAAAAGCTTTATAATAAAGAGTATATATATAGCTATATTAATAATATAAATATTTAAAATAATAATTATACTTTTTATAAAATTTAACCTTAAATTTAAATAGTTTAATATAAAAAATACATTCTTAAATATAAATTATAGTAAGTGTTATAGTAGAACCCTACCTAGTGATTAGTTAGTATATAATATATAGTAATATAAATAGCTAGCCTTATTATAGACTATAAAGACTAATCTAAGCTTTTTTTATTATACCTTATAGACTATATTATATTAATTAATAGTAATTATATTAAAAATTTTTTAATAACTATCTAGCTTATTATAGCACTACCTATTATTATAAAACCACTACCTATTAGCCTTTAGGCATTCCTCTTTATCTTAATAATAACCTTCCTTTACCTTAACTACTTTATATTTTAATAATATACTATTTACTAATAGCTTTATAATAATACCTTTTCTACTTTTTAAGCTTTTTTATTTTTTAAATATAGCTAGCCTATAATACTTTATATAGTATTACTTTACTTTAATTAAGTAGTATTAATTAAAGCAGTTTTATTAATAAATAATAACCTCTCTTTTTACCTTTATATTATCTTAATATATATAGTCTTAAGGCTTTATAAAGTATTTATTTTTTTTAAAATAAGCTATAAATTTATTAATTCCCCTTTACCTTATTTAATAGCTTTTCTTAATATTACTTATTAATAATAATCTACTACCTCTCCCCCTTTTTACTTATAATTAGCCTAGCTACTTTTAACTTATTAATTATATTGCCCTACTTATTAATAATTAACTATACCTTTTATCTTTTATTAATACTATAGTACTACTTAATAATAATATTATTCCCTTTTTAATAATATATAATTATTATTATTAATCTTTAACTTCCTTTAAGATAAGATAATAATTTTTTTTTTATTTAATAATTACTTAATATTTATAAATAAGTTAATTTTTATTACTTTTTTACTTAATATTACTATATTCTCTTTTTTTTTTACTTTTTTCTTTAACCCTCTCCTTTTTATACCTACCTCCTTTTTTACCTCTTTATTACTTTTTATTAATACTTATTTATCTTTATTACCCTTTTCCCTTACTATATCTAACCTTATATCTAGCTTATTATCTATAGCTATCCCTTTTTTAAATACCTTTAATTATTACTTATTAATTTATATAAATAGTTCTTTATTAATATTACTTAATAATAAAACTTTTAATATACCTTTTTAACTTATTACTAAACCTTATCTTTTTTATATTATTTATTATAACTCTTTAATAACTATAATAATATTAAACCAACCTACTACTTTTAATAATATATTAAATTAATAATAACTTTTATATTTCTTTAATAATTATTAACTTACTTTTTAAAACCTTTAGTGCTTAATAATAAATAATATGCTTTTTTAAAATAAAGGCAAGGCCTTTAAGTAATTATATAACCTCTTTATATTATTAATAAATAATATTCCCTTGCCTACTACTATAGTTATTAATACTACTTCTAGCTTTATTAAAGCTTAACTATATCTTATTATAGCTTATTAAGATTAATAATCTTAATATACTTATTAATAATTTATTTTATTTAATAATAACTTATCTATATCTTTATCTTTAAACTTTAACTTTTTTGTATTTATTATATCTTTAATATAATAATAATAATATTATTATTATTATTAATATTATTATTATAAAAAATCTATTAAGTATTATTACTTTTACTTATCTTTTACTTTATTATTATTATTTATTAATAATACTTTTTTATTTATACCTTAAGGTAGTAAATTTAAATTAAAAAATATTAACTTTTTTTAGCTTAATATTAATAAATATAATAATATCTTTTACTAAAGCTATATATATTACTATAAAGATATTTACCTCTTTATTAATACTTTAAAAGACTATATTACTATAGGTTTTTACTATAATATTTATAAAAATATAATACTTATACTTTATAATAAAGCCTTAAAATAATATTACTTTTAACTTTTTTATAATATAATTTATAAATATAAATATAGTCCTTTACTATATTACTAGATTAAGGTTTTACTTAATTATTTTAAAATAAATATACCTTATATATAATATAAGCTTAAATCTCTTTAATTTAATTATATAGTATATTAATAAAGCAATATTATTTATACCTTTGCTATAAAGGTTATGTATTTAGCCTATAATTATAGCTTTAAATCTAACTTAGCTATTTTATCTTAAGTTTAAAATTAGCTAGATGCTTGCCTTTACCTTAAGGTACTTAAGTTAATAATAAATATTTATCTTTATTAATAGCTTAATAAGCTAGATAATAAAGCCTTTATTTAATATAAATAAATCCTTGCATTTTATCTTAATTAAGTGGGTATATATAATATACTATAATATAATACTTAACTACCCTAGCTATTGCTAAACTTTAATCCCTATAATTAACCACCTTAGAATCAGCTGCTATAATATTTACTTAATAGCAACAAGCCACTGCCTGCTATTTAGCCACCCCCTGCCCAACCTAATGCCTTAATAGCCTCCCTTAGCTAGTAACCCTTAGTAAATAGCTATACTTTATTTTAATAATATTATTACTATATAAATTAAGTTAATATAGTTTATAAAGATTTCCTTATCTTTATTAATAATAATAAAGCTATTTAATATTATAAAGATAACCTTAATTATTACTTAATTAATAATAATATTTAACTAAATAATTATAATATTAATAAATATTATATTATAAATAGTATATTTATTATATAGCCTTCTTTAAATATTATCTTACTATACCTTTTATATTTATATTATTATTAATATCTTTTATACTTTACTAATAATAATACTTTATAATAATATCTTTATTAACTTAATATTTATAAAGGCAATATCCTTAATCTTAAATAATCTAAATATTATACTTATTATACTTAATTTACTACTTAATAAGCTTTTTTTAATTACCTTAAGGTTAATTATTATTACCTTATTAATACTGCCCCCTTAATAAATAATATACTTATTATTATTATATAGCCTATAAATAAAGGCATAGGCTTATATAACTTTATAGCTTATTTATATATATTTTTTAATATTTACTCTTAACTTAATATCTAGAGCATTACTATATAAGCTATTATTAATATAGGTTGCTCTACCTTAATTATTAATGCTTAATAGCTTATATAATAGCTTAATATTACTTATAAATCTATTTTATTAATATTAATTAAAGAACTTAATAATATTATTACCTTTATATATTAAGCTACTCTTTATATCTATTTATAAAGCAATATACCTTTTAATTATACTTATTAATAGGCTAAGGTTAAAGTTTAAGCTTAGGTTATTAATAACCTTAAACCATCCCTACTTTTAAGAACTAGATAGCTTTACCTTTATAATATTAAGATTAACTTTTAATATAAGATATTATTTATTATATTATACTAAGGCCTAACCTTTTTAGTTTAAATTTACTATAAAGCCTTTACTTAAATTTACTATAAGGTTATATTATTATTTACTATACTTATCCTACTATACTATATAGTATATATTTTTATTTAAAATACTTAACTACCTTTTAACTATATATTTATATTTATACTTAAGTACTTTAATATCCTTTATATATTAGTTAATATAAATATAGCTTATATTATCTTTATTAACTTTAATAACTTTTTTATTAATTTAAAATAAAATACTTAATTAAAAATAATTATAAAATATAAATATAATACTACTTATACTTACTTAATTAGCTTTAACTATATTATACTTAATTAAGCATTATTACTAGAATTTATTATTATTAATAATATATATTATTATTATTATTATTTATTAATACCTTTTATATTCTTTATTATTAATACTATAGTTTAATCCCTTTTTATAACTTTATTAATTAACTCCCTTAAAGATAATAACCATGCCTTTAGACCACCCTCACTTAGTAAGACATCCTTACTATAACCCTTTATCTATAAGCTATTACTTAACATCTACTATATTACTACTTTAGAAATTATTATACTTAAAGATATATATATTACTATTAATAACCTAGCTATTACTTTATAATTTATAATATTAATAATATAGTATAATATTTAATATAACTATAGCACTTTATTTATCTTTATTAAGGATTAAATATAGGTATTACTATATAATAATTAAAAAGCAGTAAAACTTTATATTAAACCCTACCCTTTAAGTACTTAAGATTAATAAGTAATAAAAAATATATTTAACCCTTTGTATTATATTAATTAAATATCTTAAAGCTAATACCCTACCCTTTTCACTACCTTTATCTTTATTATATAAAAATATATTAATAAAGTTAATAAAGGCTAAGTTATTATTAACCTTTAGTAATTTAATAATATTATTATACTAAATGCCTATCCCTTACTATAATAAGAAGACTTTATTAACACTCTTAAAAGCACTTAATATATCTTAATTATTAATGCTTATTCTTTTTTTTATTAATTCTTTATCTACTTTAATTATTATAATAAATTAACCTTTATTACCTATTATAAACTAGAATAATTTAATATAGTGCTTATAGGTTTTTATAACTTACTACCATATATCTAGCAATAGATTAATAATAAACTTTATCCTTTTTATTACTTTATTAAAGTATATATTAATAATATTATTATTTTCTTTTAAATTATTAATAAGTATATTTCTTACTTATACTAGCTCTTCTCTTTATTTAATAATAAAAGGTTATATTTATCTTTATAAAAGTTATTTATTAATTATTAATCTATTATCTTACTAAGCTATAAAGTAAATAGTACTAGGTCTTTATTAATTAATAACTATATTAATACTCTTTAAAAATAATCTTTTTTTATTAACCTTTAATAATTTAAAAAATACTATATTATAATTAACTAGATTTATAATTATATACCTATATATATATAAAAAGTAGCTTTACTCTTTAAATATAAAATACTCTTGCTAGTAAATACTTAAAAAAGCTACTAGCCCCTTATTAAGGCTAGGCATTATTACTATATTATTAATACTCTAGTTCTTAATAACTATATTATTAAAGAAGTATTTTAATTATTATAAAATAACTTACTTTATTACCTCTTATTAAAGCTTATCTATTATAACTATTACTAATAGCTCTTTATTAAAATTAATACTTTTAAAGAATATAGTTTTAGCACTACTTTATTTTATTACTATAAAGTCTTTAACTATACTAAATTAATAAATACCTTAAATAAATTATTTATTAATTATATTAGTTTTTAAAGCAAGCTACTTAACCTAGCTAAATATAATTACTAGTTAATAAAACTTAAGCTAGCCTGCTTTATATAAATTATTATTAAGAATAAATTATTATTCTATAATATAGCACACCTAGCTATAGTACTTATTAACCACGCTATACTTAGACCTATTATATAGTAAAAATCCTTATCTACTTTAAATATTATTAAAATAAATCCTTGCATTATTAATACTAATATCTTCCTTTTATAATATTACCTATTAATATTATATATCTTTAGTAAACTAAATATTTTATTAAATACTTTATTATAATTACTATATATTAATAATAAGCAGCAATAAGCCTATATAAAATAAAATAACTCTTTATACTATATCTTTATACTCTTTAATATTATTTTCCTTATTATTAAAATAATAACTTAACTTAAATTTTATTAATAATTTATTAATAGGTATATTTTAAATAGTAAGTATTTTAAATTACTTAACTAAATCTAGGCTTAAAACTTTATTATTAATAATATTAATATTTACTTTTATTAAAGATTAGTATTTAAGCTCTAGCTTAATAATATATTGCTATATATTATTTATAATAATGCTTATTAACTATATATATCTTACTCTTTAATTTATTTAATTATTAAAATAGTATATAACCCTTAATACTTTAAAAAAGCTTAAACCCATTATAAACTTAATGTATTTACCTTTTTTAATATATAGTAATAAATCTAGGCTTATATTTAATATTATGCCTGCACTACCTTTTAATAGTCTTAATAACTAGAATTAAATAACTTATACTTTATTATTCCTTTTATTATTCTTTATAAAACTTAATATCTTAATTTTATTCTATTATTTTTAACTACTTTAATTATTAACTTTATATTTAAGTAATTAAGCTTTAATAAATTTAATATTATCCTTAATATTACTTATAAATTATTTAAAAAATATAAAATTCTACCTAGTTATTTAATATACCTTATGCCTATATAGGCTAAAGTGGTAGTAACCTTTTAGCTTATTATTAATTAAGGAATACCTTTAATTATTATTTTTAATTATAATTATTAATAAATAAATAACTTTTAAATAAAAATATTCTATTTATTAAAAACTTATCTTATTATAATAATTACTTAATACTTAATAAGTAATAAATAATCTAAATCTATTAATATTATTATTAAAGCTGCTATTTATTATTATTTCTTTATTAACCTTAATAAGCACTAGCCCTTTACTTTACTTATTATTTAGTTATTATTAAATAATATATTTATTAACTTTATTAACTACTTTCTTAATAAATTAATAATAAGCTTTAAGCCTTAAATACCCTTAATTATCTTAAAGGATTTACTTATCTTATCTACCTTATTTAACTAACCTACTATAGATTTCCTCTACTCCCTTTAACAATATAAAGCCTAACTTATTACTAACTTTATTAATACCTGCTATAAATAATAATTTAATTAATATTATTATTATATTAATTTTTAAAAGGGTTATTCTATTTATTTATAACTTTATTATAGCTATAAACTTTTTAAATAATTAGTTAAGTTTAATTAATAAAAAGTTAGCCCTTTTATTATTTATAAAAAAGTTAATATTTATATATTTAAAATTAACCTTCCTTTATATTAATATATTTACCTTATTATCTTAATTACCTAGCTAAAACCAGCCCTTAATAATAATAACTTATTTAAAAAACCCCTTTATAATATAGTTTAAGCCTTAATAATAAAAAATAATAATAATAAGTAATAATCTTTTAAAATTAAGTAACTTTTTATTAAGTAAGTTATTAATAACTATTTATAATACCTGGTTTATTAATTAAAATAAGATATATAATATAATAAATAATATAATAAAGACTTATTAATATTAAATACTATTAACCTAGTTTATAATTTTAATAACTAAAGGCTAGTATACTACTATAGTATTTAGCAGCCTTAAGCAGCTAGATAGTAATAGCTATCTATCTAAGCAAGGTAATTACTAGCTAGCAAGGCTAATTACCTGCTAGTTATATAATATATCTATATATTTCTTATATATTATTTATTCTATTTCCCTTTACTTTTTCTTTTATAATATTTTTTTACCTTAATATTATCCTTTTTATATTCTTTACTTATCTTTAACTTTATTATTAATATTTTAAGTAATAATAATAATTATTATTAATTATATTACTATAGTGCATACTTAGTATAAAAACCCTTACCTTACTCCTAGCCTTTTATTATTAATAATTAAGTTATTTAATATTAATATTATTATTAATTATAAATAATACCTTTATACCTTATATATAGTTTAAATATATTAATATTAAGCTATAAATATAATTATATAAAAATAATAAAAATATAAAACCCTTTTAATAAATTATTACTTTATAATAAAGGGTATAATATTAAAGGCTTTTAGTAATTACTGCTTATATAAGTATTATTATATATAATTATTATAAACTAAATATATTTTTATTTAAGTATTATACTTTAAGATTATTAAGCTTAATAAATATATATTACCTTTATTTTAATCTCTTTATTTAAAAAATATAAAAGCTATATATTAATAATACTACCTTATTATTAATTATTACTATTACTAATTAATACAAGCCTAGCTTAAGACACCTACTTAATAACCTATATTAATATTAATTATAGCTATTCTTAATAACTTTATTATATTTTTAATATTATTAACTACCTTATTTATTAACTTTATTATTAATATAATTATTAATCACTCTTTAGCTTATAGCTTTATCTCTAGCTCTATACCCTCTAGCTCTTTACCTTTAATAAACTAACTATTCTCTTAACTATAGCACTATAACTTTAAATAAATAAATGCCTGCTTATAGGCAATTATTACTACTAAGGTTTATAAAACTAAAAAATTAATTAAAAAGAATTACTATAAAGTATTATTATTTATTTAAAATATTAATAATTAATTAATATTATTAATATTAATATAAAATAATGCTTAAGATAAGATTTATAATCTTATAAATAATTAACTTACTTATTATATTACTTAGTATTTATTTCTTAATTAATTATAGCCTTTATTATTAAAGATAATAACTTTTTTAAAAAGGGTAATTATTATAGTAAAACCTTACTTAATAATTAGTTAATATATAATATATAGTAATATAGATAGCTAGCCCTGTTATAGACTATAGAGACCAATCTAAGCTTCTTTTATTACACCTTATAGACCATATTATGCCAGTAAGTATAGTATTTTTATAATATATAAGCTTTTTAAAGGATTTAAGTAGCTTAATAAAGTAATAAAATTAAAAAAAGTATTATATAGATTGCAAGATTTATTAAGTTTTTAGTTTAATAAATTATTAATAATATTAATAAAGCTTGGCTTATAGTAAAGTATTAAAGAGCCTTACTCATTTTATATAGTTAATAAAAAGGTTTTTATATTATTTTATATAAATAATATTATCTTAATATATTATAAAAGTAATAAATTATTATATAATAATATTATTAATATATTAAAAAAGAAATATAAATTATATTATAAAGGTAATACTAAATAGTTCTTAAGTATTTAAATTATTTAAAATTATTAAAAGTATAAGATCTACTTATTATATAATACCTATATTAAAAAAGTAATATAAAAGTTTAAGTAAAAAAATACTAACTAATACCCTATAATATTAATACCTTAAATTAAACTAAAGAAAAACCTTTAATAAGTAATAAAATTATAGATAAAAAGTTATTAAGAAAAGATTAATATAGTACTTTATATTATAGTTATAATATAAATAGAAATTACCTTTATTATATTTTATTTTTTATATTTTTTAATAAATCTTAAAAAGGAATATTATTAAGTAATAAACTAGCTTATTTATTATCTTTATATATAAAGGCACTTTGCTCTTTAGTATAAAAGGTATAATAAAATATAAGTATTAACTACTTATAGTAATATATTCTTTATTAATAATATAAAAACTTAAAAGTTATTTTAAGGATATTTAATAACTTTATATAGTAGATTTATAATTTAGAATATAATATATTAAAATATAGTAATAACTTTAATTATAAAGGTTAAGCTATATACTTTAAGTTAAATAATATAGGAGATAATAGCTTTATAATACTTATTTTTATAAATAAAATTTAATACTTAAAAAGATTAAAATATAAGCTATAATAATTAATAAACTATATAGCTAGTAACTATAAAGAGTATTTAAATAAATATATAACTATACTATATAGATATATAGAATATATAGTTAAAGTAAGAATTTAAAAAAGCATTATTTAAAATAACCTTTTTTCTTTTATAGTAAATACTTATTAATAAGTTAATAAAAAACATTTTATAATAAAGCTTTAAGAGATTTATTAAATTATTAAATATAGTAGATTTATTATTATACTATATTAAAGAGTAGATTATTAATAAGAGTAATATATAAAAAGAAAAAAAAAGCAAGGCTTGCCTGCAAGCTATATTATATTAAAAACCTAAACTATTTATTTTTTTATTAACTTTTTTATTTTATTACTTAATATATTTAAGGCATTAATTAAGGCTATAGTATTATTATTATTATTATTATTATTAAAGATATATAGGGTAATTTTTAGTACTTTTACTATAAGCTTTTTACTTACTTTTAATAAGTTAAATTAAAAGTATAAGGCTATTTTATATTTATTAAATAATTATTATAATATTAATAATAAAGTAGGTAATAATAAGGAGTAAAGTATTTATAGCTTTATTATTATTTAACTTTATTTAATAAAAGGTTATTATTAATAACTTTAATTAAAGGTAGTTAAGTATAGTATTAATAAAAAAAAGCTTATTTAATAAAAAAAGAGTATATTAAAGTATATAATAATAATTATTTATAAAGTAATTAAAGTATTTTTTTATAATAATATTATTATACTTTATATATTAATTAAAATTGCCTTTATTAATAATAATACTTAAGATATAGTTTTTATAAAGTAGTATTATTAATTAATTACTTATTATTATATTTATAAACTTTAAAAAGGCTTTTAAAGTATTATTATTCTTTTTTTTCTTTTTTTACTTTATAACTTTTTAAATAATTATTTTAATTAATATAGTTAATTAATAAAAGCAGTGCTTTAAAGAGTAGCTTATTATAGTAAAAGGATAATACTTATTATTAAAGAGATTATAGCTATATTAACTATCTTAAAGAAGATAATAATAATAATATTAATAAAAAAAGATTAATTTTATAAAGTATAAGAAAAGTACTATATTTTATAAAATAAGTATTTTTTTACTTATTATTTATAGTATAATTTAATAAAATAAAGTATATATATTCTTTTTATTTCCTTTATATTAAATAATTATTAATATTATAAAAAAGAATAAAAAATAAAGCTAAAGCTATATATAAGTATAGTATTTATTTATAAAATAAGATAATAATAATTAATAAGTTAATAAAAAGCTTAATATTATTAACTAAACTAAATAGTATTTAAAGAAGTGTTTTAAATAGCATTTTTAAATAAAGGGTGTATTAAAAAAAAGTATAATAAAGTAAGGCAGTAGTAAGACTATATTATTAAATAATAATATAATAGGTTAAGTACTTAAGGGCGCAGCTTTATAATATACTAAATACTTATATAAATAATAAGCTATAATATATATTTCTTTTATTTTAATTAAGGCATTTTATATACTCTTAAATTGCTTTTATTAGCCTAACGCGCATTCTAATATATAAAAATAAACTACTTTAATAAAAAACTTAATTAATTATATATAAAATATATTATTATAATAATCTTTTTTCTTTTTACTATAAAGCTAGATATCTTTAATAATATCTACCCTACCTTTTATATAAACTTTATAAAAAGAGCTATTTATAATTTATTACTATCTTAAGTTTTATTAAACTTTAAGCTAGGCATAGTCTAGGTATACTTAAAGAGTTAAATAAAGTTAATAAAGGAATATATAGTAAAATATATATTAATTATTAAGAATTACTATAGCTATAGCTAAAAGCACTAGGTATTAATTAAATAAGCAGGCTATAATATATTTATATAAAAGCTATTAAAATAATTTTAAAATACTATAGTATTAAATTAATTTAAAGCAGCTTAAAGTAGTATAATATAAATTAATAAACTTATTTCCTTTAAGCACTATACTTTAAACTTAAATTAATAAAAATAAAAATATATTATAAATAGTACTATATATAATAATACTATATTTTTAATAATATATTAAAAAGTATAGTAATAGCTAGTGTTAAAGATAAGGGTTGTAAAAGAGAGTGAAAAAGCATAAGATATAATAGGTAGTATATAGTTATCAGCCTCCTGCAAGATAGCTATAAAGCTATTACTAAATATAAAGGTAATATAATAACTATATTAATCTTTAACCTTTTTCTAGCTTTTTATTTAATTAATTAGCCTTTTATAAATATATTTCTTTTTTTAGCTTAAGATTAAAGACTTAAGGCTAGGGTTTCTCCTTACTAAAGCATAAGGCTTGCACTACTATCTTACTATAGTCTTAATTATCCTTTAATAAATTACCCTCTTTTTTATAATAATACCTTTATTATTATTTTATAAAAATAACTCTTTTTTTATTATTAATCTTTAATAATATTATTATATAGTAATTACTTTTTTACTTTTTTTATATTTTTTATAAAATTAGCTTATTTTTATAGCTTTATCTTTATTAAAGGGGGTAGCCTTTTTTTTCTAACTATAGCCTTTAAGTATACCCCTTTTTTTAAAGTATTAACCTAGCACTACCTTACCTTAAGTTTACTGCCTCTTTACTTTAACCTTTTTTTTACTTTTTTTTAAGTAGTATTTTTACTTTAACTATATTTTATAAATATACCCCTTTTTTAAAAGCATTATCTTAATATTATTATTTTATTATAATCTAGCCTTAACTTTTATATTATACTCTTTTTATAATAAATTATTAATAAAGTTAAAGTAATATATTTATATATTCTCTTTATTTAAATAATCTTTTTACTTAATATAATAAAGTTATTTATAGCTATAGTATTTATAATTAATAATATCTTTAATCTTAAATATCTCTTTAATAAAAAAAATATAATTTATTAACTTAATTAATATATTATCTTTATTATAAAACTCTTTAAGGTTTATAATATTAAAGATATTATATATTTATATTAATAATAATAATTATAGTTTATAAATAAGGCTGCTAGTCTTAATAATTCCTTTAATCTAGTAAGGTTTTATATACTTTTTTATTAACTTTTTATTAAGTTAATATAAATTTAAGTATTTAATAAAGATAAAAACTTAATTATTAACTTTAAATAACTTCTTTATATAGCCTTTATTATACTATTTATTATATAATTTATTAATATTTTATAATATTATTATAGTATACTCCTTTATATTAATTATTTTATTAATCTTATTTAAAGTAATTTAGTTTATATAATTAAGTTTAATTTTATAAATCTTTAATATAGCTAGGTTATATTTTAAAAGTAAGAATATAAATATTTTATTAATAATTAAGTACTTAATAATATTATAAATAAACTTAATAAATAGTAATTATTTAACTTAATCTAGCTAATCTTTATTATAAAAGGCCTATAGATAGTGCTTAAGGTTTTAATTTTATTATTTAATCTAGTTATTAATCTAAAGGTAAAATACTATATTAAGTTATTATTTATAATTAATAAAATAATAAAAAGATTATTAAAAAGTATTTATAAATATACTGCCTTTATTAAAAATAATTTTTTTAATATATTATAAAGTTAAAAAATATAATATAAAAACTTTATTATAAATCCTTTATTAATAATATTTTTTAAGTATAGTATATAAATAATATACTTTATAAAGTAATTTATTATTATAAATATTAAATTATATATTTACTTTTTATAGACTACCTTAAGCAACTTTATAATAAAATCTATTATAATCTTTTTTTATAATTTTATAAGTATTAATAATATAGCTAACTTACTATATAGTAAATAATATTTTACTTTACTTATTTAATAAATTATATATATATTAATATATCTTTTTATATTAATATATAAATCTTTTTAATAATAAGTCTTAATAATTTTTATTAAGGTTTTATTAACTCTTTAATACTTAATTATTAAGTTATTATAAAATAATATTAAAATCTTTTTTTTTATATTAAAAAAAATAAATACTTACCTTTTATAATAAAATAGCTAATTATTATTAATTATTTAATTATATACTTAATTTTTATTTATAGTATTATACTTAATTACTTTTATTAACTTTAACTTTTTAATTAAAGTATTTTTTTTTATATTAAAAAAAAAGCCTTTATAAATATTTTATAATCTTTTTATAATATTATAATAATACTTTTATAAACTACTTACTTATTTATAATTAAAATCCTTAAAGATATATACTAAAGGCAGGCTACTTACTTAATTATAATTAAAACCCTCTTAACTTAAAGAATTAATATTAATAATAACCTAATATTTAAGTTATATCTAGGTCTTAAGGGTATATAACTACCTATAATCCTTTTTAATATAGCTATACTAGCTTTATAAATACCTTTAAAATTATAATTATTATAATTAATTATTAAAAATTATTTTATAAATATAGTTAAATAATTATTATTTAATTACTTTTTTTTTATTATAATAATTTAATTTTTTAAAAAGTATATTTATAAAATTCTTTTTTTTTAAATAATACTTAATTATAAAATTATATAATAATAATATCCTTAATTAAGTAACTTACTTAATTATTAACTTTTTTTTATTTATAAAGTAGCTATAGTTTAAATAATTTATAATAATTTATATTAAGTATTTTAAATAAGCTATATAATATCTTTATATTATAAAAGCCTTTATAATAATAAGTATTTTAATATTTAATATTATATAATAATACTTTATATTTAATAATTTTTATAAAAAGTATATAATAAAGTATTAATTATCTTTTTATTATTATATTAATATTATATTAATTATAAAGTTTAATATATTAATCTTAATATATAGCCTTATTATAAAGTTAAAATATATTAATATAAACTTTTTTAAAAACTTATTTTATAGCTTTTTAAATATAGCTAGCTTATTAATATTAAGCTTAAAGATTTCTTTATATTATCTTTTTATTTTATTTATAAAAAGTATTATAATTTTATTATAATTCTTAATAAAATATTTATAAAATTTAATAAAGCTTAAAAATAAAAAAATCTTTTTTATATTATTAAGTACTTATTATTATATTATTACTTTAATATACTTATACTTTATATATACTTTATTTAGTTTAATTATAAACTTAAAATATAATATAAATATTATATTAAACTTATACTTTTATAGATTTATATATAACCTATATATCTTTAATCTTTTTAATATATTATTTATATATTATTTATATTTTTTTAAGTTATTACTATATATTAAGATATTATTTAAGTATATAATATAAAAATAGTTTATATTATTTATTAATATATTATTAATATAGTTTTAAAATATAATTAAGGTATTTATTAATTTAAAAAGTAATACTTAATATTTAAAGTAGCTATAGTAATAATAAAATACTATTTTTTATTTATTTTTTTATAAATATATAATTAATAATATATATTTTTTAAGTTAAGCTTTATATATACTTTAATGCTTTAAAGCTAATCTATAATTTTATATATTAATAAAATAAGTATATAGTTTTTTTAAATTATTTAATTAATCTTATAATAATTAATATATAGTTTTAGCTTACTTTTTTTTTTAAATATAAATAATATTAAAGCACTTATTAAGCTATTTAATCTTTTAATCCAACCTCTTGCTAAGGCTATTTAAATATAGTTCTAAAGAACCTTTAGCTTGGTTTTTATTAAGGAGTAAATAAGTCTTTATAATAGCTTTATATTTAGCTTTAAGTTTATTAAGTATATTAATCTTTTTAAAAATATTAACTTTATAGCTTTTTTTTTAAAAAATACCTTTATATATTTTTAATATTTAAGTAATAACTTTTTTATTAATTAATTATTATAAATCTTTAGCTTATTTTAATCTAGGCTTAAGTTAAGGTACTTTTTTACTATATTAATAATAATTATCTTAATCTTTATTTTTTTATATTACTTTCTAGCTTATTTTTATAATATTATTAACTTAAAGGTCTTTTTTATTAACTTAAAGTATTATTTTTTTTAAACTATAATTAAGTTTATTATCTTAAACTATAAACTACTTAAGATAATATTATTTATTATCTTTATAACTATAAAGAAAATTAAAAACCTTTTAATTACTCTTTAATTATTAACTAGCTTTATAATAATTAATACCTTTTTTAAAATCTTTATATTTAAGCTTAAGAACTCTTTAATTACTTTATTATTATAAAGTAAGATTTTTATTCTCTTTAATAATAACTTTTTATTTAATATATTTAAGTTACTCTTAAAGTTTAATATAGTCTTTACTTCTCTTTAACTATAACCTAGCTATAACTTTATAAATCTTATTATTAATATTTCTTTTTTTATAATCTTTATTATTAATTTAATATCTTTATCTTTAATAATATTAAAGTCTTTATCTTAAGCTTTTTTAATTATTAATATTATATTAACTTTTATAAATATATAGACTAGGTTATTATATCTCTTTATAATATATAAATTACTTTTATACTTTATATAATCTTTTACTTTATAATAATATTATAAATAAACTCTTTTATATTTTTAATACTTTAATAATATAAATTATATTTTTTTTTATTTTTAAAAATATTAAAAAATTATTATTAACTTTTTATTAAGTTTTTTTTTTTTATATTTTTAATTTATAATAATTAATAATTTAAAATAATTACTTATACTTTTATTACTTTCTTTATTATAAACTAGCTTTAAGCTTATATTATTACTTATTATTACCTTAACCTTTATATTTATATTATAAAGCTTTTATTATATAATAAGTAGTTTAATATTAATTAAGTTTTTTTTAATTTAAAAATTATACTTATTAATTATTTAAAAAATCTTAAATATATTTAATATTTTTTTAAAGATTTTATAAATAAAGGTTTTAAAATATAAAAAAATTTTTAAAAAAGTTTTATAATTTTATTAATAAAAAGTATTTAGCTTTATTATTATTTTTAAAGTATAAATACTTTTTTTTATAATATTATCTTTATATTACTTAAAGTATTAATTATATATAATTTAATTAAATATATTTTTATATTTTTAATTAAAGTAAAAAGTTTATTATAGCTTTATATTACTTTTTAAGTAGTTATTTATATATTAAACTTTATAAACTTTATTATTAAATTTATATTTATTAAATTAAAAATACCCTTTAAAGTTTATAATATATATTTAAAGTTTTATTTATAACTTTTTTTTAAACTTTAAATTAAATAATTAAAGTTTAATTTATATTTAGCTATAAGTTTACTTTTTTTTAAGTTTTTTTTCAGTTAAAAAGATAAGTTTAAGGTTTAAAGCTTTTTTTTTTAATTAAATATAAAATATTTAATTATTTTATACTTTTTTTATTAATTTATTATTTTTAAAGTAAAAGCTTATAGCTTTATAAAAAATAAATTATTATACTTTTTTATTTTTATAAATTAAGGTTTTTTAATTATAATATTTTTATTTTAAAGAGTAATACTCTTAAGTTCTAGCTATATATTTACTAGCTCTTTATTAATAATTTATATAAATAATATACTTAAGTTTTTTATTATCTTATTTTTAATAATCTTTTTATTTTTATAAAAATAAAGAGATTAATTTATTAAAGATAAAGGTTATAAAAAAAAGTAAAAAAGTATAAAATATAATAAATAATATATAATTATTAACTTTTTATAAAATAATTATAAAGTTATTATTAAATATAAAGGTAATATAATAATTATATTAATTTTTAACCTTTTTTTAGCTTTTTATTTAATTAATTAGCCTTTTATAAATATATTTCCTTTTTTAGCTTAAGACTAAGGGCTTAAGGCTAGGGTTTCTCTTTATTAAGGCATAAGGCTTGTGCTACTATCTTACTGCAGTCTTAATTATCCCTTAATAGCTAGATAGTATTAAAAGTGCTTTTATTATTAAATAAAAAATAAGCTAAAGGTAGGTTTATTATTATTATTATTTTTAATAAATAAAGGCAGTATTAATATAATAAGCGCTAGTACTTATTTAATTATATAAAGAAATATTTATAATATATTAAGAATTAATATAACCTTATGCTATCTTAATATAAGTATAATTAATAATATTAATATTAATAAGTATTAATTACTATAGAGCTATATTACTTTAGCTTGCTAGTATTAAGCCTCTTTCTTTAATATATAAAACTTATCTTTTTTTTTATTATTATTATTTAAAGGTAATAAAAAGGGTAGTTATTATTAAAGAGGAGGTAGGGGAGGTTTATTATACTCTTAACCTACTTAATGCTTATAATTACTATAATACTTATTTAAGCTTAGTAAGGTATAGAATATTTTTAATTATTAATATAAAACTTTATAGTATTTTTTTAAAAGGTTTTATTAAGCTTTTTAAAATAATATTATAAAAAGTTAATAATACTTATTATAAAGTTAATAAATTATAAATATATATTAAGTATAGTATTAAAAATATTAATAACTTATACTGCTTATTACCTTTACTTAAGTATTTTAATATTATTATTAGTTAAGATTATTATATTACTTTTTTTAATTATAAATAATATATCTTTAACTAAAATAATAAAAGTATTAAAGATATAAGTAAATTAAAGCTAGATAAGGCTTAATTAAGTAATAATAAGTATTTTTATTTATATTTAATTAAGTATTATAAACTTAATAAATAGTTTTACTTTAGTATTTTTTATATTTTTAACCTTTATTATAATAAGTATTAAAATATACCTGCCTTAATTAATAATATATAATAAGTTATATAGTATTTATTATAATATTAAATTTATTATTAATTAACTCTTAACTTAAGAATAAGATTAATATTTATTAAGATATATTTTATAATTATAGCTATAGCTAAAGATATATTTATTTATTTTATTATTATTTATTAATTATTTAATATATAAATAATAAAGATAATTAGTTTATATTAAGGGCTATATATTTTTATTATTAAAATATCTTTTTATTAAGTAAGGGCTAATAGCTTTTTAATATCTTTATTATATATTAATATTAAATTAATACTTAAGGATATTATATTTATAATAAGTTTATTATTAATTATTATATTAATTAATATTAATTATTATATAAAAAATAATAAATATATTATTATATTAAAAATAAAAATTATAATTATTAATTAATTATTTTTATAAAGATAAAAAAATAAAATAATAAACTTTTTTAAAAAATTTAAACTTTAAAATAATAAAGTTATAAAAAAGTAAATAAAGCTACTTTATATAATAAAAAGGTAAGGTAGACTTTACTTAAATTAATTAAAGTATATACTTATACCTTTATATATTTTATAATATTATAAAGAATATAAATTATAAAGCCTGCTTAACCTTAAGAACTTTTTTATTAATAAAGATATTATTTATTAATTATATAATTCTTTTTTATATTATATATAGATAATAGATTTATTTAAAGGCTTTTTAAAAATAATATAAAGAGAAAGAGAGTATATTATAAACTTAAGCTTTACTTAAGCTTTATATAACTTAAGCTTTATAAAGGCCTGGCCTTTACTTAAGGTATTATTAACTTAAGCTTTATAAAGGCCTAGCCCTTACTTAAGGTATTATTAACCTAAGCTTTATAAAGGCCTAGCCCTTTTTTAAAGTATACTTATTTTATAAATATATAATTAATTATAAAAGAATATAAAGATATATAGACTTTTTTTCTCTTTAAGTATATAAATTTATATTAAAATACTTATTTATAGTCACTATAAGGCCAGTTCTTTATAAGCATTAGCATTACTTATAAACTTAAACTATTAATAATATTATTATTAATTATTTAAACAGGGTTGTTTTTATTAAAATTAACTATTATATTAATAAGTTTTATAATACATATTATAATATCTATAGCCTTGCTATTTATTAAGTAGTGCCTAGTATTTACTATAAAAGGCACCTCTTTAAGCACTATAGTTATTAAACTACAGGCAGTATAGATAAAATTAATTAATACTGCTTATTATATTATGCCTAAAAGACTAATAGTTAACTAAGCTATTATTATTATATATATTATTATAATATTAACTAAAATAAGCTATAGCTAGGTTATTATTAATATATAATATAGTAAGAAGTCTTAGTAATAATACTTATTATTAATATAGTATATATATATTAAATAAAATATATATATTAATAGTATTACTAGTTAAAAAGGTATATTAAGCTTATTGCTTTTTATATAAATACTTAATATATTTAATTTTTATTATTAATTAATAAGGTTTAAAGACTAATTTATATAAGCTAGGGCTAATATAAAGGTATAGCTATATTAACTACTGTCTTATTATAATAAAACCAGTAGCATGCGCTAAATAGAAAAATTTTATAGCCTAAGGATGAATATCTTTATTATTTTAATAATTTTTATTTATATATTATTATTAAGAAAGAGTATAAATGTCAGGGGACAATCAAGGCCGCGGCGAGATAGCAGCGCAGGCCCTGTGCCCTAGTGGGGAGAAACCCTAGCCCTAAGCCCTTGGTCTCAAGCTAGAAGAAGAAATGTATCTATAAAAGGCCAATCGGTCAGACAGAAAGCTAGAAGGAGGTCAGAGATCAATACAGTCACCACACCACCCCTATGTTTAGCAGTAGCCTTGCAGCTATCCCGCAGGAGGCTGACAGCTACATGCTACCTATCGCATCTTGTGCCTTCTCACTCTCCTCTACAACCCCCATCTCTAACAATAAATAGCATTAACTTAATTAAAATAAAATTAGCAGTATAGTATATTAATCTAGGTGTTAATAAAGCCTTTAATAGCCTCTTTTTCTTAAGGTAGTAGTAAGGCTACTTATTAATAAAGGGCTGTTTTATAAAATAGCTATAATAGATTAATATAAATATTCTTTATATATTTATTAATAATTATATTATTATAAATACTTTTAGTAAATTAATTAATATTATTTTATATAATAATATTGTTATTAATAGTCTTATTAACTATCTTTAGGTTAAAGAACTTAATGTAGGTGATTTTTTAATAATTATAAAGGCTTTTTAGTTAATAAAGGCAGTTATATAAGGCCTGTATTAAATAATTAAATAAATAGTTAAATTAAGTATTTAATAATATTACCTTTAGGTTTGCTTAAGTAGGTAGTATATTATTATTATTTTTTATATTAAGTATTCTTAATAGTAGGTTAGTTATTAATAAGGTTAAAATAAGGGAAGGTAATAAGGTTACTACCTTATTATATAAGAGATTAAGATAAAATAATATATTAATTATTAAACTATAAAAGTTATAATTATTTATAAAGATTAAATATATTTAAGTATTAATAAAATAAAGAATAAAAAAAGAAAGTTTAATTAAATATAAAGGTTAAAGGAGATAAGCTTAAATACTTATTAATTTATAAATAACTATAAATAATAAAAGGTATAGTAAGGGTAGCTTTAAAGGATTAAGTTAAGTAAAGGTAGTATAAATATACTTTCTTTATATTATTAATAAATAATATATTAAAGCTAACCTTAATATTAAAGAGGGGTAAGAGTTATATATTTAAATAAGTACTTAAGGTTAATCTATAGTAGTTTATATTTAGTTATTTATATTCACTAGTATTTAGTCACTATTGCCTTATATTTAGTCATTACTGCCTTATATTTAGTTATTATTACCTTATATTTAGTTAATAGTTTTATTTTATATTTAATTAACTATAGTGAGTTATAAGGTTATAGGGCTAGGCAGCTGCTTTAGTTACTATTAAAGCTTATAAAAGTCTAACTAAAAAAGCTTATAACTATTGGATAAATATTTAGCCACTAGATAAATAAATTAGCCTGATAGAGGAATAATTAAGCTGATAATCGAGATTAAAAATTTTTTTAATCTTAATCCTTTATAAATTAAGCCTAGTTTTAAACTCTAAATCCAAGTAGTAAAACTTTATTATAACTTTTTATATAATAAAAATATTATTAAGAAAAAATAACTAATTAAAAGCATAATAAAAAAGCTTTTAAATAATATAGATTATATAATATTAGCTTATGTAATTAAGGTATAAAAAACTATATAAAGAAGTAATGCCCTTAATGGAAAACAGGATAGTTATATTAAACCTAAGTGCTTATATAAGTATAATAGTTATACCTATTGCTTATATAATACAATTCCTCTTGCTTATATAATATTTATATAGGCTTAGGTAATCAAGCCTTACTTTTATTATTAAGCAATCTTTAATAGGTTATAAGCCTAGTTTATATAACTTATATTATAAATTATATAATATTAATACAACTACCTTATATTAATAATAACTCACCTTAACTAAATTTAACTAAATCTAAATTTAACTAAATTTAACTAAAAAAATTATAAAAAATAATATAATAAAAAAAAATATAATAATAATAATCTTTAAATAAAAAAAATATTATATTATTATTATAAAGCTATTATTATTATTATTATTATATAATATTATATAATAATAATAGGCAAAGATAAAGAAGATATCTTAAAGCTTAAAGGCTTTAAAAATTATCTAACTTGGGCCTTAAGGATGGAATCCTTTTTAATAAAGGAAAAACTATTTTCCACTATTAAAAATTTAGAAAATAATAAATCCAATAAGGCCTTAGTTAATATTAAGCTTAGGCTTTTTAACAGACCTTTATTATAAATAAAATACACTAAAAATATTAAAGAAGCTTAAGATGCTTTAAGAAATCTTTATAATTCTTTAGGATTTACTTTTAATTTTTTAATTATAAAGGAATTATTTAATATTTCCTTAGATAAATTTCTTAATATAGAAATTTATTTAAATAAAATTAAAGAATTAACTAAAGAATTAATTTCTAAGAATATTATTATTCTTGAAATAATAATAATAGCTTGGATTTTAAATAATCTTAATAAATCTTATAAATCCTATATTATTAATGTTTCTCAGGCTTTAAGAAATAACCTTAATATCTATAACCTAGAATCTATAATTTCTAGCTTATTAGATAAATCTAAAAGATATAAAGAGCCTGAAGAAAATTATTATATAACTAATAATAATAATAATAATAATAAGCTAGAAAATATTAAAGAAAATTACAACCTTATTTCTAAATTAAACCTTAATAAGGATATAAATATTAATAACAACTGTTATATTAATAATAATATTAATATAGATTATAAATTTAAGTATAATTGCTCTAAAATTAAGGTATTAAATATAACTTTTAATAATAATAAGAAAAATAATAACAATAATATAAGACCTTTAACTAAATATTTACCTATTTTATATAAATTTATTAAAAATAATAAAAAGGTAAATTATAACCCTTATAAAAATTATAATAATATAACTAATTTTATTTATAATACAGGTGCCACTAGGCATATTATAACTAATAAGGATAACCTTATTAATTATAAAACAATAAATAAAATTATTAAATAGGGTCAGGCTTCTTCTTTAAAAGTTAAAGGATTAGGTGATTTAATTATTTATTTTTTAAATAATAAAAAACCTTATTTATTAAAAAATTATTATTATATTCCAGAATTAAGAATTAATATTATATCTCAATCTTATTTTATTAATCTATTTACATTTATAACTTTAAAATCTATATTTCTAATAAATAATAAAGGCAAAATAATTACTTAAGGAATTAAAAATAATAACTTATATAATATTCCTGTTATCATTAAAAAGCCTAATAATGCTATCTATATAAATATTATTAATAATAATGATAATAATAAATCTATTAAATTAGATTTATATTTATGGCATTTAAGATTAGCACATTTAAATTATAAAGCTTTATTAAAACTTATTAAGAGGTCTAATAAAGCTTATAATTTTAATAAAAATAATATTATAAAAATAAAATAATATAAGTATTGTTTAAAAGAAAAATTAATTAATAAGATAAATAGGAAAATGAATGAAAATAAATATAATTATCTAGATAAAATATATACAGATATATAGGGACCTATAAAAATCCCAACTTATAATAATTATACCTTTTTTATAACCTTTTTAAATAAATCAACAAGATTTTTAACAGTCTATTTAATTAAAAATAAACATAAAGCTTTAATTAAATTTAAAGAATATAAGAATTTAGTTAAAAATAATAAAAAAGGTTATAAAATAAAAGAAATATTTTTAAATAATGCTAAAGAATATATTTACCCTATAAAAGATTTTTACTTAAATAATAGTATTATTTATAATAATAGCCTTATTTATACTCCTGAGCTAAATAGCATTATTAAAAGGATAAACAGGACTTTATTAAATAAAATAAGAACTATTTTATTTACAGTAAATTTACCTTATTATTTATAAGGTAAAGCCTTATTAACTACTGTTTATATTTATAATAGAACTCCCTATTCTAGCCTTAATTTTAAGGCACCTATAGAATTAAAAGAAAATAAAACCTTAGAAATTTCTAATTTAGAAAATATTAAGGTTTTTAAAAGTATTATTTATTATAAAAATAAAAAGCCTAAAAATAAATTAAAAACAAGGGCTTTTAAAGGCATTATTATAGGCTATTTAGAAAATAGCTATAAAATCTGGGATTTTTATAAATATAAAATAGCTATATCTAGGGATATAACTATCTTAAAGAATAATTTTAAGGCTAATTATTCTAATAATTATTTAAAAAATCAAGATAAATCTGATTTATTTAATTTTAATACCCCCTTAAAGCTAAATAAAGGCGCTTTAAATAGCCCTAATAATATTAACAATAATATTAATAATAATATTAATAAAAATACTATAAATAAAATAAATAATCCTAATACCTCCCAAGCCAAAATCTCTATAGATATCCCTTTTAAGCCACAGTTAGATTTTAAAGAATACAAAGAATATCCAGATATAAATTATATTTATAATATTATAAATAATAAACATAATTTAGAACCTTCTTCTTATAAAAATGCTATTAATAATAATCATAGTATTAAATAAAATAATTCTATAAAAGAAGAAATTAATGAATTAATAAATTAAGAAACTTGGGAAATAACCTATTTGCCTAAAGACTAAGAAGCTTTAGGTAGCTGTTGGGTTTATAAAATAAAAGAAATTAATAATAATAATATTATTAATAATAATAATAATAATAATAAAAACCCTAAAAATAATAATAATAATAATAATTATAAATATAAATATAAATCACATTGGGTAATTCAAGGTTTTAAGCAAATTCAAAATCTTGATTATAACAAGACCTTTGCTAATACAGCTAGGCCAGAAGCTATTAGAATGCTATTAATAATAGCTATTTCTAATAACTATATAATAAATCAATATAATATTAAAAATGCCTTTATACATGCTAAAATTAATAAAGAAATATATATAAAAATTCCCTTAGGTTAAGAAGAATATATTATTAATAATTATAATAAAAAATATAATACTAATTATATTTTAAATAATAATAATAATAATATAAATAATAATAATAATAATTATTATTAATTAGTGGCAAGGCTTAAAAAAGCATTATATAGCCTTAAACAAAGCCCTAGGCTTTAGTATAATTTTCTTTTTAATATTTTAATAAGCTTAGATTTTATAATAAATCCTTTTAATAAAGGAATATTTATAAATAAAAAACTATATATAATACTAGTTATATATATAGATAATATATTATTTATTAAATCCAATATTAATAATATAAATTATATTAAAAAATGCTTATTAAAATTTATAAAATTACAAGACCTAGGTAAAATTAAGGATTTCTTAAGAATAAGATTTTATATAAATAAAAAAGAAAAAACTATAACTTTATCCCAAAATAAATATACTATTAATAAAATAAAAGAATATAATAAAAAAGGTCTAAGGCATTTTAATTTACCATATATAATGGGTTTAAAATTAAGAAAAGCCTTTAAAAGCCCTAATAATAATATAATTTTATAATATCAAAAAGAAATAAGCTCTTTATTATATCTAGCCTTAAAAACAAGGCCAGATATAGCTTTTAATATTATAAATTATTCTAAATATACATCAAAACCTAATAATACTTATATTAAAGCCTTAAATTACATTTAGAAATATTTAAATAAATATCCTTTATTAAAATTAAAATATAAATATAAAAATCCTTATTTATATTTATCAAAGGGCAATCAAGACTATAGCAAGATAGCAGCGCAGGCCCTATGCCTTAATAAAGAGAAACCCTAGCCTTAAGCCCTTAGTCTTAAGCTAAAAAAAGAAATATATTTATAAAAGGCTAATTAATTAAATAAAAAGCTAAAAAAAGATTAAAGATTAATATAATTACTATACTACCTTTATATTTAATAATAACTTTATAATTATTTTATAAAAAGTTAATAATTATATATTATTTATTATATTTTATATTTTTTTACTCTTTTTTATAATCCTTATCTTTAATAAATTAATCTCTTTACCTTTATAAAAGTAAAAAGATTATTAAAAATAAAATAATAAAAAACTTAAGTATACTATTTATATAAACTATTAATAAAGAGTTAATAAATATATAGTTAAAACTTAAGAATATTACTTTTTAAAATAAAAATATTATTATTAAAGAACCTTAGTTTATAAAAATAAAAAAGTATAATAATTTATTTTTTTTAAAGCTATAAGCCTTTATTTTAAAAATAATAAATTAATAAAAAAAATATAAAATAATTAAGTATTTTATATTTAATTAAAGTAAAAAAGCTTTAAACCTTAAACTTATTTTTATAACTTAAAAAAAACCTAAAAAAAGTAAATTTATAACTTAATATAGATTAAGCTTTAATTACTTAACTTAAAGTTTAAAAAAAAGTTATAAATAAAACTCTAGATATATATTATAGACTTTAAAGGGTATTTTTAATTTAATAAAGATAAGTTTAATAATAAAGTTTATAAAGTTTAATATATAAATAGCTATTTAAAAAGTAATATAAAGCTATAATAAACCTTTTATTTTAATTAAAAGTATAAAAAGGTATTTAATTAAATTATATATAATTAATACCTTAAGTAATATAAAGATAATATTATAAAAAAAATACTTATACTTTAAAAATAATAATAAAGCTAAATACCCTTTATTAATAAGATTATAAAACCTTTTTAAGATTTTTTTTATATTTTAAAACCTTTATTAATAAAATCTTTAAAAAAATATTAAATATATTTAAAATCCTTTAAGTAATTAATAAATATAACTTTTAAATTAAAAAAAACTTAATTAATATTAAACTACTTACTATATAACAAGAGCTTTATAATATAAATATAAAAGCTAAGGTAATAATAAGTAATAATATAGGCTTAAAGCTAGCCTATAGTAAAAAAAGTAATAATAAAGTATAAGTAACTACTTTAAATTATTAATTATTATAAATTAAAGATATAAAAAAAAAACTTAATAAAAAGCTAATAATAATATTTTAATATTTTTAAAAATAAAGAAAAAAGTATAATTTATATTATTAAAGTATTAAAAATATAAAAGAGTTTATTTATAATATTATTATAAAGTAAAATATTATATAAAGTATAAAAGTAATTTATATATTATAAAGAGGTATAATAACCTAGTCTATATATTTATAAAAGTTAATATAGTATTAATAATTAAAAAAGCTTAAAATAAAAACCTTAATATTATTAAAGATAAAAATACTAAATTAATAATAAAGGTTATAGAAAAAGGAATATTAATAATAAAACCTATAAAGTTATAGCTAGGTTATAATTAAAAAGGGGTAAAGACTATACTAGACTTTAAGAGTAACTTAAATATATTAAATAAAAAGTTATTATTAAAAAAAATAAAAATCCTGCTTTATAATAATAAAGTAATTAAAAAGTTCTTAAGCTTAAATATAAAGATCTTAAAAAAAGTATTAATTATTATAAAGCTAGTTAATAATTAAAGAGTAATTAAAAGGTTTTTAATTCTTTTTATAATTATAAAGATAATAAATAATACTATCTTAAGCAGCCTATAGTTTAAAATAATAAACCTAGTTATAGCTTAAAAAAAAAAAAAATAATACTTTAAGTTAATAAAAAAGACCCTTAAGTTAATAATATTATAAAAGTAAGTTAAAAAGTAATATAAAAAAGCAAGGATTAAGATAATTATTATTAATATAATAAAAAAGTGCCTTAACTTAAGCTTAGATTAAAATAAGCTAAAGATTTATAATAATTAATTAATAAAAAAGTTATTATTTAAGTATTAAAAGTATATAAAAGTATTTTTTTAAAAAAAAGCTATAAAGCTAGTGCTTTTAAAAAGATTAATATACTTAATAAACTTAAAGCTAAATATAAAGCTATTATAAAGACTTATTTACTCTTTAATAAAGACTAAGCTAGAGGTTCTTTATAACTATATTTAAATAGCCTTAGCAAGAGATTAGATTAAAAGATTAAATAGCTTAATAAGTGCTTTAGTATTATTTATATTAAAGAAAAAAAGTAAGCTAAGATTATATATTAATTATTATAAAATTAACTAAATAACTTAAAAAAACTATATACTTATTTTATTAATATATAAAATTATAAATTAGCTTTAAAGTATTAAGGTATATATAAAGCTTAACTTAAAAAATATATATTATTAACTATATATTTATAAAAAAAATAAGTAAAAAATAATATTTTATTATTACTATAGTTATTTTAAATATTAAGTACTACTTTTTAAATTAATAAATACCTTAGCTATATTTTAAAGCTATATTAATAATATATTAATAAATAATATAAACTATTTTTATATTATATACTTAAATAATATCTTAATATATAGTAATAACTTAGAAAAATATAAATAGTATATAAATAATATATTAAAAAGATTAAAGATATATAGGTTATATATAAATCTATAAAAGTATAAGTTTAATATAATATTTATATTATACTTTAAGTTTATAATTAAACTAAATAGAGTATATATAAAGTATAAGTATATTAAGGTAATAATATAATAATAAGTACTTAATAATATAAAAAAAATTCTTTTATTTTTAAGCTTTACTAGATTTTATAAATATTTTATTAAGAATTATAGTAAGATTATAATGCTTTTTATAAATAAGATAAAAAGATAATATAAAAGAACCTTTAAGCTTAATATTAATAAGCTAGCTATATTTAAAAAGCTATAAAATAAGTTCTTAAAAAAACCTATATTAATATATTTTAATCCTATAGTAAGGCTATATATTAAGATTAATATATTAAACTTTATAATTAATATAATATTAATATAATAATAAAAAGATAATTAATACCTTATTATATACCTTTTATAAAAGTTATTAAATATAAAGCACTATTATATAATATTAAATATTAAAATACTTATTATTATAAAGGCCTTTATAATATAAAGATATTATATAGCTTACTTAAAATACTTAATATAGATTATTATAAATTACTTAAACTATAGTTACTTTATAAGTAAGAAAAAGTTAATAATTAAGTAGGTTATTTAGTTAAAAATATTATTATTATATAATTTTATAATTAAGTATTATTTAAAAAAAGAGAATTTTATAAATATACTCTTTAAAAGATTAGATTATTATAATAAAAAAGAAAAAAAAAGTAGCTAGATAGTAACTACTTAATTATATTTATAAAATAATTTTTAATAATTAATTATAATAATTATAATTTTAAAGGCCTTTATAAAGCTAGTATAGCTATATTAAAAAGGATTATAAATAGTTATATACCCTTAAGACCTAAATATAACTTAAATATTAGGTTATTATTAATATTAATTCTTTAAGTTAAAAGGGTTTTAACTATAATTAAGTAAGTAGCCTGCTTTTAATATATATTTTTAAGGATTTTAATTATAAATAAGTAAGTAGTTTATAAAAGTATTACTATAATATTATAAAAAGATTATAAAATATTTATAAAAGCTTTTTTTTTAATATAAAAAAAAATACCTTAATTAAAAAGTTAAAGTTAATAAAAGTAATTAAATATAATATTATTAATAAAAATTATATATATAACTAGATAGTTAATAATAATTAGCTACTTTATTATAAAAAGTAAGTATTTATTTTTTTAATATAAAAAAAGAGATTTTAATACTATTCTATAATAACCTAATAGCTAAGTATTAAAGAGTTAGCAAGACTTTAATAAGAATTATTAAGACTTATTATTAAAAAGGTTTATAAATTAATATAAAAAGATATATTAATATATATATAGTTTATTAAATAAATAAAGCAAGATACTATTTATTATATAGTAAGTTAGCTATATTATTAATGCCTATAGGACTATAAAAAAAGATTATAATAGATTTTATTATAAAGCTGCTTAAGGTAGTCTATAAGAAATAAATATATAATTTAATATTTATAATAATAAACTGTTTTATAAAGTATACTATCTATATACTATACTTAAAGGATATTATTAATAAAGGACTTATAATAAAGATTTTATTATTATATCTTTTAACTTTATAATATATTAAAAAAAATTATTTTTAATAAAAGCAATATATTTATAAATACTTTTTAATAATCTTTTTATTATTTTATTAATTATAAATAATAACTTAATATAGCATTCTACCCTTAAATTAATAGCTAGATTAAATAATAAAATTAAAACCTTAAGCACTATCTATAGGCCTTCTGTAATAAAGACTAGCTAGATTAGGTTAAATAGTTACTATTTATTAAGTTTATATATAATACTGCTAAGCACTTAGCTATTAGTAAAGCATTTATATTCCTACTTTTAGGTTATAACCTAGCTATACTAAAGACTTATAAAATTAAACTTAATTATATAAACTAGACTGCTTTAAATAAGATTAATAAAATAATTAATATAAAGGAGTATATTATAAAAATACTATAAAATATTAATAAGTTATATAATAAGTAATATAATAAAGACTATATAAAAAAGTTATTTAAGGCTAGTAATTAAGTTTTAATCTTTATTAAATACTTAAATCTATATTAACTTAATAAAAAGTTAATAAAAAAATATATAAGACTTTACTAGATTAAAAGAATTATTAAGATAAGTAGTCTTATTTATAAATTATAATTATTATTATTAATATAAATATATAATATCTTTAATATTATAAACTTTAAAGAGTTTTATAATAAAAATAATATATTAATTAAGTTAATAAATTACCCTTTCTTTATTAAAGAGATATTTAAAATTAAAGATATTATTAATTATAAATACTATAGCTATAAATAACTTTATTATATTAAATAAAAAGACTATTTAAATAAAAAAAATATATAAATATATTACTTTAACTTTATAAATAACTTATTATAAAAAGAGTATAATATAAAAATAAAAATTAAAAAGTAATAAGACTTTAATAAGCTAGTAGTATTAAAGTAATGCTTTTAAAAAAGGGGTATATTTATAAACTATAGTTAAAAATAAAAATACTATTTAAAAAAGAAGTTATAAAAAGGTTAAAATAAGGTAGTAGTAAACTTAAGGCAAGGCAGTACTAGGTTAATATTTTTAAAAAAAAGGTATACTTAAGGGCTATAATTAAAAAAAGGAGATTATTACTTAATAAAGATAAGGCTAAAAAAGAATAAGGCTAAAAAAAACAAGCTAATATTATAAATATTAAAAAGTAAGGAAGCAGTAACTATATAGTAATATTATTAAAGATTAATAATAAAGAAAAAAAAAGCTATTTTATAAAATAATAATAAAGGTATTATTATAAAAAAGGGGGTAATTTATTAAAAAGTAATTAAGACTATAGTAAGATAGTAGTGCAGGCCTTATACCTTAATAAAAAAAAACCTTAACCTTAAGCCCTTAATCTTAAGCTAAAAGAGGAAATATATTTATAAAAGGCTAATTAATTAAATAAAAAGCTAAAAAGAGGTTAAAGATTAATATAATTACTATACTACCTTTATATTTAATAATAGCCTTATAGCTATCTTATAGGAGGCTAATAGCTATATACTACCTATTGCATCTTATGCCTTTTCACTCTCCTCTATAACCCCTATCTCTAATATATTTTATTAAAGGATTTTTAAATGCTTCTCAAGCTACTGATTTAAATAATAAAAGCTCTACTACAGGTTATTGTTTTTATTTATATAACAATTTAATAACCTAGAATTCTATTAACTAAAAATCTATAGCTTTAAGCTCTTATAAATCTGAATATATAGCTTTAAAAGAAACCTTTAAAGAAGCTATATATTTAAATAATTTATATTCTTATTTTATAAATAATTTAAATATTAATTATAAAATAAAAATTCCCCTTATTTTAATAAATAATAAAGCTGCTATTAAAATAAGTGAAAATTCTGAATTTCATAAAAGAACTAAATATATAGATATTTCTTACTATTTTACTAAAGAAAATATAAGAAATAATAAAATATAATTATTTTATATTAAATTATAAGATAATATAGCTGATTTCTTTACTAAAGACCTTTCTATTACTAAATTTAATAAATTTAAGGCTTTGTTAAATTTAGAATAGTATAATATAATATAATATAATATAATATAATATAATATAATAATAATAATAATATAATTATAAGAGGTTTTTTAATCTTGTTAGCTTTCAAGATTTTTCCTCTAAGGTTTTTATTTTACTATTTTTCCTAAATAATAGGTTGAAATTCCTATCTTTTAAATAACAATAGGTTGAAATTCCTATCTTTTAAATAACAATAGGTTGAAATTCCTATCTTCTAAAAAAAAGGTTAAAATTCCTTTATATTAATAGGTTTAAATTCCTATATTTTAACTTAACTTTTTTTCCTTATAAAAAATAAGGTTTTTAATATATATTCTCTAAAGCTTATATAAAAATTCTAACTAAAAAATTACTATATAATCTTTAAGGAACGCTATTAAAGCTTATAAAAGTCTAATTAAAAAAGCTTATAACTATTAGATAAATGTTTAGCCACTAGATAAATAAATTAGCCTAATAGAGGAATAATTAGGCTGATAATTAAGATTAAAAATTTTTTCAATCTTGATCCTTTATAAATTAAGCCTAGTTTTAAACTCTAAATCCAAGTAGTGAAACTCTATTATAACTTTTTATATAATAAAAATATTATTAAGAAAAAATAACTAATTAAAAGCATAAAAAAAGAGCTTTTAAATAATATAGATTACATAATATTAGCTTATATAATCAAGGTGTAAAAAACTATATAAAGAAGTAATGCCCTTAATAGAAAACAGGATAGTTATATTAAACCCAAGTGCTTATATAAGTATAATAGTTATACCTATTGCTTATATAATATAATTCCTCTTGCTTATATAATATTTATATAGGCTTAGGTAATCAAGCCCCACTTTTATTACTAAGCAATCTTTAACAGTTACCTTATTAATAATTAAGCTAGAGTGTTATTAATAATTACTAGTTTGCATTTTAAGGTTTTTAATGCATTAATAACCTACAGGCAGTTAAGTTTTATAATTAATATATCTAGATTAAGTTACTATAGCACTAGCTATTATTAATACTATAAAGCAGCTTAAAAAGATCTTTAAGCTAAATGCCTATCTACTTATTTTAATAAGTATAGCACTAGATTTATAATATTATTTATCTAGAGCTATTAAAGAATAGTAAGATCTACTGCTATAAGCTTATTAATATAGTAATAGCCTGTTTAAATAAAGAGAAAGATTTAAGTAGTTAAATTACATAATTAATTTATTATTATAAATAAAGGAAAGGAATTAAATAAATAAAAAGTTAAAGGTAACCTAAGTATAAAAAAAAGTAAAGGAGTAGATAGTTATTAATAACTATAAAGATAAAATAAAGGAAAAGTAATAAATAGATAGATTATTAAGACTTATCTAGTAGTAAAGCTAAGTAGACTAAAGGAACTAAATAATAATAGTATAGGTTATTAAATAATATATAAATTACTACCAGATAGTAGGCTATAAAGAGAATATTATAAGCTTGATTATTATACTAGAGGCTAAGCTATTTAATAAGCTATATAGGTGCTTATAGTCTGTGCACTGTGTGGCACTGTGTGCCACACAGTGCTAGCCTCGCTAGCCTCATCAGGCCTAGCGCCAGCCTTGTCTGTCTAGGCCTGACAGTAAGGCCCTTAAATAATATTACTTATAGTTATTATATAATATAATTTATAAATATAAGTATAGCCTATCTTTATATTATTAAATTAAAATTCTCTTTAATTATTTTAAAATAAATATACTTTAAGCTTAATAAGAACTTAACTTATTATACTTTAACTATATAGCTTATTAATAAGGTAATAGTATTTATATATTTATTATAAAAGTTATCTACCTTACCTATAACTATAGTTTTAAATCTAATCTAGTTATTTTATCTTAAGTCTAGAACTATCTTAATACTTATCTTTATTTAAAAGTGCTTAAACCTAGGCTTAATATTTATCTTTATTATTAACTTAATAAATTAAATAATAAAGTTATTATTTAATATAAATAAATTCTAGCTTTTTATCTTAATAACTACTTATATAATATTTTATAATATAATACTTATATACCCTAGCTACCTAGCCTTAGCTTATATCTTTATATACTATAGAATCTATAGGCATAATGCCCTTAAGAAAATAACAAGCCCTTTATACCTCTTTATAATAAGCTGCTTAACAAGCTACTTAATGCCTTAATTATATCTAGTAATTAATAACTGCCCTTAAATAATTACTTATAGTTTTATTAATACTAAAGATATATTAATTAAGCTAATATAATTACTAAAAGCTTCTTTATTTTAGTTAATAATAATAAAGCTATTTAATACTATAATAATAACCTTAACTATAACTTAATTAATAATATAGTCTACTTAAATAATTATAAGATTAATAAGTTCTATACCTTTAATAAAGTATTTTTAACTTATTTATTATTAAATACTATACCTTAATACCTTAACTATTTATAATATTATTATTATAATCTTTACTTTAATAATAATAATGCCTTATAGTAATATCTTTATAAAACTAATGCTTATAAAAAGGTTATCTTTAACCTAGCAAGATTTAAATATTATACTTATTAAGCTTAGTTTATAATACACTAAGCTTTATTTAATTACTTAAGTATTAATTAATAATACTTTACTAATTTAATAATACCTTTAGTTAATATCTTTATAATTATAGCTTAACTTATATATAAAGGCACTAATCTATATAACTTTATAGCTTACTTTTATACTTTCTTTAATATATATACTTAGCTTAATATCTAAGGCCTTATTATAAAGGCAGTAGTTAATACTAACTACTTTATACTTATTATTAATATATAATAACTTAATTAATAACTTAATATTATTTATAAATTAATTACCTTTACTTTAATTAAAGGTCTTAATAATATTATTACCTTTACTTACTATACTATCTTTATAATTTATTTATATAGTAATACCTTACTTAACTATAAATATTATTAAGCAGTAATTAAAGTTAAAGCTTAGGTTATTAATAACTTAAAACCTTCTCTCTTACTAAATACTTATTAATTATACTTATATAATATTAAAATTAATTTTTAATATAAAACTTTATTTATTATTAATTATTAAAACCTTATACTGCTTATTTAAATTTATTACTATATATCTACTTAAATTTATTATAAAGTTATTTTATTATTATCTATTACTATTTTACTATAAAGAATAATCTATATCTTTATTAAAGATACTTAATTACCCTTTAACCATGCCTTTATATTTACCTTAAAGCATGCTAGTATTTTATATACTTTAGTTAATTTTAATACCACCTATATTATATTTACTAACTTTAATAACTTTACTATTTAACTTAAATAAAATATATAGTTAAATATTATTTTTAAATATAAATATAATATAGTATATACTTATTTTATTAACCTTAATTATATTATTATTAATTAAGCCCTACTCTTTAAGTTTATTATTATAAATAATCTTTATTATTATTATTACTATATAATACTACTTTTTACTACCTTTTTTATTATTAATATCTCCTTTATTAACTTTACTACCTTACTTATTTAAACCTTAATAAATAATAACTATACTCTAAAGCCACCCTCCCCTATTATTAAACCTTATCTATAATACCCTTTAAGTAACTTATCCCTTAATATTTAATAAATTATTATAAAAGAGATTATTATTTTTAAAGGTATTTATATTATTATTAATAATCTTATAGCTACTAACTGCTTTATATATTTAATAATATAATATAATATTTAATATAATAAAAGCATGCTCTTTATTTTTATAGTTAATTAAATATAGGTTCTTTTATATAATAACTAATATAATATTAATCTTATTTTAAACCTTACCCTTTAAGTACTTATAATAAATAAGTAGTTAAGGATATATTTAATTTACTACACTAAACTAGTTATATATCTTAAAGTTACTACCTTATACTATTTACTATACTTATCTTTATAGTATAAAAATATATTAATAATATTAATAAAGAATATATTATTATTAATCTTTAATGCTTTAATATTATTACCCTTTTTAATACTTACCTTTTACTTTATTAAAAAGACTTTATTAATACTTTTAAAAAGGCTTAGTATATCTTTATTATTAATGCCTAGTCTTTTTTTATTAATTTTTAATATACCTTAATTACTATAATAAATTAACTCTTATTATATACTATAGCCTTAAATATCTTAATATTATCTTAATAGGTTTTTATAATTCTTTACTATATATTTAATAATAGATTAATATTAAGCTTTACCCTTTTTATTACTTTATAAAGGTTTATATTAATAATATTATTATCTTTTTATAGTTTATTAATAAGCAGGGTTGTAAAATTAGTCATTAGTCATTAATCAACTTGTGATTAATGACTAGACTAATAGTCATTAGTTAACTTACTGACTAGACTAGCCTAGTCTTAGTCAATAAGGTGACTAGACTAAATTATTCTTTGAATAATTTAATCAGACTAATTTATTTTAGTCATTAATCAAGATTTTAAAATTAACTAAATTAGTGACTAATTTAGTCAATTTTGCTTACTAATCTATCTAAATTCTGCTTACTAATCTATATAAATCCTATATTTTTATTATTTTTATATAAATCTTATATATAAATTATTTAAAATTTACTTATTTATTTATTTATTTATTTATTTATTTATTTATTTATTTATTATTATTATTATTATTATTATTATTATTATTATTATTATTATTATTATTATTATTATTATTATTATTATTATTATTATTATTATTTATTTATTTATTATTATTTATTTATTTATTATTTATTTATTTTATTTATTTATTATTTATATAGCTATTTTTTATTATATTTAAAGCTATATATATATAGCTATAAAAATAAATATAAACTATTTATATAAAATATAATAATAATAATAAATAAATTAGCAATAATATTAAATAAATAAATAATAATAAAAAATAAAAAATAAATAAATAAATAAATAGAAAAAATAGAAAAAAATTAATAAAAAATTAATAAAAAATATTAATAAAAAGATAAAAATTTATATAGATTAGTAAGCAAATTAACTAAATTAGTGACTAATTTTTTAGTCATTAGTCAATTAGTCATTAATCTATTTTTTTATGATTAATGACTAAAAAATTAGTCTTAGTCTTAGTCATTAGGTTGACTAGACTAAAACTAATTTTAAAATGACTAAAAAATTAGTCTTAGTCTTAGTCACCCTACTGACTAGACTAAAATTGACTAATTTACAACCCTGTTAATAAGTATTTTTTATATCTTTAATAAATTTTCACTTTATTTTATAATAAAGGCTTATATTTATTATTATAAAAATCCTTCCTTACCTATAGATTGGTTATCCTCTTAGGCTATATAGTAAATAGTACTAGCTTATTGCTTATACTAACCTATATAAATACCTTTTATAAATAGTTATTCCTTTATACTTTTTAATAATTAAAATAATATTATACTATAAGTAATTAAATTTAAAATTATATATTAATATATACTTAAAAAGTAGCCTCTTTATTAACTAAAAAGATATCTTTATTAACTAATGCCTACTAAACTAAACCATTTATTAAAGCCTATTATTATTATTATATAATAAATATACTAGTCCTTAATAAGTATATTGCCTACAATACTTTTTAATTATTATAAAATAATCTACTTTATTACTTATTATTAAAACTTATTTATTATAATTATTCTTAATAATTATTTACTAAAATTAATGCCTTTAAAAAATATAGCTTTAAAGCTACCTTTTTTTATTACTATAATGCTTTTAATTTTAATAAACCTATAACTACCCTTAATAAGTCCTTTATTAATTATATTAACTTCTAGAGCAAGATATTAAGGCCTGCTAAATAAAATTACTAGCCTACTAAGCTAGAATTAGCCTGCCTTATTTAAATAATTATTAAAAATAAACTACTCTTTTATAATACTATTTAATTAATAATTATCTTTATTAACTATACTGCTCTTTAATTAATTATTTAATAAAAATCACTTTTTATATTAAATATTATTAAAATAAACCTTTATATTATTAATACTAGTATTTTTCTCTCTTAATATTATTTAATTATTCTTTATATCTTTAGCAAGCTTAATATCCTTTTTAATATATTATCTTAACTCCACTGCCTTAATAATAATATCTAGCACACTTATATTTACTAAAATAATTACTTTTAATAAGTTTTAACTCTCTTTAAATATATTTTCTTAATTATAAAAGTTATTACTTAGCTAGCTTTTTAATAATAATTCTTTAATAACTATATTATTAATACTAAATACTTTAAACTAATTACTTAAATTTAAGCTTTAGACTTTATTATTAATAACTATAATATCTATTCTTAATAAAGCCTTGCCTTTAAACTTTACTTAAATAGCCTATTATTATATATAGTATATAATAAAATATACTAACTATATATATTAAAATCTATAATTCTTTTAATTATTAATATAGTTTATAACCTATAATACTTTAACAAGGCCTGTATTTATTATAAGCTTAATGCCTTTATATTTCTTAATATATAGTAATAAATCTATATTTATATTTATTATTATAATTATACTACTTTTTATTAATTATACTAGCTTAAGCTAAGCAATCTTTATTTTATTATTCCCTTAATTATCTTATATAAAATATAGTACTTTAACTTTATCTTATCTTTACTAATAGTTTTTATTATAAACTTTATATTTAAATAACCTAGCTTTAAGGAATTTAATATTATCCTTAATATTATTTATAAAGCCTTTAAAAAAAAAGATCCTTTTTAATTACTTTACCTATCTAGCCCTTATTTAAGCTAAGGTAATTATTTTATTCTAGCTAATAGTAGATTAAGGCATTTTATTAATTATTATTTTTAACTATAACTATTAATAAATAAGTAACTTTTAGACTAAAGTTTTTTACTTACTTAAAACCTAGCTTATTATAATAATAACCTAGCATTCTACAGGCAATAATTAAGCTAAGTTTATTAATATTATTATTAAAGCTGCTATTTATTATTACTTTTTAATTAACCTTAATAAATATTAATTATTAACCTTCTTAACTATATAATTATTACTAAATAATACCTTTATTAATACTATTTATTATTCTCTTAATAAATTAATTACTAGGTTCTAACTATAGATATTACTAACCTTATTAAAAGATATATTTATTTTATTAATACTTATTAATAATATCCTTGCTTTAGCTTTTTTATAGTCTTTTAAATAATATAAAGCTTAATTAATTATTAACTTTATTAATACTTAATATAAATAACTATTTAATTAGCAATATTATTAATATAACTTTTAACCTAGTTATTAAGTTTATTTATACCTTTATTATAAATATAAACTCTTTAGCTAGTTTTATAAATTTAAGTAATAAAAAGTTAGCCTTTTAGTAATTTAATATAAAATTAACCCTTAAGTCTTTAAATTAAATTTACCTCTTTATTAAAATATCTATCTTATTATCTTTATAGCTTAACTTAAGCCTGTACTTAATAATACTAACCTTTTATAGAAAACAGTGCTTGTTATACACTAAAAAAGCATATCTCTTATACAATATATACTTAAGGCACTAGGCCTTATTAAGATAAAGCTTAGTCTCTTAGATAGAAAGACTCCTTTATAATTATTTATAAGCCCTATATTACCTATTTCCTTTATTTTATTTAAGGCTTTTTTAAACCTATCTTCTTAAGCTCTTTTTAACTAATTTACTTTTTTTAATAATTATAAGCTTAAGTAGTATTATAAAATACTAAAAACTTTTAAAAATAACTATAATAAAGTAATTAATATAAATAGTATAAAAATTAATAATTCCCTTGCTTAAATTAAGCTAGACTTATTTATAAAATAGGTTAAGTAATTTATAATACTTTATAATTTTATAATTACTTAAGGAGTTTAAGAATAAATTAACTTAAATAAACTTAAGTAAATAAATAATAATCTTAAGCTTAAAAAGCTTTTAATAATTAAAGATATATATATTTAAGCAATATATATCTTTAATATTAAAGTAAAAAATATTAAACTAAAATAAATCTTTTAAGTTATAAAAGATTTATATAACTATATATAGTTAAAATAAGCATGCTTTATAAATATTAAAAAAGTAAATATAATAATTTAAAATTAAATTAATTAAATAGTTAATAATAATATTTATAAAGGCACTATAGCTATATTTATAATTAAATATTTAGACTATATAATATTTACTATATACTAAATTATAATATAATTAAAAAAAAAGCTTGCTTTAAGTAAATTAAGCTTAAAAAAGATTATTTAATAAAAGTATTACTTAATATTAAAGGATATTAAGTATATAAACTTTAAACTAAAAGTATAATATACTATATAGTCTTAAGCTTATATAAAGGCTATAGTTTATAAAATTTTTAATATTAAAGGAAATTCTATAATTAACAACTTCTTAAATATAATTAAAGTATATTTTATACTTACTTAAGTAAAAATAAAATATAATAAGCTTTTTAAATTAAAAAATAATAATTAATTAGCTATTTTTATATTAAAGTAATATAAATTAAACTTTTTTTTTAATTATTATTAATAATTATTAAAAAAAGTATATAAAAGTATATACTATATTAAGTAAATACTTAAATAAAGAAAGTTAAGTAAGAGAAAATAAAAAGAAAAAAACTTATACTTATTTTTATTATATTAATAAAGTAAGGCATTTTTAGCCCTTTAAAGACTATAACATTTTAAAATATATATTTATAAAAGATAAATTATACTCTATAAGTAATAAAAACCCCTTAGATATATAGTATAATACTGCTTATTAAGTATTTAATAACCTTAAGTAAAATAGCCTTTACTTAAAATTAAAGAAACTTAATTAAAACTTAATTAAAACCTTAATTAATAAAAAGGGATTTAATTAAAAAGATAACTTCTTTAAAGTTATTATTACTATAGTTATAAACCTTAAGATTATAAATATTATAAATACCTTAAGAGTTTATAGTATATTTATAAATAATAATTATAAGCTTAATATAAGTATAGTCTTTAATATTTATAAAGCTATATACTTTATTATTAATTAAAACCTCTTTAAGTTAAGAAGCTTTATATTATATAATAATAAAGACTAGGTTAAAGTAGGTATTAAGTAGATTAAGGTATTTAAAAAGAGTATTTATAAACTTAAAAATATTTTTAATAAGGCTTGTAAATTAAAGATAAAGGATTTTATTCTTAATAATATAATAATAATTAAAAGATTTTATATTAATATTATCTTTAAGATTAAAGTTAAGAAAGTAAATATATAGTATATAAAATTTAATTATTTACTTTACTTTAAAACCCTTAATTAAAATATAAAGTTAATATCTTTAATTAAAAAGCAAGGCTTAATATTCCTTAAATATAAACTATTATCTCTTTATACTTTAAACCTTAATAAAGAAATAATACTATATATAGACTATATTTTTATACTTACTATAATAAATAATTAAATAAAGTAAAGAGTATAAAGTAAGAGATTAATTAAAGATTTATTAATTTTTTATTATAATATAAAGGAATTATAGTATCTTAAAGCAGGCTACTGAAACTTTTATATACTTAAAAGCCTTATATATAATACTAGAAATATTTAAATTAAAGGTATAAAGAAAATTAAATATAAAGTATATTTAATATTATTTATAATAAAGTATATTTTATATAGATAGTTTAAATATTATATATTAAAGCCTTTTTAATATATATATTAAGATTTATAAAATTACTTATTAAGGTTTAATAAAGTAAATTAATTACTTATTATAAAAGATAAATATAGTAAATAGTTATATACTATAGTATTATTAAATAAAGAATTAAAAACTATTTTTAATATATTATTTTATTATAAATATATAGTTAAAAGATAATTTTATATATATATTTATAAAGTAAGGCAAGATAATAAGTAAGTTATTATTATAATTATAAATAAAATATAATTTTAATATTAATTAAATATTAAAAGCATGATCTTAAAGCTTATACCTCTATTTATATATAAGCTAAATAATAGCTTTAAAGAAGCAGGTTAAGAAGTAATTAATAAATCTATTAAAATACTTAATAATATAAGGCTTTTTATAAAGCTATAGCTAGAAAGCTTAAAAGCTGCTATATATTTAATTAATATAAGCCCTTTAAGAGTAAATAGAATAGTTTTATTAATTAATAAGCTAGAGGAATATTTTTAAAGGCATGCTCTTTTATAAATTTAAAAGTATATTATTAACTTAAGGCTTAATTAAAGCAGTCTATATATTTATAGTTACTATATATATATATTATAATATAATTATAAAGCAAGAAAGAAGAAAAGGTTATATAAAGTTAGCCTTAAAGAAATTATTAAGTATTTAATTAATTATTAAGTTATTAATATTTATTAAATTTAAATCCCTTGCTTTAAGAAAATCTTAATAATTAAAAATATAACCTTTAATAAGTCTTGCTTTTATTAACTTAAGCTAAAAAGCTTAAATATATAGATAATTATAAAATAAAATAAGCTATTTTATAAAGTAAAAGATAATAAAGTAAAATTTATAAAACTTAAAAAAGGCACTTATTTATATTAAGATAACCTTACTTAAAAGAGTTTAAAGTAAATAATCTTAAAGGTAGTAGTTTTTAAAAGCTTAAGAAAGCCTTTTAAAAGCTTAAAACCCCTTAAATATTATAAAACTTTAAAATTAAAAATACTTTATAAAGTATTAAAATAAGATTATTTTAATATATAATATTAATTATAAAAGGCTTAAGTAAGTATATTAATATTATAAATAATACTTAAAATAAATTACCTACTATCTTTAATTAAACTATAGATTAATAAAAATAAAGAAAAAGATCTTTTATTACCTTAAGAATAATAAAAAAGTATAGCTTAAAAAGTAAGTAATTTACTTTATAAAATTACTATTCTATATAAATAAAGCTTAATAATATAATAACTAAAGTATATTATCTTAATTAAAGTATTTTCTTTAGCTTTATATAAAAGTGTAAGGCTATAAAAAGAGAAAGCTTAAGTAAGCAGGCTTTCCTTTTTTAAGAAAAAAAAGTAAAAAAAAAGAAATAAGCCTAGTAGTATATATATTATACTTAATAAGCTTTTAAATAAAAATATTTATAATCTCTTACTTAATTAATAAATATTAAAAAATAATAATTTAATAAATTTATAAATAATACTTACTATACTTAAAGTAGTAATATATTAAAAATATACCTTAAGACTAGTAATAATATTAAGCAAGCCTTTTATTAAGTTAAAAGATTTAGCTAAGTTATTAAAAAAATAAAAAAAGCTTATAAAGTACTTATTAAAAGATTAATTTATTAAAGCTATATATAAAGAAATTAAAGCCCTATATTATAAAAAAACTTAAAAAGAAATTAAAAAATTAAAAGCTAAGTTAATATTATTATTATTAAAATAAGTATTTATATATAAATTTAATTAAGCTAGAATATTAATAAAGTATAAAGCTTAATTTATAGTTAAAGGGGACCTTTAAGAAAGCTTAACTATTTAAAGAACCTATACTATAATACTTATTATATACTTATTTTAAGTATTTATAGCCTTAACTATAAAATTTAACTTAAAACTTAAATAGTTTAATATTAAAAATATATTTTTAAATATAATAAGAGATAAGTAAGGCATACTAGTTATATATAAAATACTACTAGGTTTTAAGCTGCTTAATAAGCTTATTAAGCTTAAAAAAGCTCTTTATAAACTTTAAGATTTACTATAGCTATAGTTTAAAGAGTTTATAATAACCTTATACTTATTAAGGCTAATCTTTAGTATAAAAAAGCCCTGCTTATACTATTTAAAAAATTAAAAGTTATTTCTTTATTTCTTTATAAATAATATCTTTATTATATATTATAAATATAACTATACTTTATTTAATAAGCTTGTAAGTATATTAAAAAGGAAATATAAGCTTTATAAAAAGGGTGATATAAAGTAGTTCTTAAGAATTAATATTATTTATAAATATTTTAAGTATAAAATATATTTATTATATAAAGTATATATATAAAAGGTTGCCTAAAAGTTTAATTTAAATAAAGAGAATTAGTATTTTATAATTCTTTTTTTTATACTTTTTTTTAAAAAAAATAACTTTTAAGCTACTACCTTTAAGATTAAAAGTTATTAAGAAAAGGTTAGATTAATACTTTATATAGCAATCTTAATAAAACCTAATATAGCTTTTATAATAGCTATATTAATAAAATATACTACTAATTTAAGACTTAAGTATTATAAAGCTATTAATTAGCTTATTTACTATTTATTTATATAAAAGCATTTAGCTCTTTAATATAAAGGGATTAATAAAATATAGGTCTTAATTACTTTAAGTAATATATTATTTATTAATAATATTAAGATTAAAAAATCTTTATAAAGATATTTTATAATATTATTTAGTAAATTAATTATATAAAGTACTACTTATTAAAGTATAATTAGTATATTAATAATTAAGACTAAACTACTTACTTTATTAATAATAATAAAAAAAATAATAAGTCTATAATACTTTTTTAATAAAATATACTTTAACTTAAAGAAAAATTAAAATATTAACTATAATAATTAATAAATAATATATCTTATACTTAAAGATAATAAAAAGATTAATACTTATCTTTATTATATAAATATATAGAATATATAGCTATATTAAGAGTATTAATACAAGGCTTTTAAGGTCTTATACTTAACCTTATAGAAGATGCCCTTTAATAAGCTTATAAAAGCTTTTTTATATTAATAATTTAAATACTTTAAGGCTTTATAAAACTTAAAGGTATTAAAAAATAAAAAAGAAGTAAAGAAATTACTAGAGAAAAGCTTGGAATAATAGAAAAAAGTATGAGAATATTAATTTAAGGCGCTTTAACCTTTTTAGCTAGAAATTATATAAAAAATTTAAAAAAAAAACCTAATAAACTAGCGCTTTATAGGCTATTATTAATTAATAAAAACTCTCTTAGCTTTATTTATAAAGTATATATTTTAATATATATTATTATAGTATTAAAGAGTAAGGCCTGCTTTATTAAATTATTTAATAAATAATCTTTATTATTTACTTAAATAAGGCTTATTATAAACCTTAAGGCTAAATAATAATACTATATCTTTTACTTAATAATTATCTTTTAAGCTTTTATTTAATATAAATAAAGTAACTTACTATAGTATCCCTCTTTTTTATAATACTTTAAAAAACTTAAGCTAAGCTTATTAATTATATAAGTTTAAAAGCTTATAATTAAATAAAAGAAAGATTAAATAAAAAGAATTAAGTTTATATTAATAAGTATTAATACTTATAGGTAAAGTAATTTTAGTATTAATAAGATTAATTTATAGTAAGGATATATTAAAAAAAGTTATTTTTATTAATAATAATACTCTTTAAGTATCTTAAGCAGTAAGGATAGTAAGGTAGGTATAAAGCAGCTAGTGCTATAGGGGCAGGATTGTTATTATTATTATTATTATTATTATTATTATTATTATTATTATTATTATTATTACTATTACTGCTGTCTTTATTATTATTACTATCTTTATTACTATCTTTATTATTATCTTTATTACTATCTTTATTATTATTATTATTATTATTATTATTATTATTATTATTACTATTATTATTACTATTATTATTATTATTATTATTATTATTATTATTATTATTTACTATATTATTATTATTATTATTATTATAGTCTTTATTATCTTTATTATCTTTATTATTTTTATTATTATCTTTATTATTTTTATTTTTATTACTATCTTTAGTATTATTATTATTATTATTATCTTTATTATTATTATTATTATTATTATTATTATTAAAAAGGGTATTTATAAATATAAAAATAAAAGCAAGAGTAAGAGTAAGAATAAAAGCAGGAGCAAGAAGGGCTAAAGGGATTATAATAACTAGTGTAATAATAGCTAGGATAACTAAGGCTAGGACTAGGGTAACTAAGGCAGGAATAAGCGCTAAGGGCGCTATAAGAGGAATAATAACTATTAAGGTTATAATAAGAGCTAGTGCTAAAGGCATAACTAGAATAAGGGCTATAAGGGCTAGAAGAGGAGGGGGAGCTATAATTAATATAAAAGGAAGTAAAGTATACTATATATAGTATTAATTATAGGCAGTATTAAAAATAGCTTTTTAAGTATTTTAAAAAGTAAATAAGCTTATAAATACTAAATAAAAAGTATTAAATTAAATAAAGCTATTTAAAAAGATTCTTTACTCTTTAAGCTTAAGTTTAAGCTATTTTTATTATTACTATTATTAATAATAATAATAAAAATTATAAAATTAAAGAAGGCTATAAAAAGGCAAGGAAAGCTTTTTTATATAGCCTTAAGCATTTTACTTTATTATTAAAGCTTTAAACTTATAAGTCTTTATTTTTATTATTATTAATTATTAAATAAGGTATAAAGTTACTTTATAATTAATTCCTTATTAAAGAAACAGGCCCTTGCTTTAAGGTAATAAAGAAAGTAATATAAGCTAATTTATAAATATAATAAAGCTTAAGAAAAAGGAATATAAAATAAAAGAATAAAATACTAAGGAATTTAAGAAATAATATATAATACTATATATAAATAGTATTATTATATAAAGGGTATATAGAAAATAATGCTTATTATATATTAAAGGAGTATATCTCTTATATAATATATACTTAAGGCGCTAGGCCTTATTAAGATAAAGCTTAGTCTCCTAGATAAAAGGACTCCTTTATAATTATTTATAGGCCTTATAGCACTTATTTCCTTTATTTTATTTAAGGCTCTTTTAAACCTATCTTCTTAAGCTCTTTTTAACCAATCCGCTCTTTCTAATATCTTTTTATTATCTTTAAGTATAAAATATATTATTTATTAATTATTATAGTTAATATTTTAATTTTCCTTTAAGTTAAAGTATATTTTATTAAAAAGGCACTATAGACTTATTATTTTTTTTATTATTATTAATAAAGCAAGTAATTTAGCCTTAGTTATTAATATACTAACTATACTTTAATAAGTAATACTTTATATAATTAATTTATTAAATAATATTATAAAATATCTTTATAAAGATTTTTTAATTTTAATATTATTAATAAATAATATATTACTTAAAGTAATTAAGACCTATATTTTATTAATCCTTTTATATTAAAGAGCTAAGTACTTTTATATAAATAAATAGTAAATAAGCTAATTAATAACTTTATAATACTTAAGTCTTTAATTAATAATATATTTTATTAATATAGCTACTATAAAAGCTATATTAAGTCTTATTAAGATTACTATATAAAGCACTAATCTAACCTTTTCTTAATAGCTTTTAATCTTAAAGATAGTAGCTTAAAAGTTATTTTTCTTAAAAAAAAGTATAAAAAAAAGAATTATAAAATACTAATTTTCTTTATTTAAATTAAACTTTTAAGCAATGTTTTATATATATACTTTATATAATAAATATATCTTATACTTAAAATATTTATAAATAATATTAATTCTTAAGAACTACTTTATATTACCCTCTTTATAAAGCTTATATTTTTTCTTTAATACACTTACAAGCTTATTAAATAAAGTATAATTATATTTATAATATATAATAAGGATATTATTTATAAAGAAATAAAGAAATAACTTTTAATCTTTTAAATAATATAAATAAGGCTTTTTTATATTAAAGATTAGCTTTAGTAAATATAAGGTTATTATAAACTCTTTAAACTATAATTATAGTAAATCTTAAAGTTTATAAAGAGCTTTTTTAAGCTTAATAAGCTTATTAAGCAGCTTAAAACCTAATAGTATTTTATATATAACTAGTATACCTTACTTATCTTTTATTATATTTAAAAATACATTTTTAATATTAAATTATTTAAGCTTTAAGTTAAATCTTATAGCTAAGGCTATAAATACCTAAAATAAGCATGCAGCAAGTATTATAGTATAGGTTCCTTAAATAGTTAAGCTTTCTTAAAGGTCTTCTTTAATTATAAATTAAGCTTTATACTTTATTAATATTTTAGCTTAATTAAATTTATATATAAATACTTATTTTAATAATAAAGGTATTAACTTAATTTTTAATTTCTTAATTCCTTTTTAAGTTTTTTTATAATATAAGGCTTTAATTTCTTTATATATAGCTTTAATAAATTAATCTTTTAATAAATACTTTATAAACTCCCTTTACCTTTCTAGCAGCTTAATTAAATATTTTAACTTAATAAAAGGCTTGCTTAATATTATTACTAGCCTTAAGGTATATTTTTAATATATTATTACTTTAAGTATAGTAAGTATTATTTATAAGCTTATTAAATTATTATCTTTTAATATTTATTAATTAAGTAAAAGATTATAAATATTTTTATTTAAAAGCTTATTAAGTATAGTATATATACTACTAGGCTTATTTTTTTTTATTATCTTTTTTTAAAAAAAAAGCCTGCTTACTTAAGCTCCCTCTCTTTATAGCCTTATACTTTTATATAAAGCTAAAGAAAATACTTTAATTAAGATAGTGCGCTTTAGTTATTATATTACTAAGCTTTACTTATATAGAATAATAATTTTATAAAGTAAATTATTTACTTTTTAAGCTATGCTTTTTTATTATTCTTAAAGTAATAAAAAATCCTTTTCTTTATCTTTATTAATTTATAGTCTAGTTAAAAGTAATAAATAATCTATTTTAAGTATTATTTATAATATTAATATACTTACTTAAGCCCTTTATAACTAGTATTATATATTAAAATAATCTTATTTTAATATTTTATAAAGTATTTTTAATCTTAAAGTTTAATAATATTTAAGGGGTTTTAAGCTTTTAAAAAGCTTTCTTAAGCTTTTAAAAGTTATTATCTTTAAGATTATTTACTTTAAACTTTCTTAAGTAAGGTTATTTTAATATAAATAAGTGCCTTCTTTAAGTTTTATAAATTCTACTTTATTATCTTTTACTTTATAAAATAACTTATTTTATTTTATAATTATTTATATATTTAAGCTTTTTAAGTTAAGTTAATAAAAGTAAGATTTATTAAAGATTATATTTTTAATTATTAAGATCTTCTTAAGATAAAGGATTTAAATTTAATAAATATTAATAACTTAATAACTAACTAAATACTTAATAATCTTTTTAAAGCTAACTTTATATAATATTTTTTTTTTTTACTTTATAGTTATATTATAGTATATATATATAGTAACTATAAGTATATAAACTACTTTAATTAAGCCTTAGATTAATAATATACTTTTAAATTTAGAAAAGAGTATGCCTTTAAAAATATTCCTTTAGCTTATTAATTAATAAAACTATTTTATTTACTCTTAAAGGGCTTATATTAATTAAATATATAGTAGCTTTTAAGCTTTCTAGCTATAGCTTTATAAAAAGCCTTATATTATTAAGTATTTTAATAAATTTATTAATTACTTCTTAACCTGCTTATTTAAAGTTATTATTTAGCTTATATATAAAAAAAGGCATTAGCTTTAGGATTATGCCTTTAATATTTAATTAATATTAAAATTATATTTTACTTATAATTATAATAATAACTTACTTATTATCTTGCCTTACTTTATAAATATATATATAAAATTATTTTTTAACTATATATTTATAATAAAATAATATATTAAAAATAGTTTTTAATTCTTTATTTAGCAATAAGATAGTATATAATTATTTACTATATTTATCTTTTATAATAAGTAACTAGTTTACTTTATTAAACCTTAGTAAGTAATCTTATAGATTTTAATATATATATTAAAAAGGCCTTAATATATAATATTTAGATTATTTATATAAAATATACTTTATTATAAGTAATATTAAGTATATTTTATATTTAATTTTCTTTATACCTTTAATTTAAATATTTTTAATATTATATATAAGGCTTTTAAGTATATAAAAGTTTCAATAGCCTGCTTTAAGATATTATAATTCTTTTATATTATAATAAAGAATTAATAAATCTTTAGTTAGTCTCTTACTTTATACTTTTTACTTTATTTAATTATTTACTATAATAAGTATAAAAGTATAGTCTATATATAGTATTATTTTTTTATTAAGGTTTAAAATATAAAGAGATAATAATTTATATTTAAAGAATATTAAGCCTTACTTTTTAATTAAAAATACTAACTTTATATTTTAATTAAGGGTTTTAAAGTAAAGTAAGTAATTAAATCCTCTATACTATATATTTACTTTCTTAACCTTAGTCTTAAAGATAATATTAATATAAAATCCTTTAACTATTACTATATTATTAAATATAAGATTTTTTATTTTTAATCTATAAGCTTTATTAAAAATATTTTTAAGTTTATAAATACCTTTTTTAAATACCTTAATTTAGTTAATACTTACTTTAACTTAATCTTTATTATTATATAGTATAAAGCTTTCTAGCTTAAGGAGGTCTTAGCTAGTAATAAGGTATATAGCTTTATAAATATTAAAGACTATATTTATATTAAGTTTATAATTATTATTTATAAATATATTATAAACTCTTAAGGTATTTATAATATTTATAATCTTAAGGTTTATAATTATAGTAATAATAGCTTTAAGGAAGTTATTTTTTAAGTTAAACCTTTTTTTATTAATTAAGGTCTTAGCTAGGTTTTAATTAAGTTTTTTTAATTTTAAATAAAGGCTATTTTACTTAAGGTTATTAAATACTTAATAAGCAATATTATATTATATATTTAAAGGGTTTTTATTATTTATAAAGTATAATTTATCTTTTATAAATATATATTTAAGGATTTTATAGTCTTTAAAGGGCTAAAAATACCTTACTTTATTAATATAATAAAAGCAAGTATAAATCTTTTTCTTTTTATCTTTTCTTACTTAACCTTCTTTATTTAAATATTTACTTAATATAGTATATACTTTTATATACTTTCTTTAATAATTATTAATAATAATTAAAAAAAAGTTTAATTTATACTTCTTTAATATAAAAATAGCTAGCTAATTATTATTTTTTAGCTTAAAAAGTTTATTATACTTTATTTTTATTTAAGTAAGTATAAAATATACTTTAATTATATTTAAAAAGTTATTAATTATAGTATTTACCTTAATATTAAAAATTTTATAAACTATAGCCTTTATATAAGCTTAAGACTATATAATATATTATACTTTTAGTTTAAAGTTTATATACTTAATATCCTTTAATATTAAGTAATACTTTTATTAAATAGTTTTTTTAAGCTTAATTTACTTAAAGTAAGCTTTTTTTTTAATTATATTATAATTTAATATATAGTAAATATTATACTATCTAGATATTTAATTATAAGTATAGCTATAGTGCCTTTATAAATATTATTATTAACTATTTAATTAATCTAATTTTAAATTACTATATTTACTTTTTTTATATTTATAAAGTATGCCTATTTTAACTATACTTAATTATATAGATCTTTTATAACTTAAAAGAGTTATTCTAGTTTAATATTTTTTACTTTAATATTAAAGATATATACTGCTTAAATATATATATCTTTAGTTATTAAAAGCTCTTTAAGCTTAAGATTATTATTTACTTATTTAAGTTTATTTAAGTTAATTTATTCTTAAACTTTTTAAGTAATTATAAAATTATAAAGTATTATAAACTACTTAACTTATTTTATAAATAAGTCTAGCTTAATTTAAGTAAGGGAATTATTAATACTTATACTATTTATATTAATTACTTTATTATAGTTATTATTAAAAGTTTTTAATATTTTATAATACTACTTAAGCTTATAATTATTAAAAAGAGTAAATTAATTAAAAAGAGCTTAAGAAAATAAGTTTAAAAAAGCCTTAAATAAAATAAAGGAAATAAATACTATAAGGCTTATAAATAATTATAAAGGAGTCTTTTTATTTAAGAGATTAAGCTTTATCTTAATAAGGCCTAGCGCTTTAAGTATATATTATATAAGAGATATACTCTTTTAATATATAACAAGCACTATTTTCTATAATAATTTAATATTTATAATAATAAATTACTTTATAAAGTATATTATTTATATATTATACTTAAAGAATATTATTAATAAAGGATTTATAATAAAGTTTTTATATTATATTTTTTAACTTTATAATATATTAAAAAGAATTATTTTTAATAAAGCTATTATATTTATAAATATTTTTTAATAATCTTTTTATTATTTTATTAATTATAAATAGTAACTTAATATAGTATTCTACCTTTAGATTAATAATTAAATTAAATAGTAAAATTAAAACCTTAAGCACTATTTATAAGCCTTTTATAATAAAGACTAGCTAGATTAAGTTAAGTAGTTATTATTTATTAAGTTTATATATAATACTATTAAGTACTTAATTATTAATAAAGCACCTGTATTCCTGCTTTTAAAATATAATCTAGCTATATTTAAGGCTTATAAAATTAAATTTAACTATATAAATTAAACTATTTTAAATAAGATTAATAAAATAACTAATATAAAAAAGTATATTATAATAATATTATAAAATATTAATAAGTTATATAATAAGTAGTATAATAAAGGCTATATAAAGAAGTTATTTAAAGTTAATAACTAGGTTCTTATCTTTATTAAGCACTTAAATCTATATTAACCTAGCAAGAAGTTAGTAAAAAAGTATATAAAACCTTACTAGATTAAAGGAATTATTAAGATAAGCAGCCTTGCCTATAAGCTATAATTATTATTATTAATATAAATATATAATATCTTTAATATTATAAACCTTAAAGAGTTTTATAATAAAGATAATATATTAATTAAGTTAATAAATTACTTTTTTTTTTAAAGAGATATTTAAGATTAAAGATATTATTAATTATAAATACTATAGCTATAAATAACTTTATTATATTAAGTAAAAGGATTATTTAAATAAAAAGAATATATAAATATATTACTTTAATTTTATTAATAACTTATTATAAAAAGAATATAATATAAAAGTTAAGGCTAGACTATAGTAAGCTAGTAATATTAAGGCAGCACTCTTAAAAAAGAGGCGCACCTATAGGCTATAGCTAAAATAAAGATATTATTTAAGAAAAAAGTAATAAAAGGTTTAAAGTTAAAGAATAATAAACTTAAGGCAAGGCAGTGCTAGGCTAGCACTTTTAAAAAAAGGGTATACTTAAGGGCTATAGTTAAAAAAAAAGGTTATTATTTAATAAAGATAAGGTTAAAAAAAGATAGGCTAATATTATAAAATATTAAAGAAATAAAGAAGTAATAATTATATAATAATATTATTAAAGATTAATAATAAGAAAAAAAGAGTTATTTTTATAAAATAATAATAAAGGCATTATTATAAAAAAAGGGGTAATTTATTAAAGGATAATTAAGACTATAGTAAGATAATAATATAAGCTTTATACCTTAATAAAAAGAAACCTTAGCCTTAAGCCTTTAATCTTAAGCTAAAAAAAGAAATATATTTATAAAAGATTAATATTAAAGATTGCTTAGTAATAAAAGTAGGGCTTGATTACCTAAGCCTATATAAATATTATATAAGCAAGAGGAATTATATTATATAAGCAATAGGTATAACCATTATACTTATATAAGCACTTAGGTCTAATATAACTATCCTGTTTTCCATTAAGGGCATCACTTCTTTATATAGTTTTTTACACCTTGATTATATAAGCTAATATTATGTAATCTATATTATTTAAAAGCTCTTTTCTTGCGCTTTTAATTAGTTATTTTTTCTTAATAATATTTTTATTATGTAAAAAGTTATAATAGAGTTTCGCCACTTGGAATTAGAGTTTAAAACTAGGCCTAATTTATAAAGGATCAAGATTGAAAAAATTTTCAATCTCGATCATTCAGCCTAATTATTCCTCTGTCAGGCTAATTCATCTATCCAGCGGCTAAACATTTATCCAATAATTATAAGCTTTTTTAGTTAGACTTTTATAAGCTTTAACAGCCTCCCTTAAAGGTTATATAGTAATTTTTTTAGTTAGAATTTTTATATAAGCTTTAGAGAATATATTAAAAACCTTATTATTATCAGGAAAAAAAGTTAAGTTGAAATATAGGAATTTAAACCTATTAATATAAAGGAATTTCAACCTTTTTTAAAAGATAGGAATTTCAACCTATTATTAAAGATAGGAATTTCAACCTATTATTAGGAGAAATAGTAAAATAAAAACCTTAGAGGAAAAATCTTGAAAGCTAACAAGATTAAAAAACCTCTTATAATTATACTATTATTATTATTATATTATATTATATTATATTATTCTAAATTTAATAAAGCCTTGAATTTATTAAATTTAGTAATAGAAAGGTCTTTAGTAAAGAAATCAGCTATATTATCTTCTGATTTAACATAAAATAATTATATTTTATTATTTCTTATATTTTCTCTAGTAAAATAATAAGAAATATCTATATATTTAGTTCTTTTATAAAATTCAGAATTTTCACCTATTTTAATAGCAGCTTTATTATCTATTAAAATAGGGGGAATTTTTATTTTATAATTAATATTTAAATTATTTATAAAATAAGAATATAAATTATTTAAATATATAGCTTCTTTAGAAGTTTCTTTTAAAGCTATATATTCAGACTCACAAGAGCTTAAAGCTATGGATTTTTAGTTAATAGAATTCCAGGTTATTAAATTATTATATAAATAAAAACAATAACCTATAGTAAAGCTTCTATTATTTAAATCAGCAGCCCAAGAAGCATCTGAAAATCCTTTAATAAAATATAAATAAGGATTTTTACATTTATATTTTAATTTTAATAAAGGATATTTATTTAAATATTTCTAAATGCAATTTAAAGCTTTAATATAAGTATTATTAGGTTTTAATGCATATTTAGAACAATTTATAATATTAAAAGCTATATCTAGCCTTGTTTTTAAGGCTAGATATAATAAAGAGCCTATTTCTTTTTGATATTGTAAAATTATATTATTATCAGGGCTTTCAGAGGCTTTTCTTAATTTTAAACCTACTATATATAGTAAATTAGAATGCCCTAGACCTTCTTTATTATATTCTTTTATTTTATTAATAGTATATTTATTTTGGGATAAAGTTATAGTTTTTTCTTTTCTATTTATATAAAATCTTATTCCTAAGAAATCCTTAATTTCACCTAGGTCTTGTAATTTTATATATTTTAATAAGCATTTTTTAATATAATTTATATTATTAATATTAGATCCAATAAATAATATATCATCTATATATATAACTAGTATTATATATAGTTTTTTATTTATAAATATTCCTTTATTAAAAGGATTTATTATAAAATCTAAGCTTATTAAAATGTTAAAAAGAAAATTATACCAAAGCCTAAGGCTTTATTTAAGGCTGTATAATGCTTTTTTAAGCTTTGCCACTAATTAATAGTTATTATTATTATTATTATTTATATTATTATTATTATTATTTAAAATATAATTAGTATTATATTTTTTATTATAATTATTAATAATATATTCTTCCCAACCTAAGGGAATTTTCATATATATTTCTTTATCAATTTTAGCGTGTATAAAGGCATTTTTAATATCATATTAATTTATTATATAGTTATTAGAAATAGCTATTATTAATAGCATTCTAATAGCTTCTGGCCTAGCTGTATTAATAAAGGTCTTGTTATAATCAAGATTTTAAATTTACTTAAAACCTTAAATTACCCAATGTGATTTATATTTATATTTATAATTATTATTATTATTATTTTTAAGGTTTTTATTATTATTATTAATATTATTATTAATAATATTATTATTATTAATTTCTTTTATTTTATAAACCCAACAGCTACCTAAAGCTTCCCAGTCTTTAGGCAAATAGGTTATTTCCCAAGTTTCTTGATTTATTAATTCATTAATTTCTTCTTTTATAGAATTATTCCATTTAACACTATTAATATTATTAATAACATTTTTATAAGAAAAAGGTTCTAAATTATCTTTATTATTTATAATATTATAAATATAATTTATATCTAGATATTCTTTATATTCTTTAAAATCTGCCTGTAGCCTAAAAGGGATATCCATAGAGATTTTGGCTTGGGAGGTATTAAGATTATTTATTTTATTTATAGTATTTTTATTAATATTATTATTAATATTATTAGGGCTATTTAAAGTGCCTTTATTTAGCTTTAATAGGGTATTAAAATCAAATAAATCAGATTTATCTTGATTTTTTAAATAATTATTAGAATAATTAGCCTTAAAATTATTCTCTAAAATAGTTATATCCCTAGATATAGCTATTTTATATTTATAAAAATCCCAGATTTTATAGCTATTTTCTAAATAGCCTATAATAATGCCTTTAAAAGCCCTTGTTTTTAATTTATTTTCAGGCTTTTTATTTTTATAATAAATAATACTCCTAAAAACCTTAATATTTTCTAAGTCTGAAATTTCTAAGGTTTTATTTTCTTTTAATTCTATAGGAGCCTTAAAATTAAGGCTAGAATAGGGAGTCCTATTATAAATATAAACAGCTGTTAATAAGGCTTCACCCTATAAATAATAAGGTAAATTTGCTATAAATAAAATAGTTCTTATTTTATTTAATAAAGTCCTATTTATCTTTTTAACAGCGCCATTCAGCTCAAGAGTATAAATAAGGCTATTATTATAAATAATACCATTATTTAAGCAAAAATCTCTTATAGGGTAAATATATTCTTTAGCATTATCTGAAAATATTTCTTTTATTTTATAACCTTTATTATTATTTTTAACTAAATTTTTATATTCTTTAAATTTAATTAAAGCTTTATGTTTATTTTTAATTAAATAAACTGTTAAAAATCTTGTTGATTTATCTAAAAAGGTTATAAAAAAGGTATAATTATTATAAGTTGGGATTTTAATAGGTCCCTATATATCTATATATATTTTATCCAGATAATTATATTTATTTTTATTCATTTTCCTATTTATCTTATTAATTAATTTCCCTTTTAAACAATACTTATATTGTTTTATTTTAATAATATCATTTTTATTAAAATTATAAGCTTTATTAGATCTTTTAATAAGTTTTAATAAAGCTTTATAATTTAAATATGCTAATCTTAAATGCTATAAATATAAATCTAATTTAATAGATTTATTATTATTATTATTATTAATAATATTTATATAGACAGCATTATTAGGCTTTTTAATTATAACAGGAATATTATATAAGTTATTATTTTTAATTCCTTAAGTAATTATTTCGCCTTTATTATTTATTAAAAATATAGATTTTAAGGTTATAAATGCAAATAGATTAATAAAATAAGATTGAGATATAATATTAATTCCTAATTCTAGAATATAATAACAATTTTTTAATAAATAAGGTTTTTTATTATTTAAAAAATAAATAATTAAATCACCTGATCCTTTAACTTTTAAAGAAGAAGCCTGACCCTATTTAACAATTTTATTTATTATTTTATAATTAATAAGGTTATCTTTATTAATTATAATATGCCTAGTAGCACCTATATCATAAATAAAATTAGTTATATTATTATAATTTTTATAAAGGTTATAATTTACCTTTTTATTATTTTTAATAAATTTATATAAAATAGGTAAATATTCAGTTAAAGGTCCTATATTATTGTTATTATTTTTCTTATTATTATTAGAAGTTATATTTAATACCTTAATTTCAGAGCAATTATGCTTAAATTTATAATCTATATTAATATTATTATTAATATAACAGTCATTATTAATATTTATATCCTTATTAAGGTCTAATTTAAAAATAAGGTTGTAATTTTCTTTAATATCTTTTAGCTTATTATTATTATTATTATTAATAAAATAAGCTTCTTCATTATTATTATTTTTATTTTTATTTTCTTAATTTTTATTATTTTTATTAGGATTTTTCTAATTTTTAGGGGCCTTATTAGGATGTAAAAAATAACAATCTTTTTTAAAGTGGCTTGGAAGCTTGCAGTATTTACATTTAACTACTATTTTATTTTTCTTCTAAGGCTTTTTATTATTATAATATTTTTTATTATTATTATTTTTAATAACCTTTTTATTATTATTATTATTATTATTATTATTATTATTATTATTATTATTATTATTATTATTATTATTATTATTATTATTATTATTATTATTATTATTATTATTATTAATTATATAGTAATTTTCTTTAGGCTCTTTATATCTTTTAGATTCATCTAATAAACTAGAAATTATAGATTCTAGGTTATAGATATCAAGGTTATTTCTTAAAGCCTGAGAAACACTAATAACATAAGATTTATAAGATTCATTAAGATTGTTTAAAATCCAAGTTATTATTATAATTTTAGGAATAATAATATTCCTAGAAATTAATTCTTTAGTTAATTCTTTAATTTTATTTAAATAAATTTCCATATTAGGAAATTTATCTAAGGAAATATTAAATAATTCCTTTATAATTAAAAAATTAAAAGTAAATCCTAAAGAATTATAAAGATTTCTTAAAGCATCCCAAGCTTCTTTAGTGTTTTTAGTATATTTTATTTATAATAAAGGTCTGTTAAAAAACCTAAGCCTAATATTAGCTAGGGCCTCATTGGATTTATTATTTTCTGAATTTTTAATAGTGGAAAATAATTTTTCCTTTATTAAAAAGGATTCCATCCTTAAGGCTTAAGTTAGATAATTTTCAGAGCCTTTAAGCTTTAGGATATCTTCTTTATCTTTGCCTATTATTATTATATAATATTATATAATAATAATAAATAATAATAGCTTTATAATAATAATATAATATATATATATTTTTTATTTTTTTTTATTTTTTTTTTATTTAAAGATTGTTATTTTTTTTTTTTTTATTATATTATTTTTTATAATTTTTTTAGTTGAATTCAGTCGAACTCGGATTCGGTTAAATTCGGTTAAGATCGGTTATTATTGGTATAGGGTAGTTATATTAATATTATATAACTTATAATAATATAAGTTATATAAGAATAAAAGTGGGGCTTGATTACCTAAGCCTATATAAATATTATATAAGCAAGAGGAATTATATTATATAAGCAATAGGTATAACTATTATACTTATATAAGCACTTAGGTCTAATATAACTATCCTGTTTTCTATTAGGGGCATCACTTCTT
>CM036091.1:1641093-1646093 GCA_020631695.1 Trichoderma cornu-damae | reverse complement strand
GACGCCTCACTGAGCCATTCAATCGGTAGTAGCGACGGGCGGTGTGTACAAAGGGCAGGGACGTAATCAACGCAAGCTGATGACTTGCGCTTACTAGGGATTCCTCGTTGAAGAGCAATAATTGCAATGCTCTATCCCCAGCACGACGGAGTTTAACAAGATTACCCAGGCCTTCCGGCCAAGGGAGAACTCGCTGGCTCCGTCAGTGTAGCGCGCGTGCGGCCCAGAACATCTAAGGGCATCACAGCATTTGGCGCCCGCCGCGGCGGCGGCAGGGCCCGGCGCGCGGGGCGTTTCCGCCCCAGGCGCCCCCCGACACTTCGGCCTATCGGGCCTCCGTGAAGGGGCATGGTTTCCCATGGGATTAGCACGTACCTTAAGCCGGGCCCCCGGACGGGAGCCGGCCCACGCCTTTGCGCGCGTTGCGACGGCCTGGCGCTGCCCAGGCTCGCCACAGGATCGGCCACGAAGGCGTTCCCTGTTCCAGGTGGTGTCGCCCGCGACCAGGCCCCGGAGGGCCTCCTCCGCCCGATAGATGGGGGCTTCCCTACGGAGGTAAAGTCGCTGGACTAGCGGTTATCTTTTTCTTCAAAGAGGCCCACTGTTACAGGCCTGTAATGTCAACCTGTTATTGCCTCAAACTTCCATCGGCTTGAGCCGATAGTCCCTCTAAGAAGCCGGCGTACTGCCAAAGCAATACGGGCTATTTAGCAGGTTAAGGTCTCGTTCGTTATCGCAATTAAGCAGACAAATCACTCCACCAACTAAGAACGGCCATGCACCACCACCCACAAAATCAAGAAAGAGCTCTCAATCTGTCAATCCTCATTGTGTCTGGACCTGGTGAGTTTCCCGTGTTGAGTCAAATTAAGCCGCAGGCTCCCGTTTTACTGGGGCCCCTTTTCGCAAGAAGCTGTAACCCCCCGCGCTTTCGCGCGAGGACGGACTTTATCTTAAGCAGGCGGACTGCCCACCCACCCCCGTCAAGTCTCTGAACCTTCCCCGTATGCCCTCTCGCGGGCACTTAGGGGCTTGGCTGCGGATTGTCCATTGTTCCATCCGCCTCGTTTTTCCCGTACCCGAGGCTGTTAGCCTGGCCACCGCCGCCTTTCGGACGCCGGCTTGGGAGAGGCAGCTTTAGGAGTTTCCCGCAATTTGAGGGTGTCGCCTTCCCCGGGGAGGACTAGCCGTTGATTCGGCGCGAGCGCCGGGAACACCACCGACCCTTTCGGGCGGCTTTCTGGAGCAGAGTTGACTGCGGCTTTAGAAACAGTTCAGGTTTACCCCTGGTGGTGCCCTTCCGTCAATTTCTTTAAGTTTCAGCCTTGCGACCATACTCCCCTGGAGCCCAAGCACTTTGATTTCTCGTAAGGTGCCGAACGCGTCAAAAATGTAACATCGTCCGATCCCTAGTCGGCATAGTTTATGGTTAAGACTACGACGGTATCTGATCGTCTTCGATCCCCTAACTTTCGTTCCTGATTAATGAAAACATCCTTGGCAAATGCTTTCGCAGTAGTTAGTCTTCAATAAATCCAAGAATTTCACCTCTGACAATTGAATACTGATGCCCCCGACTGTCCCTATTAATCATTACGGCGGTCCTAGAAACCAACAAAATAGAACCACACGTCCTATTCTATTATTCCATGCTAATGTATTCGAGCATAGGCCTGCCTTGAGCACTCTAATTTTTTCAAAGTAAAAGTCCTGTTTCCCCGCCACACCCAGTGAAGGGCATGGGGTTCCGCAGAGGGAAAGGCCCGGCCGGACCAGTGCACGCGGTGAGGCGGACCGGCCAGCCAGGCCCAAGGTTCAACTACGAGCTTTTTAACCACAACAACTTTAATATACGCTATTGGAGCTGGAATTACCGCGGCTGCTGGCACCAGACTTGCCCTCCAATTGTTCCTCGTTAAGGGATTTAAATTGTACTCATTCCGATTACAAGACCCAAAAGAGCCCTGTATCAGTATTTATTGTCACTACCTCCCCGTGTCGGGATTGGGTAATTTGCGCGCCTGCTGCCTTCCTTGGATGTAGTAGCCGTTTCTCAGGCTCCTTCTCCGGGGTCGAGCCCTAACCCTCCGTTACCAGTTGCCACCATGTTTGGCCAATACCCAAACATCGAAAGTTGATAGGGAAGAAATTTGAATGAGCCATCGCCGGCACAAGGCCTGACGATTCGACTAGTTATCATGATTCACCAGAGAGCCCCGAGGGGCATTGGTTTTTAATCTAATAAATACAACCCTTCCGAAGTCGGGATTTTTAGCATGTATTAGCTCTAGAATTACCACGGTTATCCAAGTAGTAAAGTATTATCAAATAAACGATAACTTATATAATGAGCCATTCGCAGTTTCGCGGTATAATTGCTTATACTTAGACATGCATGGCTTAATCTTTGAGACAAGCATATGACTACTGGCAGAATCAACCAGGTAACTATCGTCAGGGCGTTCGGGCTTGCGCCGTCCCGCCCACCAGCGGCCCGTACAGAGCCGCTGGAGCGATTTCAAGTCCACTAGGTCGGCAACCGCGCCGCCCTGGGGCGACGCGGAAGCACCGCGCGCAGCGCCCGCCCGGCCATAATCACATCGCCGGGCGCGAGCGCTACGGGCGGCAAACCGCCCCCCCCCGCCCAAGTTCCCAGGGCATCCCTCCGCCGCACCTGGGGGTGTGGCATCGGGCGCCCCAGTAGAGGGACCCGGGACCGAAGCATCAACCATTGCGGCGTCCGCTACGGGCGGGTTTCCCCCGGTTGCTCGGTGAATGCGCGCCGCCACAGAGGGCCAGCGACCAACCGAACCCATCCGGCAGCGCCTGGGGCCCCCCAGATGGGGGACCCCGGGCACAGGTCCGGGCAACCTCCGTACAGCGAGCACCCTGGGGAGCCGCCTTCGGGAGGGTTGACGACGAGTTATGACCGATCGCGAGCGAGACACGGAGCCTGCAAGCCTGTTCAAAAGGACACGGTAACTTGAAGTCTGCAAGATATGGTACAAGAGAAGGATGGGGGCCGCAGGACGCTGCCTTCCTCGAGGGACACCCCCCCTCGGGCTGCTTCCTTTTTTGCTTTCCCCTTCCTCTCGTAGGTCCTCCGGCCGGGCGGGCAGGGTTGGCCGCCAGAATTGGGCTCGTGGCCGCATTCCGATTTTCCGCAAAATTAATTTGTATGGGAAATCGGCCAAATCGACTCACGGCCACACAAACGGGAAACCGACTTGGCCAGTTTTTTCGGACTTGGGCGAATTTCCGGCCGCCCCGCCTACCCTGGAGCGGCGGGCCTACCCTGGAGCCCCTCGCAATACCACCCTCCGCCTGGGGGGGGGCACCCCATGCAGCGCAGCGCCTACCCTGGAGCGCCTACCCCGTGGGACCTACCCTGGAGCGCCTACCCTGGAGCCCATAATAGGCTCAGCCGGCCCGTCTGGTCGGAGCCCAAGCAACCCGCCCCAGCCCGCCCTGGAGCGCCTACCCTACAGGGACCTACCCTGGAGCGCCTACCCTACAGGGACCTACCCTGGAGCCCATACCAGGCTCAGCCGGCCCGTCTGGTCGGAGCCCAAGCAACCCGCCCCAGCCCGCCCTGGAGCGCCTACCCTACAGGGACCTACCCTGGAGCGCCTACCCTACAGGGACCTACCCTGGAGCCCATACCAGGCTCAGCCGGCCCGTCTGGTCGGAGCCCAAGCAACCCGCCCCAGCCCGCCCTGGAGCGCCTACCCTACAGGGACCTACCCTGGAGCGCCTACCCTACAGGGACCTACCCTGGAGCCCATACCAGGCTCAGCCGGCCCGTCTGGTCGGAGCCCAAGCAACCTGCCCCAGCCCGCCTTAAAGCCCTTACCTTAAACATAACCTTAATACTAGGCATTGTAAATAAAAAAAAAATCTCTCTCTTTTTTTTTTTTTTTACTATATAAAGCCTTAAATATAAAATTATAAAAAAACCTTTATTAAATATAAAATAAAAATTAATTAGCTTACCTTATACCCACTTACCCTATGCCTATATTATACCTGCCTACCCTATACCTATTTTTTTTTATCCTCCTTGCCTTAAAGATGTTTAAAAAATAATAAACCTACCCTACACCCGCCTACCCTATACCTACCCTATACCTACCCTACACCCGCCTACCCTATACCTACCCTATACCTACCCTACACCAGCCTACCCTATACTGGCCTACCCCACACCCGCCTACCCTATACCGGCCTACCCTGCACCGGCCTACCTTATATCTTTATATAAAATATGCCTACCCTACACCAGCCTACCCTACACCCGCCTACCCTATACCGGCCTACCCTGCACCGGCCTAATATCTTTATATAAAATATGCCTACCCTACACCAGCCTACCCTATACCTACCCTACACCCGCCTACCCTACACCAGCCTACCCTATACCTACCCTACACTAGCCTACCCTATACTGGCCTACCCTACACCTGCCTACCTTATATCTTTATATAAAATATGCCTACCCTGCACCAGCCTACCCTATACCTACCCTATACTAGCCTACCCTGCACCCGCCTACCCTGCACCCGCCTACCTTATATAAATACCTTTAAGGTAGCTCTAGCTCTAGGGTAGCTCTAGGGTAGGCGCTCCAGGGTAGCTCCAGGGTAGCTCCAGGGTAGCTCCAGGGTAGCTCTAGGGTAGCTCTAGGGTAGGCGCTCTAGGGTAGCTCTAGGGTAGCCGCCCCCTCCCGGCCTTGGCCAGACAGGCACCCCGCCCCCCCCCGCCCCCCGCGGCCCCATGGCCCTAAAGGCCCTCTCCCCCCCCGCCCCCCGGCTACCCTGCACCGCGGCCTGGACCCTGGCCGGGCCCTCAGGTGTCCACCGGCCGTCCGGGCGCCCTGGGCCGCCAGAATTGGGCTCGCGGCCGCATTCTGATTTTCCGCAAAATTAATTTGTATGGGAAATCGGCCAAATCGACTCACGGAAACGGCCCGTCCCGGCCTACCCTAGAGCTCGTCCGGACCT
>CM036091.1:1631093-1636093 GCA_020631695.1 Trichoderma cornu-damae | reverse complement strand
TCACTGAATTCTGCAATTCACATTACTTATCGCATTTCGCTGCGTTCTTCATCGATGCCAGAACCAAGAGATCCGTTGTTGAAAGTTTTGATTCATTTTCGGGACGCCCGCTGAGGGGCGCCCGGAGAGCTCAGAGACGTGGGGAGAATCCGCAGAGGGATGTTGGAAAAGAGTTTGTGGTTTTGGTCCTCCGGCGGGCGCCTTGGTCCGGGGCTGCGACGCGCCCGGGGCAGAAATCCCCGCCGAGGCAACGGTTTGGTAGCGTTCACATTGGGTTTGGGAGTTGTAAACTCGGTAATGATCCCTCCGCTGGTTCACCAACGGAGACCTTGTTACGACTTTTACTTCCTCTAAATGACCGAGTTTGGAGAGCTTTCCGGCCCTGAGTGGTAGTTGCCCACCTCTCTGGGCCAGTCCGGACGCCTCACTGAGCCATTCAATCGGTAGTAGCGACGGGCGGTGTGTACAAAGGGCAGGGACGTAATCAACGCAAGCTGATGACTTGCGCTTACTAGGGATTCCTCGTTGAAGAGCAATAATTGCAATGCTCTATCCCCAGCACGACGGAGTTTAACAAGATTACCCAGGCCTTCCGGCCAAGGGAGAACTCGCTGGCTCCGTCAGTGTAGCGCGCGTGCGGCCCAGAACATCTAAGGGCATCACAGCATTTGGCGCACCGCCGCGGCGGCGGCAGGGCCCGGCGCGCGGGGCGTTTCCGCCCCAGGCGCCCCCCGACACTTCGGCCTATCGGGCCTCCGTGAAGGGGCATGGTTTCCCATGGGATTAGCACGTACCTTAAGCCGGGCCCCCGGACGGGAGCCGGCCCACCCCTTTGCGCGCGTTGCGACGGCCTGGCGCTGCCCAGGCTCGCCACAGGATCGGCCACGAAGGCGTTCCCTGTTCCAGGTGGTGTCGCCCGCGACCAGGCCCCGGAGGGCCTCCTCCGCCCGATAGATGGGGGCTTCACCTACGGAGGTAAAGTCGCTGGACTAGCGGTTATCTTTTCTTCAAAGAGGCCCACTGTTACAGGCCTGTAATGTCAACCTGTTATTGCCTCAAACTTCCATCGGCTTGAGCCGATAGTCCCTCTAAGAAGCCGGCGTACTGCCAAAGCAATACGGGCTATTTAGCAGGTTAAGGTCTCGTTCGTTATCGCAATTAAGCAGACAAATCACTCCACCAACTAAGAACGGCCATGCACCACCACCCACAAAATCAAGAAAGAGCTCTCAATCTGTCAATCCTCATTGTGTCTGGACCTGGTGAGTTTCCCGTGTTGAGTCAAATTAAGCCGCAGGCTCCCGTTTTACTGGGGCCCCTTTTCGCAAGAAGCTGTAACCCCCCGCGCTTTCGCGCGAGGACGGACTTTATCTTAAGCAGGCGGACTGCCCACCCACCCCCGTCAAGTCTCTGAACCTTCCCCGTATGCCCTCTCGCGGGCACTTAGGGGCTTGGCTGCGGATTGTCCATTGTTCCATCCGCCTCGTTTTTCCCGTACCCGAGGCTGTTAGCCTGGCCACCGCCGCCTTTCGGACGCCGGCTTGGGAGAGGCAGCTTTAGGAGTTTCCCGCAATTTGAGGGTGTCGCCTTCCCCGGGGGGGAGGACTAGCCGTTGATTCGGCGCGAGCGCCGGGAACACCACCGACCCTTTCGGGCGGCTTTCTGGAGCAGAGTTGACTGCGGCTTTAGAAACAGTTCAGGTTTACCCCTGGTGGTGCCCTTCCGTCAATTTCTTTAAGTTTCAGCCTTGCGACCATACTCCCCTGGAGCCCAAGCACTTTGATTTCTCGTAAGGTGCCGAACGCGTCAAAAATGTAACATCGTCCGATCCCTAGTCGGCATAGTTTATGGTTAAGACTACGACGGTATCTGATCGTCTTCGATCCCCTAACTTTCGTTCCTGATTAATGAAAACATCCTTGGCAAATGCTTTCGCAGTAGTTAGTCTTCAATAAATCCAAGAATTTCACCTCTGACAATTGAATACTGATGCCCCCGACTGTCCCTATTAATCATTACGGCGGTCCTAGAAACCAACAAAATAGAACCACACGTCCTATTCTATTATTCCATGCTAATGTATTCGAGCATAGGCCTGCCTTGAGCACTCTAATTTTTTCAAAGTAAAAGTCCTGTTTCCCCGCCACACCCAGTGAAGGGCATGGGGTTCCGCAGAGGGAAAGGCCCGGCCGGACCAGTGCACGCGGTGAGGCGGACCGGCCAGCCAGGCCCAAGGTTCAACTACGAGCTTTTTAACCACAACAACTTTAATATACGCTATTGGAGCTGGAATTACCGCGGCTGCTGGCACCAGACTTGCCCTCCAATTGTTCCTCGTTAAGGGATTTAAATTGTACTCATTCCGATTACAAGACCCAAAAGAGCCCTGTATCAGTATTTATTGTCACTACCTCCCCGTGTCGGGATTGGGTAATTTGCGCGCCTGCTGCCTTCCTTGGATGTAGTAGCCGTTTCTCAGGCTCCTTCTCCGGGGTCGAGCCCTAACCCTCCGTTACCTGTTGCCACCATGTTTGGCCAATACCCAAACATCGAAAGTTGATAGGGAAGAAATTTGAATGAGCCATCGCCGGCACAAGGCCTGACGATTCGACTAGTTATCATGATTCACCAGAGAGCCCCGAGGGGCATTGGTTTTTAATCTAATAAATACAACCCTTCCGAAGTCGGGATTTTTAGCATGTATTAGCTCTAGAATTACCACGGTTATCCAAGTAGTAAAGTATTATCAAATAAACGATAACTTATATAATGAGCCATTCGCAGTTTCGCGGTATAATTGCTTATACTTAGACATGCATGGCTTAATCTTTGAGACAAGCATATGACTACTGGCAGAATCAACCAGGTAACTATCGTCAGGGCGTTCGGGCTTGCGCCGTCTCGCCCACCAGCGGCCCGTACAGAGCCGCTGGAGCGATTTCAAGTCCACTAGGTCGGCAACCGCGCCGCCCTGGGGCGACGCGGAAGCACCGCGCGCAGCGCCCGCCCGGCCATAATCACATCGCCGGGCGCGAGCGCTACGGGCGGCAAACCGCCCCCCCCCGCCCAAGTTCCCAGGGCATCCCTCCGCCGCACCTGGGGGTGTGGCATCGGGCGCCCCAGTAGAGGGACCCGGGACCGAAGCATCAACCATTGCGGCGTCCGCTACGGGCGGGTTTCCCCCTGTTGCTCGGTGAATGCGCGCCGCCACAGAGGGCCAGCGACCAACCGAACCCATCCGGCAGCGCCTGGGGCCCCCCAGATGGGGGACCCCGGGCACAGGTCCGGGCAACCTCCGTACAGCGAGCACCCTGGGGAGCCGCCTTCGGGAGGGTTGACGACGAGTTATGACCGATCGCGAGCGAGACACGGAGCCTGCAAGCCTGTTCAAAAGGACACGGTAACTTGAAGTCTGCAAGATATGGTACAAGAGAAGGATGGGGGCCGCAGGACGCTGCCTTCCTCGAGGGACACCCCCCCTCGGGCTGCTTCCTTTTTTGCTTTCCCCTTCCTCTCGTAGGTCCTCCGGCCGGGCGGGCAGGGTTGGCCGCCAGAATTGGGCTCGTGGCCGCATTCCGATTTTCCGCAAAATTAATTTGTATGGGAAATCGGCCAAATCGACTCACGGCCACACAAACGGGAAACCGACTTGGCCAGTTTTTTCGGACTTGGGCGAATTTCCGGCCGCCCCGCCTACCCTGGAGCGGCGGGCCTACCCTGGAGCCCCTCGCAATACCACCCTCCGCCTGGGGGGGGGCACCCCATGCAGCGCAGCGCCTACCCTGGAGCGCCTACCCCGTGGGACCTACCCTGGAGCGCCTACCCTGGAGCCCATAATAGGCTCAGCCGGCCCGTCTGGTCGGAGCCCAAGCAACCCGCCCCAGCCCGCCCTGGAGCGCCTACCCTACAGGGACCTACCCTGGAGCGCCTACCCTACAGGGACCTACCCTGGAGCCCATACCAGGCTCAGCCGGCCCGTCTGGTCGGAGCCCAAGCAACCCGCCCCAGCCCGCCCTGGAGCGCCTACCCTACAGGGACCTACCCTGGAGCGCCTACCCTACAGGGACCTACCCTGGAGCCCATACCAGGCTCAGCCGGCCCGTCTGGTCGGAGCCCAAGCAACCCGCCCCGGCCCGCCCTGGAGCGCCTACCCTACAGGGACCTACCCTGGAGCCCATACCAGGCTCAGCCGGCCCGTCTCGTCGGAGCCCAAGCAACCTGCCCCAGCCCGCCTTAAAGCCCTTACCTTAAACATAACCTTAATACTAGGCATTGTAAATAAAAAAAAAATCTCTCTCTTTTTTTTTTTTTTTACTATATAAAGCCTTAAATATAAAATTATAAAAAAACCTTTATTAAATATAAAATAAAAATTAATTAGCTTACCTTATACCCACTTACCCTATGCCTATATTATACCTGCCTACCCTATACCTATTTTTTTATCCTCCTTGCCTTAAAGATGTTTAAAAAATAATAAACCTACCCTACACCCGCCTACCCTATACCTACCCTATACCTACCCTACACCCGCCTACCCTATACCTACCCTATACCTACCCTACACCAGCCTACCCTATACTGGCCTACCCCACACCCGCCTACCCTATACCGGCCTACCCTGCACCGGCCTACCTTATATCTTTATATAAAATATGCCTACCCTACACCAGCCTACCCTACACCCGCCTACCCTATACCGGCCTACCCTGCACCGGCCTAATATCTTTATATAAAATATGCCTACCCTACACCAGCCTACCCTATACCTACCCTACACCCGCCTACCCTACACCAGCCTACCCTATACCTACCCTACACTAGCCTACCCTATACTGGCCTACCCTACACCTGCCTACCTTATATCTTTATATAAAATATGCCTACCCTGCACCAGCCTACCCTATACCTACCCTATACTAGCCTACCCTGCACCCGCCTACCCTGCACCCGCCTACCTTATATAAATACCTTTAAGGTAGCTCTAGCTCTAGGGTAGC
>CM036091.1:1621093-1626093 GCA_020631695.1 Trichoderma cornu-damae | reverse complement strand
AAATTACAACTCGGACCCCGGGGGGGGCCAGATTTCAAATTTGAGCTGTTGCCGCTTCACTCGCCGTTACTGGGGCAATCCCTGTTGGTTTCTTTTCCTCCGCTTATTGATATGCTTAAGTTCAGCGGGTATTCCTACCTGATCCGAGGTCAACCTTTCAGATGTTTGGGGTGTTTTACGGCCGTGGGCGCGCCGCGCTCCCGGTGCGAGTGTGCAAACTACTGCGCAGGGGAGGCCGCGGCGAGACCGCCACTGCATTTCGGGGCCGGCAGCGTGAAGTGCCGATCCCCAACGCCGGACCCCCGGGGGGGTTCGAGGGTTGAAATGACGCTCGGACAGGCATGCCCGCCAGAGTGCTGGCGGGCGCAATGTGCGTTCAAAGATTCGATGGTTCACTGAATTCTGCAATTCACATTACTTATCGCATTTCGCTGCGTTCTTCATCGATGCCAGAACCAAGAGATCCGTTGTTGAAAGTTTTGATTCATTTTCGGGACGCCCGCTGAGGGGCGCCCGGAGAGCTCAGAGACGTGGGGAGAATCCGCAGAGGGATGTTGGAAAAGAGTTTGTGGTTTTGGTCCTCCGGCGGGCGCCTTGGTCCGGGGCTGCGACGCGCCCGGGGCAGAAATCCCCGCCGAGGCAACGGTTTGGTAGCGTTCACATTGGGTTTGGGAGTTGTAAACTCGGTAATGATCCCTCCGCTGGTTCACCAACGGAGACCTTGTTACGACTTTTACTTCCTCTAAATGACCGAGTTTGGAGAGCTTTCCGGCCCTGAGTGGTAGTTGCCCACCTCTCTGGGCCAGTCCGGACGCCTCACTGAGCCATTCAATCGGTAGTAGCGACGGGCGGTGTGTACAAAGGGCAGGGACGTAATCAACGCAAGCTGATGACTTGCGCTTACTAGGGATTCCTCGTTGAAGAGCAATAATTGCAATGCTCTATCCCCAGCACGACGGAGTTTAACAAGATTACCCAGGCCTTCCGGCCAAGGGAGAACTCGCTGGCTCCGTCAGTGTAGCGCGCGTGCGGCCCAGAACATCTAAGGGCATCACAGCATTTGGCGCCCGCCGCGGCGGCGGCAGGGCCCGGCGCGCGGGGCGTTTCCGCCCCAGGCGCCCCCCGACACTTCGGCCTATCGGGCCTCCGTGAAGGGGCATGGTTTCCCATGGGATTAGCACGTACCTTAAGCCGGGCCCCCGGACGGGAGCCGGCCCACCCCTTTGCGCGCGTTGCGACGGCCTGGCGCTGCCCAGGCTCGCCACAGGATCGGCCACGAAGGCGTTCCCTGTTCCAGGTGGTGTCGCCCGCGACCAGGCCCCGGAGGGCCTCCTCCGCCCGATAGATGGGGGCTTCCCTACGGAGGTAAAGTCGCTGGACTAGCGGTTATCTTTTCTTCAAAGAGGCCCACTGTTACAGGCCTGTAATGTCAACCTGTTATTGCCTCAAACTTCCATCGGCTTGAGCCGATAGTCCCTCTAAGAAGCCGGCGTACTGCCAAAGCAATACGGGCTATTTAGCAGGTTAAGGTCTCGTTCGTTATCGCAATTAAGCAGACAAATCACTCCACCAACTAAGAACGGCCATGCACCACCACCCACAAAATCAAGAAAGAGCTCTCAATCTGTCAATCCTCATTGTGTCTGGACCTGGTGAGTTTCCCGTGTTGAGTCAAATTAAGCCGCAGGCTCCCGTTTTACTGGGGCCCCTTTTCGCAAGAAGCTGTAACCCCCCGCGCTTTCGCGCGAGGACGGACTTTATCTTAAGCAGGCGGACTGCCCACCCACCCCCGTCAAGTCTCTGAACCTTCCCCGTATGCCCTCTCGCGGGCACTTAGGGCTTGGCTGCGGATTGTCCATTGTTCCATCCGCCTCGTTTTTCCCGTACCCGAGGCTGTTAGCCTGGCCACCGCCGCCTTTCGGACGCCGGCTTGGGAGAGGCAGCTTTAGGAGTTTCCCGCAATTTGAGGGTGTCGCCTTCCCCGGGGGGGAGGACTAGCCGTTGATTCGGCGCGAGCGCCGGGAACACCACCGACCCTTTCGGGCGGCTTTCTGGAGCAGAGTTGACTGCGGCTTTAGAAACAGTTCAGGTTTACCCCTGGTGGTGCCCTTCCGTCAATTTCTTTAAGTTTCAGCCTTGCGACCATACTCCCCTGGAGCCCAAGCACTTTGATTTCTCGTAAGGTGCCGAACGCGTCAAAAATGTAACATCGTCCGATCCCTAGTCGGCATAGTTTATGGTTAAGACTACGACGGTATCTGATCGTCTTCGATCCCCTAACTTTCGTTCCTGATTAATGAAAACATCCTTGGCAAATGCTTTCGCAGTAGTTAGTCTTCAATAAATCCAAGAATTTCACCTCTGACAATTGAATACTGATGCCCCCGACTGTCCCTATTAATCATTACGGCGGTCCTAGAAACCAACAAAATAGAACCACACGTCCTATTCTATTATTCCATGCTAATGTATTCGAGCATAGGCCTGCCTTGAGCACTCTAATTTTTTCAAAGTAAAAGTCCTGTTTCCCCGCCACACCCAGTGAAGGGCATGGGGTTCCGCAGAGGGAAAGGCCCGGCCGGACCAGTGCACGCGGTGAGGCGGACCGGCCAGCCAGGCCCAAGGTTCAACTACGAGCTTTTTAACCACAACAACTTTAATATACGCTATTGGAGCTGGAATTACCGCGGCTGCTGGCACCAGACTTGCCCTCCAATTGTTCCTCGTTAAGGGATTTAAATTGTACTCATTCCGATTACAAGACCCAAAAGAGCCCTGTATCAGTATTTATTGTCACTACCTCCCCGTGTCGGGATTGGGTAATTTGCGCGCCTGCTGCCTTCCTTGGATGTAGTAGCCGTTTCTCAGGCTCCTTCTCCGGGGTCGAGCCCTAACCCTCCGTTACCAGTTGCCACCATGTTTGGCCAATACCCAAACATCGAAAGTTGATAGGGAAGAAATTTGAATGAGCCATCGCCGGCACAAGGCCTGACGATTCGACTAGTTATCATGATTCACCAGAGAGCCCCGAGGGGCATTGGTTTTTAATCTAATAAATACAACCCTTCCGAAGTCGGGATTTTTAGCATGTATTAGCTCTAGAATTACCACGGTTATCCAAGTAGTAAAGTATTATCAAATAAACGATAACTTATATAATGAGCCATTCGCAGTTTCGCGGTATAATTGCTTATACTTAGACATGCATGGCTTAATCTTTGAGACAAGCATATGACTACTGGCAGAATCAACCAGGTAACTATCGTCAGGGCGTTCGGGCTTGCGCCGTCCCGCCCACCAGCGGCCCGTACAGAGCCGCTGGAGCGATTTCAAGTCCACTAGGTCGGCAACCGCGCCGCCCTGGGGCGACGCGGAAGCACCGCGCGCAGCGCCCGCCCGGCCATAATCACATCGCCGGGCGCGAGCGCTACGGGCGGCAAACCGCCCCCCCCCGCCCAAGTTCCCAGGGCATCCCTCCGCCGCACCTGGGGTGTGGCATCGGGCGCCCCAGTAGAGGGACCCGGGACCGAAGCATCAACCATTGCGGCGTCCGCTACGGGCGGGTTTCCCCCTGTTGCTCGGTGAATGCGCGCCGCCACAGAGGGCCAGCGACCAACCGAACCCATCCGGCAGCGCCTGGGGCCCCCCAGATGGGGGACCCCGGGCACAGGTCCGGGCAACCTCCGTACAGCGAGCACCCTGGGGAGCCGCCTTCGGGAGGGTTGACGACGAGTTATGACCGATCGCGAGCGAGACACGGAGCCTGCAAGCCTGTTCAAAAGGACACGGTAACTTGAAGTCTGCAAGATATGGTACAAGAGAAGGATGGGGGCCGCAGGACGCTGCCTTCCTCGAGGGACACCCCCCCTCGGGCTGCTTCCTTTTTTGCTTTCCCTTCCTTCCTCTCGTAGGTCCTCCGGCCGGGCGGGCAGGGTTGGCCGCCAGAATTGGGCTCGTGGCCGCATTCCGATTTTCCGCAAAATTAATTTGTATGGGAAATCGGCCAAATCGACTCACGGCCACACAAACGGGAAACCGACTTGGCCAGTTTTTCGGACTTGGGCGAATTTCCGGCCGCCCCGCCTACCCTGGAGCGGCGGGCCTACCCTGGAGCCCCTCGCAATACCACCCTCCGCCTGGGGGGGGGCACCCCATGCAGCGCAGCGCCTACCCTGGAGCGCCTACCCCGTGGGACCTACCCTGGAGCGCCTACCCTGGAGCCCATAATAGGCTCAGCCGGCCCGTCTGGTCGGAGCCCAAGCAACCCGCCCCAGCCCGCCCTGGAGCGCCTACCCTACAGGGACCTACCCTGGAGCGCCTACCCTACAGGGACCTACCCTGGAGCCCATACCAGGCTCAGCCGGCCCGTCTGGTCGGAGCCCAAGCAACCCGCCCCAGCCCGCCCTGGAGCGCCTACCCTACAGGGACCTACCCTGGAGCGCCTACCCTACAGGGACCTACCCTGGAGCCCATACCCGGCCCAGCCGGCCCGTCTGGTCGGAGCCCAAGCAACCCGCCCCGGCCCGCCCTGGAGCGCCTACCCTACAGGGACCTACCCTGGAGCCCATACCAGGCTCAGCCGGCCCGTCTCGTCGGAGCCCAAGCAACCTGCCCCAGCCCGCCTTAAAGCCCTTACCTTAAACATAACCTTAATACTAGGCATTGTAAATAAAAAAAAAATCTCTCTCTTTTTTTTTTTTTTACTATATAAAGCCTTAAATATAAAATTATAAAAAAACCTTTATTAAATATAAAATAAAAATTAATTAGCTTACCTTATACCCACTTACCCTATGCCTATATTATACCTGCCTACCCTATACCTATTTTTTTTATCCTCCTTGCCTTAAAGATGTTTAAAAAATAATAAACCTACCCTACACCCGCCTACCCTATACCTACCCTATACCTACCCTACACCCGCCTACCCTATACCTACCCTATACCTACCCTACACCAGCCTACCCTATACTGGCCTACCCCACACCCGCCTACCCTAT
>CM036091.1:1609678-1615993 GCA_020631695.1 Trichoderma cornu-damae | reverse complement strand
TGGGTGAGACGCTTGAGCGCCATCCATTTTCAGGGCTAGTACATTCGGCAGGTGAGTTGTTACACAGTCCTTAGCGGATTCCGACTTCCATGGCCACCGTCCTGCTGTCAAGATGTACTAACGCCTTTTGTGGTGTCTGATGAGCGTCTACTCTGGCACCTTAACCTCGCGTTCGGTTCATCCCGCATCGCCAGTTCTGCTTACCAAAAATGGCCCACTAGTGTTGATACATTCGAATGCCCGCGTTCAACTAAGCAACAAGGGCTTCTTACATATTTAAAGTTTGAGAATGGATGAAGGCAATATAGCGCCCCCGGGTCCCTAATCATTCGCTTTACCTCATAAAACTGAGCTCAACACTGCTATCCTGAGGGAAACTTCGGCGGAAACCAGCTACTAGAAGGTTCGATTAGTCTTTCGCCCCCATGCCCATATTTGACGATCGATTTGCACGTCAGAACCGCTGCGAGCCTCCACCAGAGTTTCCTCTGGCTTCACCCTATACAGGCATAGTTCACCTTCTTTCGGGTCCGGCCCCGTATGCTCTTACTCAAATCCATCCGAGAACATCAGGATCGGTCGATGATGCGCCGAAGCTCTCACCTGCGTTCACTTTCATTACGCGTAGGGTTTGACACCCGAACACTCGCATACGAAGACGACTCCTTGGTCCGTGTTTCAAGACGGGTCGCTGGTGACCATTACGCCAGCATCCTTGCAGATGCGCGGTCCTCAGTCCACCGCAGGGTATTGTGCAACGGGCTATAACACTCCCGGGGGAGCCACGTTCCCGGAGCCTTTATCCCCCGCGGCGAACTGATGCTGGCCTGGGCGCGGCGAAGTGCACCGGGGAGAACCCCGGATGATCCGCCGCGCCCAAGTCTGGTCACAGGCGCTTCCCTTTCAACAATTTCACGTACTATTTAACCCTCTTTTCAAGGTGCTTTTCATCTTTCGATCACTCTACTTGTGCGCTATCGGTCTCTGGCCAGTATTTAGCTTTAGAAGACATATACCTCCCATTTTGAGCAGCATTCCCAAACTACTCGACTCGTCGAAGGAGCTTTACAGAGGCTCGGCGGCCAGCCAGACGGGGCTCTCACCCTCTGTGGCGTCCCGTTCCAGGGAACTCGGGCGGCGCCTCGCCAAAAGCATCCTCTACAAATTACAACTCGGACCCCGGGGGGGGCCAGATTTCAAATTTGAGCTGTTGCCGCTTCACTCGCCGTTACTGGGGCAATCCCTGTTGGTTTCTTTTCCTCCGCTTATTGATATGCTTAAGTTCAGCGGGTATTCCTACCTGATCCGAGGTCAACCTTTCAGATGTTTGGGGTGTTTTACGGCCGTGGGCGCGCCGCGCTCCCGGTGCGAGTGTGCAAACTACTGCGCAGGGGAGGCCGCGGCGAGACCGCCACTGCATTTCGGGGCCGGCAGCGTGAAGTGCCGATCCCCAACGCCGGACCCCCGGGGGGGTTCGAGGGTTGAAATGACGCTCGGACAGGCATGCCCGCCAGAGTGCTGGCGGGCGCAATGTGCGTTCAAAGATTCGATGGTTCACTGAATTCTGCAATTCACATTACTTATCGCATTTCGCTGCGTTCTTCATCGATGCCAGAACCAAGAGATCCGTTGTTGAAAGTTTTGATTCATTTTCGGGACGCCCGCTGAGGGGCGCCCGGAGAGCTCAGAGACGTGGGGAGAATCCGCAGAGGGATGTTGGAAAAGAGTTTGTGGTTTTGGTCCTCCGGCGGGCGCCTTGGTCCGGGGCTGCGACGCGCCCGGGGCAGAAATCCCCGCCGAGGCAACGGTTTGGTAGCGTTCACATTGGGTTTGGGAGTTGTAAACTCGGTAATGATCCCTCCGCTGGTTCACCAACGGAGACCTTGTTACGACTTTTACTTCCTCTAAATGACCGAGTTTGGAGAGCTTTCCGGCCCTGAGTGGTAGTTGCCCACCTCTCTGGGCCAGTCCGGACGCCTCACTGAGCCATTCAATCGGTAGTAGCGACGGGCGGTGTGTACAAAGGGCAGGGACGTAATCAACGCAAGCTGATGACTTGCGCTTACTAGGGATTCCTCGTTGAAGAGCAATAATTGCAATGCTCTATCCCCAGCACGACGGAGTTTAACAAGATTACCCAGGCCTTCCGGCCAAGGGAGAACTCGCTGGCTCCGTCAGTGTAGCGCGCGTGCGGCCCAGAACATCTAAGGGCATCACAGCATTTGGCGCCCCGCCGCGGCGGCGGCAGGGCCCGGCGCGCGGGGCGTTTCCGCCCCAGGCGCCCCCCGACACTTCGGCCTATCGGGCCTCCGTGAAGGGGCATGGTTTCCCATGGGATTAGCACGTACCTTAAGCCGGGCCCCCGGACGGGAGCCGGCCCACCCCTTTGCGCGCGTTGCGACGGCCTGGCGCTGCCCAGGCTCGCCACAGGATCGGCCACGAAGGCGTTCCCTGTTCCAGGTGGTGTCGCCCGCGACCAGGCCCCGGAGGGCCTCCTCCGCCCGATAGATGGGGGCTTCCCCTACGGAGGTAAAGTCGCTGGACTAGCGGTTATCTTTTTCTTCAAAGAGGCCCACTGTTACAGGCCTGTAATGTCAACCTGTTATTGCCTCAAACTTCCATCGGCTTGAGCCGATAGTCCCTCTAAGAAGCCGGCGTACTGCCAAAGCAATACGGGCTATTTAGCAGGTTAAGGTCTCGTTCGTTATCGCAATTAAGCAGACAAATCACTCCACCAACTAAGAACGGCCATGCACCACCACCCACAAAATCAAGAAAGAGCTCTCAATCTGTCAATCCTCATTGTGTCTGGACCTGGTGAGTTTCCCCGTGTTGAGTCAAATTAAGCCGCAGGCTCCCGTTTTACTGGGGCCCCTTTTCGCAAGAAGCTGTAACCCCCCGCGCTTTCGCGCGAGGACGGACTTTATCTTAAGCAGGCGGACTGCCCACCCACCCCCGTCAAGTCTCTGAACCTTCCCCGTATGCCCTCTCGCGGGCACTTAGGGGCTTGGCTGCGGATTGTCCATTGTTCCATCCGCCTCGTTTTTCCCGTACCCGAGGCTGTTAGCCTGGCCACCGCCGCCTTTCGGACGCCGGCTTGGGAGAGGCAGCTTTAGGAGTTTCCCGCAATTTGAGGGTGTCGCCTTCCCCGGGGGGGAGGACTAGCCGTTGATTCGGCGCGAGCGCCGGGAACACCACCGACCCTTTCGGGCGGCTTTCTGGAGCAGAGTTGACTGCGGCTTTAGAAACAGTTCAGGTTTACCCCTGGTGGTGCCCTTCCGTCAATTTCTTTAAGTTTCAGCCTTGCGACCATACTCCCCCTGGAGCCCAAGCACTTTGATTTCTCGTAAGGTGCCGAACGCGTCAAAAATGTAACATCGTCCGATCCCTAGTCGGCATAGTTTATGGTTAAGACTACGACGGTATCTGATCGTCTTCGATCCCCTAACTTTCGTTCCTGATTAATGAAAACATCCTTGGCAAATGCTTTCGCAGTAGTTAGTCTTCAATAAATCCAAGAATTTCACCTCTGACAATTGAATACTGATGCCCCCGACTGTCCCTATTAATCATTACGGCGGTCCTAGAAACCAACAAAATAGAACCACACGTCCTATTCTATTATTCCATGCTAATGTATTCGAGCATAGGCCTGCCTTGAGCACTCTAATTTTTTCAAAGTAAAAGTCCTGTTTCCCCGCCACACCCAGTGAAGGGCATGGGGTTCCGCAGAGGGAAAGGCCCGGCCGGACCAGTGCACGCGGTGAGGCGGACCGGCCAGCCAGGCCCAAGGTTCAACTACGAGCTTTTTAACCACAACAACTTTAATATACGCTATTGGAGCTGGAATTACCGCGGCTGCTGGCACCAGACTTGCCCTCCAATTGTTCCTCGTTAAGGGATTTAAATTGTACTCATTCCGATTACAAGACCCAAAAGAGCCCTGTATCAGTATTTATTGTCACTACCTCCCCGTGTCGGGATTGGGTAATTTGCGCGCCTGCTGCCTTCCTTGGATGTAGTAGCCGTTTCTCAGGCTCCTTCTCCGGGGTCGAGCCCTAACCCTCCGTTACCCGTTGCCACCATGTTTGGCCAATACCCAAACATCGAAAGTTGATAGGGAAGAAATTTGAATGAGCCATCGCCGGCACAAGGCCTGACGATTCGACTAGTTATCATGATTCACCAGAGAGCCCCGAGGGGCATTGGTTTTTAATCTAATAAATACAACCCTTCCGAAGTCGGGATTTTTAGCATGTATTAGCTCTAGAATTACCACGGTTATCCAAGTAGTAAAGTATTATCAAATAAACGATAACTTATATAATGAGCCATTCGCAGTTTCGCGGTATAATTGCTTATACTTAGACATGCATGGCTTAATCTTTGAGACAAGCATATGACTACTGGCAGAATCAACCAGGTAACTATCGTCAGGGCGTTCGGGCTTGCGCCGTCCCGCCCACCAGCGGCCCGTACAGAGCCGCTGGAGCGATTTCAAGTCCACTAGGTCGGCAACCGCGCCGCCCTGGGGCGACGCGGAAGCACCGCGCGCAGCGCCCGCCCGGCCATAATCACATCGCCGGGCGCGAGCGCTACGGGCGGCAAACCGCCCCCCCCCGCCCAAGTTCCCAGGGCATCCCTCCGCCGCACCTGGGGGTGTGGCATCGGGCGCCCCAGTAGAGGGACCCGGGACCGAAGCATCAACCATTGCGGCGTCCGCTACGGGCGGGTTTCCCCCTGTTGCTCGGTGAATGCGCGCCGCCACAGAGGGCCAGCGACCAACCGAACCCATCCGGCAGCGCCTGGGGCCCCCCAGATGGGGGACCCCGGGCACAGGTCCGGGCAACCTCCGTACAGCGAGCACCCTGGGGAGCCGCCTTCGGGAGGGTTGACGACGAGTTATGACCGATCGCGAGCGAGACACGGAGCCTGCAAGCCTGTTCAAAAGGACACGGTAACTTGAAGTCTGCAAGATATGGTACAAGAGAAGGATGGGGGCCGCAGGACGCTGCCTTCCTCGAGGGACACCCCCCCTCGGGCTGCTTCCTTGTTTGCTTTCCCCTTCCTCTCGTAGGTCCTCCGGCCGGGCGGGCAGGGTTGGCCGCCAGAATTGGGCTCGTGGCCGCATTCCGATTTTCCGCAAAATTAATTTGTATGGGAAATCGGCCAAATCGACTCACGGCCACACAAACGGGAAACCGACTTGGCCAGTTTTTTCGGACTTGGGCGAATTTCCGGCCGCCCCGCCTACCCTGGAGCGGCGGGCCTACCCTGGAGCCCCTCGCAATACCACCCTCCGCCTGGGGGGGGGCACCCCATGCAGCGCAGCGCCTACCCTGGAGCGCCTACCCCGTGGGACCTACCCTGGAGCGCCTACCCTGGAGCCCATAATAGGCTCAGCCGGCCCGTCTGGTCGGAGCCCAAGCAACCCGCCCCAGCCCGCCCTGGAGCGCCTACCCTACAGGGACCTACCCTGGAGCGCCTACCCTACAGGGACCTACCCTGGAGCCCATACCAGGCTCAGCCGGCCCGTCTGGTCGGAGCCCAAGCAACCCGCCCCAGCCCGCCCTGGAGCGCCTACCCTACAGGGACCTACCCTGGAGCGCCTACCCTACAGGGACCTACCCTGGAGCCCATACCAGGCTCAGCCGGCCCGTCTGGTCGGAGCCCAAGCAACCCGCCCCGGCCCGCCCTGGAGCGCCTACCCTACAGGGACCTACCCTGGAGCCCATACCAGGCTCAGCCGGCCCGTCTCGTCGGAGCCCAAGCAACCTGCCCCAGCCCGCCTTAAAGCCCTTACCTTAAACATAACCTTAATACTAGGCATTGTAAATAAAAAAAAAATCTCTCTCTTTTTTTTTTTACTATATAAAGCCTTAAATATAAAATTATAAAAAAACCTTTATTAAATATAAAATAAAAATTAATTAGCTTACCTTATACCCACTTACCCTATGCCTATATTATACCTGCCTACCCTATACCTATTTTTTTTTATCCTCCTTGCCTTAAAGATGTTTAAAAAATAATAAACCTACCCTACACCCGCCTACCCTATACCTACCCTATACCTACCCTACACCCGCCTACCCTATACCTACCCTATACCTACCCTACACCAGCCTACCCTATACTGGCCTACCCCACACCCGCCTACCCTATACCGGCCTACCCTGCACCGGCCTACCTTATATCTTTATATAAAATATGCCTACCCTACACCAGCCTACCCTACACCCGCCTACCCTATACCGGCCTACCCTGCACCGGCCTAATATCTTTATATAAAATATGCCTACCCTACACCAGCCT
>CM036091.1:1599678-1604678 GCA_020631695.1 Trichoderma cornu-damae | reverse complement strand
TTCACGTACTATTTAACCCTCTTTTCAAGGTGCTTTTCATCTTTCGATCACTCTACTTGTGCGCTATCGGTCTCTGGCCAGTATTTAGCTTTAGAAGACATATACCTCCCATTTTGAGCAGCATTCCCAAACTACTCGACTCGTCGAAGGAGCTTTACAGAGGCTCGGCGGCCAGCCAGACGGGGCTCTCACCCTCTGTGGCGTCCCGTTCCAGGGAACTCGGGCGGCGCCTCGCCAAAAGCATCCTCTACAAATTACAACTCGGACCCCGGGGGGGGCCAGATTTCAAATTTGAGCTGTTGCCGCTTCACTCGCCGTTACTGGGGCAATCCCTGTTGGTTTCTTTTCCTCCGCTTATTGATATGCTTAAGTTCAGCGGGTATTCCTACCTGATCCGAGGTCAACCTTTCAGATGTTTGGGGTGTTTTACGGCCGTGGGCGCGCCGCGCTCCCGGTGCGAGTGTGCAAACTACTGCGCAGGGGAGGCCGCGGCGAGACCGCCACTGCATTTCGGGGCCGGCAGCGTGAAGTGCCGATCCCCAACGCCGGACCCCCGGGGGGGTTCGAGGGTTGAAATGACGCTCGGACAGGCATGCCCGCCAGAGTGCTGGCGGGCGCAATGTGCGTTCAAAGATTCGATGGTTCACTGAATTCTGCAATTCACATTACTTATCGCATTTCGCTGCGTTCTTCATCGATGCCAGAACCAAGAGATCCGTTGTTGAAAGTTTTGATTCATTTTCGGGACGCCCGCTGAGGGGCGCCCGGAGAGCTCAGAGACGTGGGGAGAATCCGCAGAGGGATGTTGGAAAAGAGTTTGTGGTTTTGGTCCTCCGGCGGGCGCCTTGGTCCGGGGCTGCGACGCGCCCGGGGCAGAAATCCCCGCCGAGGCAACGGTTTGGTAGCGTTCACATTGGGTTTGGGAGTTGTAAACTCGGTAATGATCCCTCCGCTGGTTCACCAACGGAGACCTTGTTACGACTTTTACTTCCTCTAAATGACCGAGTTTGGAGAGCTTTCCGGCCCTGAGTGGTAGTTGCCCACCTCTCTGGGCCAGTCCGGACGCCTCACTGAGCCATTCAATCGGTAGTAGCGACGGGCGGTGTGTACAAAGGGCAGGGACGTAATCAACGCAAGCTGATGACTTGCGCTTACTAGGGATTCCTCGTTGAAGAGCAATAATTGCAATGCTCTATCCCCAGCACGACGGAGTTTAACAAGATTACCCAGGCCTTCCGGCCAAGGGAGAACTCGCTGGCTCCGTCAGTGTAGCGCGCGTGCGGCCCAGAACATCTAAGGGCATCACAGCATTTGGCGCCCCGCCGCGGCGGCGGCAGGGCCCGGCGCGCGGGGCGTTTCCGCCCCAGGCGCCCCCCGACACTTCGGCCTATCGGGCCTCCGTGAAGGGGCATGGTTTCCCATGGGATTAGCACGTACCTTAAGCCGGGCCCCCGGACGGGAGCCGGCCCACCCCTTTGCGCGCGTTGCGACGGCCTGGCGCTGCCCAGGCTCGCCACAGGATCGGCCACGAAGGCGTTCCCTGTTCCAGGTGGTGTCGCCCGCGACCAGGCCCCGGAGGGCCTCCTCCGCCCGATAGATGGGGGCTTCCCCTACGGAGGTAAAGTCGCTGGACTAGCGGTTATCTTTTCCTCAAAGAGGCCCACTGTTACAGGCCTGTAATGTCAACCTGTTATTGCCTCAAACTTCCATCGGCTTGAGCCGATAGTCCCTCTAAGAAGCCGGCGTACTGCCAAAGCAATACGGGCTATTTAGCAGGTTAAGGTCTCGTTCGTTATCGCAATTAAGCAGACAAATCACTCCACCAACTAAGAACGGCCATGCACCACCACCCACAAAATCAAGAAAGAGCTCTCAATCTGTCAATCCTCATTGTGTCTGGACCTGGTGAGTTTCCCCGTGTTGAGTCAAATTAAGCCGCAGGCTCCCGTTTTACTGGGGCCCCTTTTCGCAAGAAGCTGTAACCCCCCGCGCTTTCGCGCGAGGACGGACTTTATCTTAAGCAGGCGGACTGCCCACCCACCCCCGTCAAGTCTCTGAACCTTCCCCGTATGCCCTCTCGCGGGCACTTAGGGGCTTGGCTGCGGATTGTCCATTGTTCCATCCGCCTCGTTTTTCCCGTACCCGAGGCTGTTAGCCTGGCCACCGCCGCCTTTCGGACGCCGGCTTGGGAGAGGCAGCTTTAGGAGTTTCCCGCAATTTGAGGGTGTCGCCTTCCCCTGTGGGGAGGACTAGCCGTTGATTCGGCGCGAGCGCCGGGAACACCACCGACCCTTTCGGGCGGCTTTCTGGAGCAGAGTTGACTGCGGCTTTAGAAACAGTTCAGGTTTACCCCTGGTGGTGCCCTTCCGTCAATTTCTTTAAGTTTCAGCCTTGCGACCATACTCCCCCTGGAGCCCAAGCACTTTGATTTCTCGTAAGGTGCCGAACGCGTCAAAAATGTAACATCGTCCGATCCCTAGTCGGCATAGTTTATGGTTAAGACTACGACGGTATCTGATCGTCTTCGATCCCCTAACTTTCGTTCCTGATTAATGAAAACATCCTTGGCAAATGCTTTCGCAGTAGTTAGTCTTCAATAAATCCAAGAATTTCACCTCTGACAATTGAATACTGATGCCCCCGACTGTCCCTATTAATCATTACGGCGGTCCTAGAAACCAACAAAATAGAACCACACGTCCTATTCTATTATTCCATGCTAATGTATTCGAGCATAGGCCTGCCTTGAGCACTCTAATTTTTTCAAAGTAAAAGTCCTGTTTCCCCGCCACACCCAGTGAAGGGCATGGGGTTCCGCAGAGGGAAAGGCCCGGCCGGACCAGTGCACGCGGTGAGGCGGACCGGCCAGCCAGGCCCAAGGTTCAACTACGAGCTTTTTAACCACAACAACTTTAATATACGCTATTGGAGCTGGAATTACCGCGGCTGCTGGCACCAGACTTGCCCTCCAATTGTTCCTCGTTAAGGGATTTAAATTGTACTCATTCCGATTACAAGACCCAAAAGAGCCCTGTATCAGTATTTATTGTCACTACCTCCCCGTGTCGGGATTGGGTAATTTGCGCGCCTGCTGCCTTCCTTGGATGTAGTAGCCGTTTCTCAGGCTCCTTCTCCGGGGTCGAGCCCTAACCCTCCGTTACCCGTTGCCACCATGTTTGGCCAATACCCAAACATCGAAAGTTGATAGGGAAGAAATTTGAATGAGCCATCGCCGGCACAAGGCCTGACGATTCGACTAGTTATCATGATTCACCAGAGAGCCCCGAGGGGCATTGGTTTTTAATCTAATAAATACAACCCTTCCGAAGTCGGGATTTTTAGCATGTATTAGCTCTAGAATTACCACGGTTATCCAAGTAGTAAAGTATTATCAAATAAACGATAACTTATATAATGAGCCATTCGCAGTTTCGCGGTATAATTGCTTATACTTAGACATGCATGGCTTAATCTTTGAGACAAGCATATGACTACTGGCAGAATCAACCAGGTAACTATCGTCAGGGCGTTCGGGCTTGCGCCGTCCCGCCCACCAGCGGCCCGTACAGAGCCGCTGGAGCGATTTCAAGTCCACTAGGTCGGCAACCGCGCCGCCCTGGGGCGACGCGGAAGCACCGCGCGCAGCGCCCGCCCGGCCATAATCACATCGCCGGGCGCGAGCGCTACGGGCGGCAAACCGCCCCCCCCCGCCCAAGTTCCCAGGGCATCCCTCCGCCGCACCTGGGGGTGTGGCATCGGGCGCCCCAGTAGAGGGACCCGGGACCGAAGCATCAACCATTGCGGCGTCCGCTACGGGCGGGTTTCCCCCTGTTGCTCGGTGAATGCGCGCCGCCACAGAGGGCCAGCGACCAACCGAACCCATCCGGCAGCGCCTGGGGCCCCCCAGATGGGGGACCCCGGGCACAGGTCCGGGCAACCTCCGTACAGCGAGCACCCTGGGGAGCCGCCTTCGGGAGGGTTGACGACGAGTTATGACCGATCGCGAGCGAGACACGGAGCCTGCAAGCCTGTTCAAAAGGACACGGTAACTTGAAGTCTGCAAGATATGGTACAAGAGAAGGATGGGGGCCGCAGGACGCTGCCTTCCTCGAGGGACACCCCCCCTCGGGCTGCTTCCTTTTTTGCTTTCCCCTTCCTCTCGTAGGTCCTCCGGCCGGGCGGGCAGGGTTGGCCGCCAGAATTGGGCTCGTGGCCGCATTCCGATTTTCCGCAAAATTAATTTGTATGGGAAATCGGCCAAATCGACTCACGGCCACACAAACGGGAAACCGACTTGGCCAGTTTTTTCGGACTTGGGCGAATTTCCGGCCGCCCCGCCTACCCTGGAGCGGCGGGCCTACCCTGGAGCCCCTCGCAATACCACCCTCCGCCTGGGGGGGGGCACCCCATGCAGCGCAGCGCCTACCCTGGAGCGCCTACCCCGTGGGACCTACCCTGGAGCGCCTACCCTGGAGCCCATAATAGGCTCAGCCGGCCCGTCTGGTCGGAGCCCAAGCAACCCGCCCCAGCCCGCCCTGGAGCGCCTACCCTACAGGGACCTACCCTGGAGCGCCTACCCTACAGGGACCTACCCTGGAGCCCATACCAGGCTCAGCCGGCCCGTCTGGTCGGAGCCCAAGCAACCCGCCCCAGCCCGCCCTGGAGCGCCTACCCTACAGGGACCTACCCTGGAGCGCCTACCCTACAGGGACCTACCCTGGAGCCCATACCAGGCTCAGCCGGCCCGTCTGGTCGGAGCCCAAGCAACCCGCCCCGGCCCGCCCTGGAGCGCCTACCCTACAGGGACCTACCCTGGAGCCCATACCAGGCTCAGCCGGCCCGTCTCGTCGGAGCCCAAGCAACCTGCCCCAGCCCGCCTTAAAGCCCTTACCTTAAACATAACCTTAATACTAGGCATTGTAAATAAAAAAAAAATCTCTCTCTTTTTTTTTTTTTTACTATATAAAGCCTTAAATATAAAATTATAAAAAAACCTTTAT
>CM036091.1:1589678-1594678 GCA_020631695.1 Trichoderma cornu-damae | reverse complement strand
TTCACCTTCTTTCGGGTCCGGCCCCGTATGCTCTTACTCAAATCCATCCGAGAACATCAGGATCGGTCGATGATGCGCCGAAGCTCTCACCTGCGTTCACTTTCATTACGCGTAGGGGTTTGACACCCGAACACTCGCATACGAAGACGACTCCTTGGTCCGTGTTTCAAGACGGGTCGCTGGTGACCATTACGCCAGCATCCTTGCAGATGCGCGGTCCTCAGTCCACCGCAGGGTATTGTGCAACGGGCTATAACACTCCCGGGGGAGCCACGTTCCCGGAGCCTTTATCCCCCGCGGCGAACTGATGCTGGCCTGGGCGCGGCGAAGTGCACCGGGGAGAACCCCGGATGATCCGCCGCGCCCAAGTCTGGTCACAGGCGCTTCCCTTTCAACAATTTCACGTACTATTTAACCCTCTTTTCAAGGTGCTTTTCATCTTTCGATCACTCTACTTGTGCGCTATCGGTCTCTGGCCAGTATTTAGCTTTAGAAGACATATACCTCCCATTTTGAGCAGCATTCCCAAACTACTCGACTCGTCGAAGGAGCTTTACAGAGGCTCGGCGGCCAGCCAGACGGGGCTCTCACCCTCTGTGGCGTCCCGTTCCAGGGAACTCGGGCGGCGCCTCGCCAAAAGCATCCTCTACAAATTACAACTCGGACCCCGGGGGGGCCAGATTTCAAATTTGAGCTGTTGCCGCTTCACTCGCCGTTACTGGGGCAATCCCTGTTGGTTTCTTTTCCTCCGCTTATTGATATGCTTAAGTTCAGCGGGTATTCCTACCTGATCCGAGGTCAACCTTTCAGATGTTTGGGGTGTTTTACGGCCGTGGGCGCGCCGCGCTCCCGGTGCGAGTGTGCAAACTACTGCGCAGGGGAGGCCGCGGCGAGACCGCCACTGCATTTCGGGGCCGGCAGCGTGAAGTGCCGATCCCCAACGCCGGACCCCCGGGGGGGTTCGAGGGTTGAAATGACGCTCGGACAGGCATGCCCGCCAGAGTGCTGGCGGGCGCAATGTGCGTTCAAAGATTCGATGGTTCACTGAATTCTGCAATTCACATTACTTATCGCATTTCGCTGCGTTCTTCATCGATGCCAGAACCAAGAGATCCGTTGTTGAAAGTTTTGATTCATTTTCGGGACGCCCGCTGAGGGGCGCCCGGAGAGCTCAGAGACGTGGGGAGAATCCGCAGAGGGATGTTGGAAAAGAGTTTGTGGTTTTGGTCCTCCGGCGGGCGCCTTGGTCCGGGGCTGCGACGCGCCCGGGGCAGAAATCCCCGCCGAGGCAACGGTTTGGTAGCGTTCACATTGGGTTTGGGAGTTGTAAACTCGGTAATGATCCCTCCGCTGGTTCACCAACGGAGACCTTGTTACGACTTTTACTTCCTCTAAATGACCGAGTTTGGAGAGCTTTCCGGCCCTGAGTGGTAGTTGCCCACCTCTCTGGGCCAGTCCGGACGCCTCACTGAGCCATTCAATCGGTAGTAGCGACGGGCGGTGTGTACAAAGGGCAGGGACGTAATCAACGCAAGCTGATGACTTGCGCTTACTAGGGATTCCTCGTTGAAGAGCAATAATTGCAATGCTCTATCCCCAGCACGACGGAGTTTAACAAGATTACCCAGGCCTTCCGGCCAAGGGAGAACTCGCTGGCTCCGTCAGTGTAGCGCGCGTGCGGCCCAGAACATCTAAGGGCATCACAGCATTTGGCGCCCCGCCGCGGCGGCGGCAGGGCCCGGCGCGCGGGGCGTTTCCGCCCCAGGCGCCCCCCGACACTTCGGCCTATCGGGCCTCCGTGAAGGGGCATGGTTTCCCATGGGATTAGCACGTACCTTAAGCCGGGCCCCCGGACGGGAGCCGGCCCACCCCTTTGCGCGCGTTGCGACGGCCTGGCGCTGCCCAGGCTCGCCACAGGATCGGCCACGAAGGCGTTCCCTGTTCCAGGTGGTGTCGCCCGCGACCAGGCCCCGGAGGGCCTCCTCCGCCCGATAGATGGGGGCTTCCCCTACGGAGGTAAAGTCGCTGGACTAGCGGTTATCTTTTCTTCAAAGAGGCCCACTGTTACAGGCCTGTAATGTCAACCTGTTATTGCCTCAAACTTCCATCGGCTTGAGCCGATAGTCCCTCTAAGAAGCCGGCGTACTGCCAAAGCAATACGGGCTATTTAGCAGGTTAAGGTCTCGTTCGTTATCGCAATTAAGCAGACAAATCACTCCACCAACTAAGAACGGCCATGCACCACCACCCACAAAATCAAGAAAGAGCTCTCAATCTGTCAATCCTCATTGTGTCTGGACCTGGTGAGTTTCCCCGTGTTGAGTCAAATTAAGCCGCAGGCTCCCGTTTTACTGGGGCCCCTTTTCGCAAGAAGCTGTAACCCCCCGCGCTTTCGCGCGAGGACGGACTTTATCTTAAGCAGGCGGACTGCCCACCCACCCCCGTCAAGTCTCTGAACCTTCCCCGTATGCCCTCTCGCGGGCACTTAGGGGCTTGGCTGCGGATTGTCCATTGTTCCATCCGCCTCGTTTTTCCCGTACCCGAGGCTGTTAGCCTGGCCACCGCCGCCTTTCGGACGCCGGCTTGGGAGAGGCAGCTTTAGGAGTTTCCCGCAATTTGAGGGTGTCGCCTTCCCCGGGGGGGAGGACTAGCCGTTGATTCGGCGCGAGCGCCGGGAACACCACCGACCCTTTCGGGCGGCTTTCTGGAGCAGAGTTGACTGCGGCTTTAGAAACAGTTCAGGTTTACCCCTGGTGGTGCCCTTCCGTCAATTTCTTTAAGTTTCAGCCTTGCGACCATACTCCCCCTGGAGCCCAAGCACTTTGATTTCTCGTAAGGTGCCGAACGCGTCAAAAATGTAACATCGTCCGATCCCTAGTCGGCATAGTTTATGGTTAAGACTACGACGGTATCTGATCGTCTTCGATCCACTAACTTTCGTTCCTGATTAATGAAAACATCCTTGGCAAATGCTTTCGCAGTAGTTAGTCTTCAATAAATCCAAGAATTTCACCTCTGACAATTGAATACTGATGCCCCCGACTGTCCCTATTAATCATTACGGCGGTCCTAGAAACCAACAAAATAGAACCACACGTCCTATTCTATTATTCCATGCTAATGTATTCGAGCATAGGCCTGCCTTGAGCACTCTAATTTTTTCAAAGTAAAAGTCCTGTTTCCCCGCCACACCCAGTGAAGGGCATGGGGTTCCGCAGAGGGAAAGGCCCGGCCGGACCAGTGCACGCGGTGAGGCGGACCGGCCAGCCAGGCCCAAGGTTCAACTACGAGCTTTTTAACCACAACAACTTTAATATACGCTATTGGAGCTGGAATTACCGCGGCTGCTGGCACCAGACTTGCCCTCCAATTGTTCCTCGTTAAGGGATTTAAATTGTACTCATTCCGATTACAAGACCCAAAAGAGCCCTGTATCAGTATTTATTGTCACTACCTCCCCGTGTCGGGATTGGGTAATTTGCGCGCCTGCTGCCTTCCTTGGATGTAGTAGCCGTTTCTCAGGCTCCTTCTCCGGGGTCGAGCCCTAACCCTCCGTTACCCGTTGCCACCATGTTTGGCCAATACCCAAACATCGAAAGTTGATAGGGAAGAAATTTGAATGAGCCATCGCCGGCACAAGGCCTGACGATTCGACTAGTTATCATGATTCACCAGAGAGCCCCGAGGGGCATTGGTTTTTAATCTAATAAATACAACCCTTCCGAAGTCGGGATTTTTAGCATGTATTAGCTCTAGAATTACCACGGTTATCCAAGTAGTAAAGTATTATCAAATAAACGATAACTTATATAATGAGCCATTCGCAGTTTCGCGGTATAATTGCTTATACTTAGACATGCATGGCTTAATCTTTGAGACAAGCATATGACTACTGGCAGAATCAACCAGGTAACTATCGTCAGGGCGTTCGGGCTTGCGCCGTCCCGCCCACCAGCGGCCCGTACAGAGCCGCTGGAGCGATTTCAAGTCCACTAGGTCGGCAACCGCGCCGCCCTGGGGCGACGCGGAAGCACCGCGCGCAGCGCCCGCCCGGCCATAATCACATCGCCGGGCGCGAGCGCTACGGGCGGCAAACCGCCCGGCCCAAGTTCCCAGGGCATCCCTCCGCCGCACCTGGGGGTGTGGCATCGGGCGCCCCAGTAGAGGGACCCGGGACCGAAGCATCAACCATTGCGGCGTCCGCTACGGGCGGGTTTCCCCCTGTTGCTCGGTGAATGCGCGCCGCCACAGAGGGCCAGCGACCAACCGAACCCATCCGGCAGCGCCTGGGGCCCCCCAGATGGGGGACCCCGGGCACAGGTCCGGGCAACCTCCGTACAGCGAGCACCCTGGGGAGCCGCCTTCGGGAGGGTTGACGACGAGTTATGACCGATCGCGAGCGAGACACGGAGCCTGCAAGCCTGTTCAAACGGCCACGGTAACTTGAAGTCTGCAAGATATGGTACAAGAGAAGGATGGGGGCCGCAGGACGCTGCCTTCCTCGAGGGACACCCCCCCTCGGGCTGCTTCCTTTTTTGCTTTCCCCTTCCTCTCGTAGGTCCTCCGGCCGGGCGGGCAGGGTTGGCCGCCAGAATTGGGCTCGTGGCCGCATTCCGATTTTCCGCAAAATTAATTTGTATGGGAAATCGGCCAAATCGACTCACGGCCACACAAACGGGAAACCGACTTGGCCAGTTTTTTCGGACTTGGGCGAATTTCCGGCCGCCCCGCCTACCCTGGAGCGGCGGGCCTACCCTGGAGCCCCTCGCAATACCACCCTCCGCCTGGGGGGGGGCACCCCATGCAGCGCAGCGCCTACCCTGGAGCGCCTACCCCGTGGGACCTACCCTGGAGCGCCTACCCTGGAGCCCATAATAGGCTCAGCCGGCCCGTCTGGTCGGAGCCCAAGCAACCCGCCCCAGCCCGCCCTGGAGCGCCTACCCTACAGGGACCTACCCTGGAGCGCCTACCCTACAGGGACCTACCCTGGAGCCCATACC
>CM036091.1:1469678-1584678 GCA_020631695.1 Trichoderma cornu-damae | reverse complement strand
ACTAACGCCTTTTGTGGTGTCTGATGAGCGTCTACTCTGGCACCTTAACCTCGCGTTCGGTTCATCCCGCATCGCCAGTTCTGCTTACCAAAAATGGCCCACTAGTGTTGATACATTCGAATGCCCGCGTTCAACTAAGCAACAAGGGCTTCTTACATATTTAAAGTTTGAGAATGGATGAAGGCAATATAGCGCCCCCGGGTCCCTAATCATTCGCTTTACCTCATAAAACTGAGCTCAACACTGCTATCCTGATGCAAACTTCGGCGGAAACCAGCTACTAGAAGGTTCGATTAGTCTTTCGCCCCCATGCCCATATTTGACGATCGATTTGCACGTCAGAACCGCTGCGAGCCTCCACCAGAGTTTCCTCTGGCTTCACCCTATACAGGCATAGTTCACCTTCTTTCGGGTCCGGCCCCGTATGCTCTTACTCAAATCCATCCGAGAACATCAGGATCGGTCGATGATGCGCCGAAGCTCTCACCTGCGTTCACTTTCATTACGCGTAGGGGTTTGACACCCGAACACTCGCATACGAAGACGACTCCTTGGTCCGTGTTTCAAGACGGGTCGCTGGTGACCATTACGCCAGCATCCTTGCAGATGCGCGGTCCTCAGTCCACCGCAGGGTATTGTGCAACGGGCTATAACACTCCCGGGGGAGCCACGTTCCCGGAGCCTTTATCCCCCGCGGCGAACTGATGCTGGCCTGGGCGCGGCGAAGTGCACCGGGGAGAACCCCGGATGATCCGCCGCGCCCAAGTCTGGTCACAGGCGCTTCCCTTTCAACAATTTCACGTACTATTTAACCCTCTTTTCAAGGTGCTTTTCATCTTTCGATCACTCTACTTGTGCGCTATCGGTCTCTGGCCAGTATTTAGCTTTAGAAGACATATACCTCCCATTTTGAGCAGCATTCCCAAACTACTCGACTCGTCGAAGGAGCTTTACAGAGGCTCGGCGGCCAGCCAGACGGGGCTCTCACCCTCTGTGGCGTCCCGTTCCAGGGAACTCGGGCGGCGCCTCGCCAAAAGCATCCTCTACAAATTACAACTCGGACCCCGGGGGGGGCCAGATTTCAAATTTGAGCTGTTGCCGCTTCACTCGCCGTTACTGGGGCAATCCCTGTTGGTTTCTTTTCCTCCGCTTATTGATATGCTTAAGTTCAGCGGGTATTCCTACCTGATCCGAGGTCAACCTTTCAGATGTTTGGGGTGTTTTACGGCCGTGGGCGCGCCGCGCTCCCGGTGCGAGTGTGCAAACTACTGCGCAGGGGAGGCCGCGGCGAGACCGCCACTGCATTTCGGGGCCGGCAGCGTGAAGTGCCGATCCCCAACGCCGGACCCCCGGGGGGGTTCGAGGGTTGAAATGACGCTCGGACAGGCATGCCCGCCAGAGTGCTGGCGGGCGCAATGTGCGTTCAAAGATTCGATGGTTCACTGAATTCTGCAATTCACATTACTTATCGCATTTCGCTGCGTTCTTCATCGATGCCAGAACCAAGAGATCCGTTGTTGAAAGTTTTGATTCATTTTCGGGACGCCCGCTGAGGGGCGCCCGGAGAGCTCAGAGACGTGGGGAGAATCCGCAGAGGGATGTTGGAAAAGAGTTTGTGGTTTTGGTCCTCCGGCGGGCGCCTTGGTCCGGGGCTGCGACGCGCCCGGGGCAGAAATCCCCGCCGAGGCAACGGTTTGGTAGCGTTCACATTGGGTTTGGGAGTTGTAAACTCGGTAATGATCCCTCCGCTGGTTCACCAACGGAGACCTTGTTACGACTTTTACTTCCTCTAAATGACCGAGTTTGGAGAGCTTTCCGGCCCTGAGTGGTAGTTGCCCACCTCTCTGGGCCAGTCCGGACGCCTCACTGAGCCATTCAATCGGTAGTAGCGACGGGCGGTGTGTACAAAGGGCAGGGACGTAATCAACGCAAGCTGATGACTTGCGCTTACTAGGGATTCCTCGTTGAAGAGCAATAATTGCAATGCTCTATCCCCAGCACGACGGAGTTTAACAAGATTACCCAGGCCTTCCGGCCAAGGGAGAACTCGCTGGCTCCGTCAGTGTAGCGCGCGTGCGGCCCAGAACATCTAAGGGCATCACAGCATTTGGCGCCCCGCCGCGGCGGCGGCAGGGCCCGGCGCGCGGGGCGTTTCCGCCCCAGGCGCCCCCCGACACTTCGGCCTATCGGGCCTCCGTGAAGGGGCATGGTTTCCCATGGGATTAGCACGTACCTTAAGCCGGGCCCCCGGACGGGAGCCGGCCCACCCCTTTGCGCGCGTTGCGACGGCCTGGCGCTGCCCAGGCTCGCCACAGGATCGGCCACGAAGGCGTTCCCTGTTCCAGGTGGTGTCGCCCGCGACCAGGCCCCGGAGGGCCTCCTCCGCCCGATAGATGGGGGCTTCCCCTACGGAGGTAAAGTCGCTGGACTAGCGGTTATCTTTTCTTCAAAGAGGCCCACTGTTACAGGCCTGTAATGTCAACCTGTTATTGCCTCAAACTTCCATCGGCTTGAGCCGATAGTCCCTCTAAGAAGCCGGCGTACTGCCAAAGCAATACGGGCTATTTAGCAGGTTAAGGTCTCGTTCGTTATCGCAATTAAGCAGACAAATCACTCCACCAACTAAGAACGGCCATGCACCACCACCCACAAAATCAAGAAAGAGCTCTCAATCTGTCAATCCTCATTGTGTCTGGACCTGGTGAGTTTCCCCGTGTTGAGTCAAATTAAGCCGCAGGCTCCCGTTTTACTGGGGCCCCTTTTCGCAAGAAGCTGTAACCCCCCGCGCTTTCGCGCGAGGACGGACTTTATCTTAAGCAGGCGGACTGCCCACCCACCCCCGTCAAGTCTCTGAACCTTCCCCGTATGCCCTCTCGCGGGCACTTAGGGGCTTGGCTGCGGATTGTCCATTGTTCCATCCGCCTCGTTTTTCCCGTACCCGAGGCTGTTAGCCTGGCCACCGCCGCCTTTCGGACGCCGGCTTGGGAGAGGCAGCTTTAGGAGTTTCCCGCAATTTGAGGGTGTCGCCTTCCCCGGGGGGGAGGACTAGCCGTTGATTCGGCGCGAGCGCCGGGAACACCACCGACCCTTTCGGGCGGCTTTCTGGAGCAGAGTTGACTGCGGCTTTAGAAACAGTTCAGGTTTACCCCTGGTGGTGCCCTTCCGTCAATTTCTTTAAGTTTCAGCCTTGCGACCATACTCCCCCTGGAGCCCAAGCACTTTGATTTCTCGTAAGGTGCCGAACGCGTCAAAAATGTAACATCGTCCGATCCCTAGTCGGCATAGTTTATGGTTAAGACTACGACGGTATCTGATCGTCTTCGATCCCCTAACTTTCGTTCCTGATTAATGAAAACATCCTTGGCAAATGCTTTCGCAGTAGTTAGTCTTCAATAAATCCAAGAATTTCACCTCTGACAATTGAATACTGATGCCCCCGACTGTCCCTATTAATCATTACGGCGGTCCTAGAAACCAACAAAATAGAACCACACGTCCTATTCTATTATTCCATGCTAATGTATTCGAGCATAGGCCTGCCTTGAGCACTCTAATCTTTTCAAAGTAAAAGTCCTGTTTCCCCGCCACACCCAGTGAAGGGCATGGGGTTCCGCAGAGGGAAAGGCCCGGCCGGACCAGTGCACGCGGTGAGGCGGACCGGCCAGCCAGGCCCAAGGTTCAACTACGAGCTTTTTAACCACAACAACTTTAATATACGCTATTGGAGCTGGAATTACCGCGGCTGCTGGCACCAGACTTGCCCTCCAATTGTTCCTCGTTAAGGGATTTAAATTGTACTCATTCCGATTACAAGACCCAAAAGAGCCCTGTATCAGTATTTATTGTCACTACCTCCCCGTGTCGGGATTGGGTAATTTGCGCGCCTGCTGCCTTCCTTGGATGTAGTAGCCGTTTCTCAGGCTCCTTCTCCGGGGTCGAGCCCTAACCCTCCGTTACCCGTTGCCACCATGTTTGGCCAATACCCAAACATCGAAAGTTGATAGGGAAGAAATTTGAATGAGCCATCGCCGGCACAAGGCCTGACGATTCGACTAGTTATCATGATTCACCAGAGAGCCCCGAGGGGCATTGGTTTTTAATCTAATAAATACAACCCTTCCGAAGTCGGGATTTTTAGCATGTATTAGCTCTAGAATTACCACGGTTATCCAAGTAGTAAAGTATTATCAAATAAACGATAACTTATATAATGAGCCATTCGCAGTTTCGCGGTATAATTGCTTATACTTAGACATGCATGGCTTAATCTTTGAGACAAGCATATGACTACTGGCAGAATCAACCAGGTAACTATCGTCAGGGCGTTCGGGCTTGCGCCGTCCCGCCCACCAGCGGCCCGTACAGAGCCGCTGGAGCGATTTCAAGTCCACTAGGTCGGCAACCGCGCCGCCCTGGGGCGACGCGGAAGCACCGCGCGCAGCGCCCGCCCGGCCATAATCACATCGCCGGGCGCGAGCGCTACGGGCGGCAAACCGCCCCCCCCCGCCCAAGTTCCCAGGGCATCCCTCCGCCGCACCTGGGGGTGTGGCATCGGGCGCCCCAGTAGAGGGACCCGGGACCGAAGCATCAACCATTGCGGCGTCCGCTACGGGCGGGTTTCCCCCTGTTGCTCGGTGAATGCGCGCCGCCACAGAGGGCCAGCGACCAACCGAACCCATCCGGCAGCGCCTGGGGCCCCCCAGATGGGGGACCCCGGGCACAGGTCCGGGCAACCTCCGTACAGCGAGCACCCTGGGGAGCCGCCTTCGGGAGGGTTGACGACGAGTTATGACCGATCGCGAGCGAGACACGGAGCCTGCAAGCCTGTTCAAAAGGACACGGTAACTTGAAGTCTGCAAGATATGGTACAAGAGAAGGATGGGGGCCGCAGGACGCTGCCTTCCTCGAGGGACACCCCCCCTCGGGCTGCTTCCTTTTTTGCTTTCCCCTTCCTCTCGTAGGTCCTCCGGCCGGGCGGGCAGGGTTGGCCGCCAGAATTGGGCTCGTGGCCGCATTCCGATTTTCCGCAAAATTAATTTGTATGGGAAATCGGCCAAATCGACTCACGGCCACACAAACGGGAAACCGACTTGGCCAGTTTTTTCGGACTTGGGCGAATTTCCGGCCGCCCCGCCTACCCTGGAGCGGCGGGCCTACCCTGGAGCCCCTCGCAATACCACCCTCCGCCTGGGGGGGGGCACCCCATGCAGCGCAGCGCCTACCCTGGAGCGCCTACCCCGTGGGACCTACCCTGGAGCGCCTACCCTGGAGCCCATAATAGGCTCAGCCGGCCCGTCTGGTCGGAGCCCAAGCAACCCGCCCCAGCCCGCCCTGGAGCGCCTACCCTACAGGGACCTACCCTGGAGCGCCTACCCTACAGGGACCTACCCTGGAGCCCATACCAGGCTCAGCCGGCCCGTCTGGTCGGAGCCCAAGCAACCCGCCCCAGCCCGCCCTGGAGCGCCTACCCTACAGGGACCTACCCTAGAGCCAACCTCAACCTTACATCTACCTAAAGTTTTTGAAATTCTAGGCCTCAGTATTATTTATAATACTTAGAGTGGTGCTTTAAGACCTCCCCCTTTACTCTCCCAAGCCCTAGGCTCCTAGACACTATGCCAGCAACCTCTTAGACTATAAATCCCCTCCTCTATAAGGGTATAGCCAATCTAACCACTGCCCTCTATCTCCTGCCTACAACACTAACCTCTTGCAACAACCCCCTAGCTAACCTAAATACTAATTTAAACTCCTCTTCTTAAAGTTAATTATTTTAAAACCTATATAAAAAGTCCTTTAATAATAGCCCTTTTTTTATCTCCTTTTTTAATAGCTTTATTAAGCTTATTTAAGCTAAGACTAAAAGGGTTATAATTTAAAAAACTATTTTAACTATAGTCTTTAAAGTTATTAACCTTATCCTTAATAAGCTTAAAGGCCTTAAATACTATAAATACAAGATATTGTTATAGGCTCGGGCTTTGCCCGAGCCTTGCATAACCCGGGCCCTATAAGGGCCCGGCCCTTACCCAAGGTATTACCAGCCCTTACCTAAAGTATTACCAGCCTGGGCCCTATAGGGCCCTGGCCCTCTTCTAAGGTATACCTGTTCTATAGGTATATAACTAGCTATAAGGGAATATAAAGATATATAGACTCTTTTTCTCCTTAAGTATATAAATTTATATTAAAATACTTATTTATAGTTATTATAAAGCTAGTTCTTTATAGTTTATATACTTTAAAAATAATAAATAAAGACAATCTAGTATTAATATTAATAAGTAAAGCAGCTACTTTTATAATAAAAAAACTATTATATATAGTTATAATAATACACTATAAAGTAGTATTACTATAATAGGTAATAGCTTAATAGTAAAATGCAGCTAACTAGCAGCCTAGAGCGCCTTTGCCTAACCTATTTTATAACCTGCCTACACCTTATATAAATAATATATAGAAACTAGTTTAATACAAGCTACTTTTAGTTAAAGATCTTTATAATAATAACCTAGTTATATTCTTTACTTAAAGATATACTATAATATATAAGCTAGCTATTAATAAAGAGTTTATTAATATTAATAAAGATTTATTTATCTTTTTATAATAAAACTTTACTAAAGGTATATACTCTTTAATTATAATATACTATAAATCTGCCTTAAAGTCTAAAAACTATATCTTAAAAGAATTCTTAAAATACCTTATATTTATATTTACTAACCTTTATTATTAAAAAATTACTTAAATAAAACTTAAATATATTATATAATATAATAATAAATCCTTTACTATATTCTTTATTTATTTTAAATAAAAATTAGCTTTAGCTAGTAGGTTATTATAGGATAATATTATTAAGCTAGCTTACCTTTATTAAGTACTTTTTTTAAAAATATAAAACTATAGCTTAAGATATAGCATTTTATAAAATAATTATTATATAGTAGTTAATACTTATTAAGCTATTGCTATAAAGCTTAAAACCTATTACCTTAAAGAATAGTTTTATTTTTATAATAAAGGCTACTACCTTTAAGCTAAAAGAGCTATAAATATAAAAAGAGACTTATTTATAATTAATATAAACTTTATTAAATTATACCTTATATTTAAGAAATACTTAAAATAAAAACTATAAAGCTATAAAGGGCAGTAGTTTAACCCTTTAAATAATTACCTACAGGCTTAATAAATATTACTTAATATCCTTGCTAAATATTATTAAAAAGGTAAATATATTTATTATAAAGTTAAGATATACTTTATTATAGCCTGCCTTATATAGCTAGTAATTAGGCTAATAGCTATCTATACTTTAAGCAGTAATAAATAAAAAGAATAAAAAAAGGAAGAGGGTAAGGAGGGAAATGCCCTGCCTTTAAGTTAAGTCCTCCTTAAAGGCTTATTAACCTTACTATAGCTATAATATAAACCACCTCTTTAATTATAATAAAAAAGATATAAAAAATATTATAATACATAAATAAGCCTTCTTTCTTTATATTAATACTCTTTAATAATTAAAAATTCTTAAATATATAAATTAATAATAAATATAATTATTATAAAGCTATTAATAAAAAGGCTATTTAAAAACTAAGTATAAAAGTAATATAAATACTTACTATATAGACCTTAATTATTATTATTAATAAATATATAGGTTTTAAGATTTTATAAATTATTAAAAGAATAATAAATATAAATAAGTAGTAATGCTTAATATTACTTTATATTATCTTAAGCCTTTTTAAAAATACTATCTTAAGCTTGCTATAGATAAAATACTATAGTATTTAAATAAACCTTAATTAATATATAATTATTATTAAATTAATAACTAGCTTTATAGTATTAAAAACTACTTAATAATAAAATATTCTTTTAATTATATATATCCTAGGATTTATATATATAGTATTAATTTATTATAAAATATATTATTATAATATAAAGATTACTTTATTAACTACTAGCTTATAAAAAATTATATAAATCCTTAATATTACCTTTAAGTCTTTTTTACTATAGGTCTTAATTAACCTTTAGTAAGAGCTTTATTAATATCTCTTAATTAAGCTATATAAATTTATTAACCTCTTTAATAAAAAGAAGGCTTTTAAACTACCCCCTTACTAAAGCTAGCTTAATTATTATATCTAGCTAGTTAAAGATATAGATAGGTGTAACTTAGACTTACCTTAAGGCTTATTATATAATATACTATAGGACTACCTTTTTAAAATCTAGTATTAAATTACTAAGCTAATAAATAAAAATTAAATCTATAGTAGCTCCTCTTTAATAACTACCTTTATCTTACTTATTAAGAAGGCTAAGGGTAGTTAAAGGTTTTATATTAATTACTATACCTTAAATAAAGTTATAATATAAGATTACTATCCTTTATCTTTAATAAAAAAAACCCTTTACTCTTTCTTAAAGGCTTGCTAGTTTATAAAGTTAAATATTAAGTTAGCCTTTTATTAATTATAAATTATAAAAAAAGAGAAATACCTTACTATATTTAAGACCTAGTTTAAACTCTTTAAGTAGCTAGTTATCCTTTTTAGTCTAGCTAGTGCACTTATTACCTTTTAATAATATATTAATAAAATATTAAAAAATACCTTTAATAATTTTACTATAGCCTACCTTAATAATATCTTAATATATTTTAATAAAAGCTATAAAGACTATATATATAAGGTTAAGGTTACTTTATATAGGCTTATAAAAGCTAGCTTAAATATTAATATTAATAAGTATACCTTTATAATAAAAAAAGTTAAGTACTTAAGTTATATTATTTAAGTAAGTAAGTTTATTTACCTTAACCTTAAAAAGATTATTATAATTAAGGACTAAAAACCCTTTATATAGGTTAAAGGTATTTAAAGCTTTTTAAGCTTTATTAACTTTTACTATAAATTTATCTTTAACTTTATATAAACTACCAAGCCTTTTATATAGCTTACTTAAAAAAATATCTTATTTACCTAAAATAATAAAGTTAATATAGCCTTTAATATACTTAAGACTGCCTTTATTTTATACCTAGTTTTAGCTTAATAAGATCTTAAGAAAGATATAGTCTTAAAAGTAAATTTATCTAAATAGGCCTTAAAGAGGTGCCTTTTTTAATTTAATAAAAATAGCATCCTATACCTAGTTATATATTATTCTACCCCCCTTTCTTTAATAAAATAAAATTATATTATTTATAATAAAGAGCTCTTTATTATTATCTTTTATTTAAATACTTAAGAGGCTAAATTATAAAGTATAGCTTGCCTTTTTTATATATATACTAACTATAAAAACCTAAAGTATTTCCTTTATCTTTAGTTAATCTTTAAGTAATAAGCCTGCTAGGTTAAACTCCTTTTTTAATTTAATTACTATCTTTAATTTTATTTTAAATTATAAATAAAGTAGCTTAATACTTTTTATATTAATAACTAGATAAAGCTAAAAAGCTTTAAGTAAGTTAAGTCTTTTTACCTTTAAGTATTTTTATAACTATAATATAAAACTTAACTAAAGATAAGCTAACCTTACTTTTACTTATTTTTATTAAAGATAATACCCTCCCTTTAGCTAGTATTACCTTATTTTAAAATACTTATTTTTAAGAGCTTTAAGATTAAGGTATAGCTAAAGATATATTTTATAATAAGTAGCTAGTAGTTATATATAGTAATTTATAAAAGTTCCTTAAAGAAATAATAATTAAAAAGTAAATAAAGGATTATAGTATTAATACTTAAGATATATTTATATATTAAGGCTGCCTTTAGCTCTTAAATTAAAAACCCTTTATTATTATTATTATTTAATATATATATAACTCCTTTATAATAAGATATTTAAAAAGGAATACTACCTTTTACTTACTTTAATACTTTTATTATTAAAATAATATATTATAGTCTATAGTATAGTTTATTTATAATTATTATTACTATAGTAGCTATATATTATATAAATAGTATTAAAGCCTTTTATAATTACTTTTTATTATAAATAAATTCTAAAAGTAGATCTTTATAAACTTTATAATAAATCTTTTAATATAGATTAATAATAACTTAAAATTTCTTATAGTTATTATAGATAAGCTATTAAAATATATCTAGCTAAAGGTAATATACTTAATATTAATAAAGGCCTATATATAGTATTTTAAAGATTATTAATAGTATTTTTATAAATTCCTTTTTTAAATTATTAATAATAAAGGATTAAATTAAGTAAGATATTTTAAATAATACTTTATAAACTAGTTAAAGTTAAGTAACTCCTCTTTATAGCTTACTACCCTTAAATTAATAATAATATAAAGCAGGCTAATTAAGAGGTTTAAGCTATTTTATATATTATAATCTCCTTTATATAATATAACTAGCTTAAGTACTTATTAACCTACTAGCTTGCCCTTAATAAATAAAACTTATTAATATTAAGTATAAATTTAAATAACCTTTTTAATAAGTTTAATATTAACCTTATTTAATAAGTAGATATATTTATAATAAGTATTACCTCTTTAAAAGGCAGGGCAATAGTATTTTTTTACTACCTTAAAAAAGGTATAAAGCTTGCTTAAGCTATAATAGCCTTTACTTAATAATATTAATAAAAAAATACTAACTATAGTTAATATTTAATAAAGTATTATTAAGTTAATAATAAAGTATAATTATTATTATAATATATAAAAATAAACTATTTTAATAAGAAACTTAATTAGCTATATATAAAATATATTATTATAGCTATTTTTTCTCTCTTTATTATAAAGCTAAATATCTTTAGTAATATTTACCTTACTTTTTATATAAGCTTTATAAAAAGAGCTGCCTGCAACCTATTACTATCTTAAATCTTATTAAACTTTAAGCTAAGCTTAGTCTAGGTATACTTAAAAAGTTAAGTAAAGTTAATAAAGGAATATATAGTAGAATGCATACTAGCTATTAAGAATTACTATAGCTATAGCTAAAAGCACTAAGTGCTAGTTAAATAAACAAGCTATAATATACTTATATAAAAACTATTAAAATAATTTTAAAATACTATAATATTAAATTAATTTAAGGTAGCTTAAGGCAGTATAATATAAATTAATAAACTTATTTCCCTTAGGCACTATATTTTTAACTTAAACTAATTATAATAAAACTATATTATAAATAATACTATATATATTAATACTGCTTTTTTAGTAATATATTAATAAAGGCAATAATAGCTAGTTAGTATTAAGAGTATTTTTATTATTAAATAAAAAGTAAATTAAAGGCAGGCAGGTTATTATTATTATCTTTAATAAATAAAGGCAGTGCTAGTATAATAAGCACTAGCGCCTGCTTAATTATATAAAGAAATAGCTATAATATATTAAGTATTAATAAAAACTTATACTATCTTTATATAAGTATAATTAGTAATATTAATATTAATAAGTATTAATTATTATAAAGCTATATTACTTTAGCTTATTAATATTAAGCCTCTTCCTTTAGTATATAAAACTTATTCTTTTTTTTATCTTTATTATTTAATAATAATAAAAAGGGAAGTTATTATTAAAAGGGGGCTAGAGCAGGCTTATTATACTCTTACCTTAACTACTACTTATAATTATTATAATACCTGCCTAAGCTTAATAAAGTATAAAATATCTTTTAAGTATTAATATAAAACTTTATAGTATTTTTTTAAAGGGTTTTATTAAGCCTTTTAAAATAATACTATAAAGGTTAATAATGCTTATTGCAAGGCTAATAGGTTGTAAATATATATTAAGTATAGTATTAAAGGTATTAATAACTTATACTACTTACTGCCTTTATCTAGGTATCTTAATATTACCCTTAGCTAGAACTACTATATTACTCTCTTTAATAATAAGTAAAGCATTACTAGCTAAAATAATAAAAGTATTAAGGGTATAAGTAAACTAAGGCTAGATAAGGCTTAATTAAGTAATAGTAAGCATTTTTATTTATATTTAACTAAGTACTATAAACTTAATAAATAGTTTTACCTTAATACCTTTTATATCTTTAACCTTTACTATAGTAAGTATTAAAATATACTTACTTTAATTAATAATATACTATAGGTTATATAGTACTTATTATAATATTAAATTTATTATTAATTAATTTTTAACTTAAAAATAAGATTAATGCTTATTAAGATATATTTTATAGCTATAGCTATAACTAAGGATATATTTATTTATTTTATTATTATTTATTAATTACTTAATATATAAATAGTAAAGATAGTTAATTTATATTAAGGGCTATATATCTTTATTATTAAAATTCCTTTTTATTAAGTAAGGGCTAATAGCTTTTTAATATTTTTACTATATATTAATATTAAATTAATACTTAAGGATACTATACTTATAATAAGTTTATTATTAATTACTATATTAATTAATATTAATTACTATATAAAAGATAAGAAATATATTATTATATTAAGAATAAGGGTTATAATTATTAATTAATTACCTTTATAAAAGTAAAAAAGTAAAATAATAAGCCTTTTTAAAGAATTTAAACTTTAAGATAGTAAGGTTATAAAAAAGTAAATAAAGCTACTTTATATAGTAAAAGGGTAGGGCAGACCTTACTTAAACTAACTAAAGTATATACTTATGCCTTTATATATATTATAATATTATAAAGAATACAGGTTATAGGGCCCACTAGCCCTTAAGAACCTATCTATTAATAAAGATATTGTTTATTAACTATATAATCCTTTTTTATACTATATATAAATAATAGATTTACTTAAAGGCCTTTTAAAAATAATATAAAGAGAAGGAGGGTATGTTACAGGCTTGGGCTTTGCCTAAGCCTTGTATAACCTAGGCCCTATAAGGGCCTGGCCCTCACCTAAGGTATTACCAGCCCTTACCTAAAGTATTACCAGCCCAGGCCCTATAGAGCCCTAGCCCTCTTTTAAGGTATACCTGTTCTACAGGTATATAACCAGCTATAAGGGAATATAAGGATATATAGACTCTTCTTCTCCTTAAGTATATAAATTTATATTAAAATGCTTATTTATAGTTGCTATAAGGCTAGTTCTTTATAGATATAAGTTATAATTATCTTAATAAGCACCCTTACCTCTCTTTTTACTTAATAAAACTAGCTATATTACTAACTATCCCCTTTAGCCTTATTATTACTTATACCTTTTCTTAAGGTTATTATAGCCTCTTCCCCTAGCTTAAAAATCTTATAATAAAACCCTTGCTTTTTTTATATAAAAATTATTATAAAAAGCCCTGCCCTTTAACTTACTTAACCTGCTTTAATTAAACCCTAAACCTTTAAGACCTTTTTAGCTAACTTAAAGGTTTTCTTTAAATTACTTAAGGATTACCTATAGCACTTACTCTCTTTAACTATAATAATCCTTTTTATTATAAAGGAATTCTAACTTTAAACTTTTTAACTTTTTATTATTAATATTATTTTATTTAAGATTATAATTATACTTTTTAGTATAAAGGCTTAGTTTATACTCTTTAAATCTTATTTATTACTTTATATTAAGCTTTTAATTAATTAATATAAGAATCTTTTTTATATTATTTTTTAAACCCTTTAAACCTTAACTAAACTACTAGTTATAACCTTTAAGATTATTATAATTAAGGTATATATTATTATAAAGATATAAATCCTTTAGTATTATCCTTTAATCTATAAAACTAACCTTCTTACTTAAGACTAGGTAATTATTATAATTAAGGCTATCTACTTAATATCTATCCTTAGCTTATAGCCTTTCTACCTCTTTATTAACCTTAACCCCTTGCCCTTTTATAAAAACTACCTAAGCTACTATTTATAATAAGCTTATTATTACTTTATAAAATATTATTAATATAATAAACCTAAATATATAATTAAAGATTATAAAGCCTTTAAGTAGTATATAAACTATCTTAAACTTTATAAATCTTTTTTTTAAGTATATCTAGCTTACTTAATTAAGTTATATAATATTTATTACTTTTTAATTAAGGCTAATTATAAGGCTATTTAAGCCTTTAGCTTAGCTTAATATTATAAAGCCTAGGCCTTTATCTTTTTTTCTTTAGTCTTACCTTTAAAAGTCTTTTTAACCTCTTTTTTAAGTATTTTAGCCTTAAGCAGCCTTATCCTCCCCTTACTTTTTTAAAGAGTTAAAAAAAAGGTAAAGCGCCTTTTAACTTTTATTATTATTAAATCTTCTACCCTTATTTACTATATTTATACCTTAAATACCCCTTTAGCTATTAACTTCCTAGATTTTATCTTAAAGCCCTCCTTTAATATAAACCTAGCCTAGCTAGACTCCCTTAGACTTAAATAAATAGACCTTAATTAATAATAAAAAAGCTTATAATCTTTTAAGCTAATATAGTTAAAGTTAAACCTTATTATAATATAGCCTTAAACCTTATTTAAGAATATAAATATAATATTATACTTTTTTAAAAACCTTAGATTAAAATTATAAATAAAGTATACTAGATAAAGTTATACCTTAGTTATACTGCTTTTAGCTTAATTAATAACTAGACTATATAGCTAGATATAATTATATATATCTATATATTCTTTATATTTATTTTTATTTAAATTACCTTTTTTAACCTTAATTTATACTTTTTTTAAGTTAAGGTTAATAAGATTATTATTATTAATTACTATAGGTAGATTATTACTATTAATAATATAACTACTTTCTTAAGCTAATTCCTTTTTTTTAAATACTTCTTTATTATTAATAATTTTAATACTTATTATTAAACCTAGCAGCTAGGCTGCTAAAGTAATATTATTAATAATAAACTTATTTAATAAGTTAAAGAATATTAACTCTTTTTTTATATTTATAATACCTTAACTTAAGATTATAAAAATATTATTAACCTAGTCTTTAATAACCTATAGGCTAAATTAAGGGTTAATAATACTCTCTTTACTAGCTTTAACTATAAGATAATTAAGACTTAGGTTTATAACCTTAACCTTATGCCCTTGTTATTAATATAGCCTTATACTATCCCCTTAAACACCCTTATTTAGTTTATTAACCTAGTATATTACTATACTTTATCCTTATTTATAAACCTTAATGCTAATAGCTATAAAGAGCTTGCTACCTAGATCTAAGATATCTTTAAGCTTGTGATTTAAGGAGTAGGTAAGAAACTATACTGCGCTAGGCATAAGGCTAGCTAGTGGGATGCTAACTATTATTAAGTATAAAAAGCTATAGTATTTAACCTATTCTTTAAAAATAAGAGGTAACTTTATTATACTATATAATTAAAAAAGCAAGCCTTTTAAAAAAAATATATTATATTTACTAGCCTTAGCAAACCTATTTATAAGGTTATTAAATAGAGAAATAAGATTAATAGCTTTTAGATTTTTTTTTTTAAGATAGAGATTAAAGTTACTTTATTTTAAGGGAATAGGCTTAATATTTATAAGATTATTTTTTTAATTACTAGATTATAAAGAGGGATATATTAGATTTATAGACTTTAATTTAATTAAAAAGGGATATCCCCTTTTACTTAAATATAACTATAAATAAGGCTTAAGATATGCTGCTTAAGGTTAGTAATACCTCTTTAAGTATTAATAGTATTATTATTACCCTTTTATATACTATATAGTCCTTTATATAAAATATTATTTACTTATTTTTTTAAGCCTTTTTAAAACTTAATTACTATTTTTAATACTTTTAAATAATTAAGGTTATAATAATCTTTAAATTAAGTAAGTAGCTTTATAATATAGCTAGTAAGTAGTAATTAATCTTTTTTTTTTATATAGGTAAGGGCCTTAAAAGGCTTTTTTTTATAAAATAGCTTAAGCTATAATTACTTACTTTATTATCTTACTTTAATACTTTAAAGCTTTATTAAAAAGATATATTATTAATTTAATATTATACTTAATATATAATATTAAATAAACCTTTATTAAGAATTATTATATAGTATTAATAATCTTTAATATATTAAGAGTATTTAATACTATTTTATATAATTGCCTAGTCTTTTATATTTAGTAATAAAGCTAGCTAGAGATATTAATAAAATAGATAGCCTCTTTCTTTATTAACTGCTTTATTATAGTATATATTTTTAAAGGTAAAACCCTCCTTTTTACCCCCTTTATCTATAGTACTCTTTAAGGCTTGTTTATAAATCTAATTCTTTTTATACTTTACCTCTTTTTTTTACTTTACTTAAAGAAAGCTTAATACTACTTTAAATATATTAATAATATAGCTATCTTAATAACTAAAAGCTTTTTTAAAAATATAATCTATTACTTGCAGGTTAAACTTAATTTATTGCTTAACTAAGGCTGTAATAATAAGGTCTTATTTAACCTAGTTAAAGCAGACCTTATCTTTTTTTATTATAAAAAAATACCTTTACTTATTTTTTTTATTATTTTAAATAGCTCTTACTTTAATTTTAAACTTAATATTTAATAACTTAATATACTTTTTAACTTTAGGCTAAGCTTTAAAAAGTATATTAAAGTATAGGCTAAAAAGGCTCTTTATATTATTAACTTTATAAAGTTACTTAATAAAATTTATAAAAGTATACCTTTAAATACTATAGCTTAAGTTATTAAAGTAGTTATTTTTTTTACCTTTTACTATAAGGTAAAGATCTAGTACTTTAGCTTTACTTAATTAAGCTAGGTCTGTTTATTTATATTAATATAAGTTAATATAAACTACTTAATAAATTAAATTAACTTTATTATAAAGGCAGCTATTTATATCATCTTTTTAATTTAAAAAACTACCCCTCTCTTTATATTATATAAAGAATTAAGTATCTTTTTAACTATAGTATCCTTTTTATAGCTTAAGTTAAAGGCTATAAACTATATTATAAAACTTAACCTTTAATACTTAATTACTACCTAGCTTAAGGAATAAAATTATTTTTACTTTTAACTTTAGTTACTAGCCTTTTTATTTTTTAATTATTCTTGTTTTTAAATCCTTTTTTATAAACTTAATTATATTTTTACTAGCCTTACCTTTTTACTATATAGTAAAGTTAAGGCTATTAATTTATATATAAGCTATAAGGCTTTTATTCTTTTTTTTTATATTATTTTTTATTTAAATAAGTCTTAACTTAATAATAATATAGGCTAGGGGGTGGTTATTTATTTATAAGGCTGCCTTTATAAAGTCTATAGGGTGATCTCTTAAGCTAAGGTCTTTAATATTAAAATTACTAGCGCCCTAGCTATAGCCTAGATTATTACCTAGCTTATTTAAACTAGCAATATGCCCCTTACTGCTTACTATTTCTTAAATAACCAGGCTATTATTACAGGCCTGTTAAAAGCTATCTTTAATTACTTATAATATAAATTCCTTACTTTTTAAAGCTTAATAAAGGCTATTATTACTAAGGGCTGCTATATTTATATCTCTTAGGCTTTTAGGTATATAAATATTATTAAAAATAAAAGGGTTAATGCCTTTATTAAATATAGCACTATATAAACCCTTTGTATTATAAAGCCTTGCTTTACTTTTTTTTAAAAAAAACATAAAGTACTATAATATAAAGTAATAAAGGATTAATAATAATTAAACCTTTTAGCTTTTTATTAAAGTTAAGATCTTTAGTAGCTAAAGGCCCTCTTTAAACTTTAACTCTCTTGCCCTTTACTATACTATCTCTTTATAAAAAGGTCTAGCTATAAAGACTTTTAAGACTATTATAACTACTTAAACTATAAGATTAAGACTACCTACTACTATAGCAAGCCCTTAAACCCTAGCTATATATTTATATATATTAAAAATAAACCCTTCCTCCTTTAAGTCTTAAGGGAGTCTACCTTTATTACTAGCTACTTATTAAGCCTTAAAAAAAGCACTGCCTTTTTAAAGTTCTTAAAAAAAGTATTACTTTATAATAAGCTGCTTTTAAAGATATTATTAAAACCTAGCTAGCTTATTATATTAAGCCCTTTTTTAATACCTCTTTCTTTTAAATCTTATTAGGTTATTAAAGACTTTTTTATATTAAGGATTATTAATAATAATCCTTTTTATTAAAGGTATATTAAGGAATTACTTCATTAATACTATCTTTAAAAAACTTAAGCCTTTAAAGCTTTAATTATTATAGTATTTACCTTAAGTAAGATTTTTTTATTACTTAATAACTACTTTAGCTTATCTTAAAGTAACTTTTTAACTTATTTAAGAGTAATACCCTTAAGTAGTCTTTATATAGTAAGTACTTTAAAAAGCTATTTTTAAAAAAGGTTAATAAAGTTATAAATTAACTATAAGTAAGATATAAAGCCTATAAGCTTATTTAAAAAAATACCTTAACCTTATTATATAAAATATAGTATAAAGAAAGAAAGCAGTTATAACTACTTCCCCTTAAGGGTCTTTTAATTAAATAAATAAGTAAGGCTGTTAAAATTAAGCTTATAGCTATATTTTAATTTTTTATAAAATTAATTTATATAGAAAATTTATTAAATTAACTTATAGCTATATAAATAAAAAACTAATTTAATTACTTTTTTAAGTAATAATTATTTTTTTATAAATATTTTTATCTACCTATATACTACTCCCCTACTTTATAAGACTTACTTTATAAAAGCCTACCTTATAGTAAACCTACCTTAAAGTAAGATTTTCTATAGGACCTACTTTAAACTAAAGGGTATTTATATTTAGCCTTAGCTTTTTACACTACCTCTAGCCCTTGCCTTTACTTACTATCTTCTTTTTATCTTATTTTCCTTTATTAGCCTGCTTATTATAAATAACTTATTTTTATATATTTAGTTATATTAGTTAGCTCTAGCTAACCTTTTTGCCCTGTATAGGGATTTAATTGATTAGTCAGGGGGTTGTTAATATAAAATAAAACAAAATAAATAAAACAAAACCTTATATCTACCTAGAGTTTTTAAAATTCCAGGCTTTAGTATTATCTATAATACTTAAAGTAGTGCTTTAAGACCTCCCCCTTTACTTTCTTAAGCCTTAGGCTTTTAAATACTATATTAACAACCTTTTAAACTATAAATCCCCTCCTTTATAAAGGTATAGCTAATTTAACTAATGCCCTTTATCTCCTGCCTATAATACTAACCTCTTATAATAACCCCTTAGTTAACTTAAATATTAATTTAAACTCCTTTTCTTAAAGTTAGCTATCTTAAAACCTATATAAAAAGTCTTTTAGCAATAGCCTTTTTTTATCTCCTTTTATAATAGCCTTATTAAGCTTATTTAAGCTAAGATTAAAAAGATTATAGTTTAAAAAACTATCTTAACTATAGTCTTTAAAGTTATTAACCTTACCTTTAATAAGCTTAAAGGCTTTAAATACTATAAATATAAAATATAAATTATAACTACCTTAATAAACACCCTTGCCTCCCTCTTTACTTAATAAAACTAGCTATATTATTAACTATCCTCTTTAGCCTTATTACTGCCTATACCTCCTCTTAAAGCTATTATAGCCTCTTCCTCTAGCTTAAAAATCCTATAGTAAAACCCTTACCCTTTTTATATAAAAATTACTATAAAGGGCCCTGCCCTTTAACTTACTTAACCTGCCTTAATTAAACTTTAAACCCTTAAGACCCCTTTAACTAACTATCAGGGGATAATTAAGACTGCAGCGAGATAGCAGCGCAAGTCCTATGCCTTAATAAAGAGAAACCCTAGCCTTAAGCCCTTAGTCTTAAGCTAGAAAAAGAAATATATTTATAAAAAGCTAATTAATTAAATAAAAAGTTAAAAAAAGGTTAAAGATTAATATAATTACTATACTATCTTTATATTTAATAATAACTTTATAATTATTTTATAAAAGGTTAATAACTATATATTACTTATTGTATTTTATACTTTCTTACTCTTTTTTATAATTTTTATCTTTAATAAATTAATCTCTTTACCTTTATAAAAGCAAGGGGATTATTAAAAGCAAGATAATAAAAAACTTAAGTATACTATCTATATAGACTGCTAGTAAAGAGCTAGTAAGTATATAGCTAGAACTTAAAAGCATTACTCTTTAAAATAAAAATATTATAATTAAAAAACCTTAGCTTATAAAAATAAAAAAGTATAATAATTTATTTTTTTTAAAGCTATAAGCCTTTACCTTAAAAATAATAAATTAATAAAAAAAGTATAAAATAATTAAGTATTTTATATTTAATTAAAGTAAAAAAGCTTTAAACCTTAAACCTATTTTTATAATTTAAAAAGAACTTAAAAAAAAGTAAACTTATAGCTTAATATAAATTAAGCTTTAACTACTTAACTTAAAGTTTAAAAAAAAGTTATAAATAAAACTCTAGATATATATTATAGATTTTAAAGAGTATTTTTAATTTAATAAAAACAGGTTTAATAATAAAGTTTATAAAGTTTAATATATAAATAGCTATTTAAAAAGTAATATAAAGCTATAATAAACCCTTTACTTTAATTAAAAGTATAAAAAGGTATTTAATTAAATTATATATAATTAATACCTTAAGTAATATAAAGATAATATTATAAAAAAAGGTATTTATACTTTAAAGGCAATAATAAAGCTAAATACTCTTTATTAATAAAATTATAAAACCTTTTTAAGATTTCTTTTATATTTTAAAACCTTTATTAATAAAATCTTTAAAAAAATACTAAATATATTTAAGATCCTTTAAGTAATTAATAAGTATAACTTCTAGATTAAAAAAAATTTAATTAATATTAAACTACTTATTATATAGCAAGAGCTTTATAGTATAGGTATAAAAGCTAAGGTAATAATAAGTAATAATACAGGCTTAAAGCCAGCCTATAGTAAAAAAAGTAATAATAAAGTATAAGTAATTACTTTAAATTATTAATTATTATAAATTAAGGATATAAAAAAAAAAACTTAATAAAAAGCTAGTAATAATCTCCTAGTATCTTTAAAAATAAAAAAAAAAGTATAATTTATATTATTAAAGTATTAAAAGTATAAAGGAGTTTATTTATAATATTATTATAAAGCAGAAGATTATATAAAGTATAAAAGTGACTTATATATTATAAAAAGGTATAATAACCTAATCTATATATTTATAAAAGTTAATATAATATTAATAATTAAAAAAGCTTAAGATAAAGACTTTAATATTATTAAAGATAAAGATATTAAATTAGTAATAAAGGTTATAAAAAAAGGAATATTAATAATAAGATTTATAAAGTTATAGCTAGGTTATAGTTAAAGAGAAGTAAGGACTATACTAAACTTTAAGAATAACTTAAATATATTAAATAAAAAACTACTATTAAAAAGGATAAAAATCCTGCCCTATAGCAATAAGGTAATTAAAGAGTTCCTAGGCTTAAATATATAAATCTTAAGAAAGGTATTAATTATTATAAAGCTAGTTAATAATTAAAAAGTAACTAAAAGGTTTTTAATTCTTTTTATAATTATAAAGATAATAAATAATACTATCTTAAGCAGCCTATAGTTTAAGATAATAAACCTAATTATAGCTTAAAAAAAAAAGAAATAGCACTTTAAATTAATAAAAAAGACCCTTAAGTTAATAATATTATAAAAGCAAGCTAGAAAGTAATATAAAAAAGCAAGGATTAAAATAATTATTATTAATATAGTAAAGGAATGCCTTAACTTAAGCTTAAACTAAAATAAGCTAAAGATTTATAATAATTAATTAATAAAAAAGCTATTACTTAAGTATTAAAAGTATATAAAGATATTCTTAAAAAAAGAAGCTATAAAGCTAGCACTTTTAAAAAGACTAATACACTTAATAAACTTAAAGCTAGATATAAAGCTATTATAAAGACTTATTTACTCTTTAATAAAGACTAAGCTAAAGGTTCTTTATAATTATATTTAAATAGCCTTAGCAAGAGGTTAGATTAAGAGATTAAATAGCCTAGCAAGCGCCTTAATATTATTTATACTTAAAAAAGAAGGTAAGTTAAAACTATATATTAACTATTACAGGATTAACTAAATAACTTAAAAGAACTATATATTTATTTTATTAATATATAAGATTATAAATTAGCTTTAAGGCATTAAGGTATATATAAAGCTTAATTTAAAAAATATATACTACTAGCTATATATTTATAAAAGAGATAAGTAAAAAATAGTATTTTACTATTACTATAGCTACTTTAAATATTAAGTACTACCCTTTAAGTTAATAAATACCCTAGCTATATTTTAAAGCTATATTAATAATATATTAATAAGCTATATAAACTATTTTTATATTATATATCTAAATAATATTTTAATATATAGTAATAACTTAAAAAAGTATAAGCAGTATATAAGCAATATATTAAAAAGATTAAAGATATATAGGTTATATATAAACCTATAGAAGTATAAGTTTAATATAATATTTATATTATACCTTAAGTTTATAATTAAATTAAATAAGGTATATATAGAGTATAAGTGCATTAAGGCAGTAATATAGTAATAAATGCTTAATAATATAAAAAAGATTCTCTTATTCTTAAGCTTTATTAGATTTTATAAATATTTTATTAAGAACTATAATAAGATTATAACGCCCTTTATAAATAAAATAAAAAGATAATATAAAAAAACCTTTAAGCTTAATATTAATAAGCTAGCTATATTTAAAGAGCTATAAAGTAAGTTTTTAAAAAAACTTATATTAATATATTTCAACTTTATAATAAGACTATATATTAAGACTAATATATTAAACTTTATAATTAATATAATATTAATATAATAATAAAAAGATAACTAGCACCTTATTATATACCTTTTATAAAAGTTATTAAATATAAAGCATTACTATATAATACTAAATATTAAAATACTTATTATTATAAAAGCCTTTATAATATAAAGATACTATATAGCCTACTTAAAATACTTAATATAAGTTATTATAAACTACCTAAACTATAGCTACTTTATAAATAAAAAGAAGTTAATAATTAAGCAGGTTGCTTAGTTAAGGATATTATTATTATATAATTTTATAATTAAATATTATTTAAAAAAAGAGAATCCTATAGATATACTCTTTAAAAGATTAAATTACTATAATAAAAAAGAAGAAAGGAAGTAGCTAAATAGTAATTACTTAACTATATTTATAAAATAATTCTTAATAGTTAATTATAATAATTATAATTTTAAAGGCACTTATAAGGCTAATATAGTTATATTAAAGAGGATTATAGGTAGTTATATACCCTTAGGACTTAAATATAACTTAAATACTAGGTTATTATTAATATTAATTCCTTAAGTTAAGAGGGTTTTAACTATAATTAAGCAAGTAGCCTGCCTTTAATATATATCTTTAAGGATTTTAATTATAAATAAGTAAGTAGTTTATAAAAGTATTACTATAATATTATAAAAAGATTATAAAATATTTATAAAAGCCCTTTTTTTAATATAAAAAAGGGATGCCTTAATTAAAAAGTTAAAGTTAATAAAAGTAATTAAGTATAATATTATTAATAAGAATTATATATATAACTAAATAATTAGTAATAATTAACTACTTTATTATAAAGGGTAAGTATTTATCTTTTTTAATATAAAAAAAAAGATTTTAATATTATTCTATAATAACCTAATAACTAGGCACTAAAGAGTTAATAAGACCTTAATAAAAATTATTAAGACTTATTATTAAAAAGGTTTATATATTAATATAAAGAGATATATTAATATATATATAGTTTATTAAATAAGTAAAGCAAGATATTATTTACTATATAGTAAGTTAGCTATATTATTAATACCTATAGGACTATAAAAAGAGATTATAATAGATTTTATTATAAGGCTGCTTAAGGTAGTCTATAAGAAATAAATATATAATTTAGTATTTATAATAATAGACTATTTTATAAAGTATACTATCTATATACTATACTTAAAAAATATTATTAATAAAAAACTTATAATAAAGTTTTTATATTATATCTTTTAACTTTATAATATATTAAAAAAAATTATTTTTAATAAAGGCAGTATATTTATAAATACTTTCTAGCAATCCTTTTATTATTTTATTAATTACAAGCAGTAACTTAATATAGCATTCTACCCTTAAATAAATAGCTAGATTAAATAATAAAATTAAAACCTTAAGTACTATTTATAAGCCTTTTATAATAAAGACTAGCTAGATTAGGTTAAATAATTACTATTTATTAAGTTTATATATAATATTATTAAATACTTAGCTATTAATAAAGCACTTGTATTCTTACTTTTAAAATATAACTTAATTATATTAAAGACTTATAAAATTAAACTTAACTATATAAACTAAACTACCTTAAATAAGATTAATAAAATAATTAATATAAAGGAGTATATTATAAAGATATTATAGAATATTAATAAGTTATATAATAAGTAGTATAATAAAGGCTATATAAAAAAATTATTTAAAGTTAATAATTAAGTTTTAATCTTTATTAAGTACTTAAATCTATATTAACCTAGCAAGAAGTTAATAAAGAAATATATAAGATTTTACTAGATTAAAGGAATTATTAAAATAAGCAGCCTTACTTATAAACTATAATTATTATTATTAATATAAATATATAATATTTTTAATATTATAAACCTTAAAGAGTTTTATAATAAAGATAATATATTAATTAAGTTAATAAATTACCTTTTTTTTATTAAAGAGATATTTAAAATTAAAGATATTATTAATTATAAATACTATAGCTATAAATAACTTTATTATATTAAGTAAAAGGATTATTTAAATAAAGAAAATATATAAATATATTACTTTAACTTTATAAATAACTTACTATAAAAAGAGTATAATATAAAAATAAAAGCTAAGAAGTAATAAAACTTTAATAAGCTAGTAGTATTAAGGCAGTGCTTTTAAAAGAGGGGCATACCTGCAGACTATAGTTAAAAATAAAATACTACTTAAGAAAGAAGCTATAAAAAGGTTAAAGTAAGGCAGTAGTAAACTTAAGGCAAGGTAGCGCTAGGTTAGCGCTTTTAAAAAAGGGGTGTACTTAAGGGCTATAGTTAAAAAAGGGAGGCTATTACTTAATAAAGATAAGGCTAAAAAGAGATAAGGCTAAAGGAGACAGGCTAATACTATAAAGCATTAAAAAAGCAAGGAAGCAATAACTATATAGTAATATTACTAAAGATTAATAATAAAAAAAAAAAAAGTTATTTTTATAAAATAGCAATAAGGATATTACTATAAAAAGGGGGGTAATTTATTAAAGGATAATTAAGACTATAGTAAGATAGTAGTATAAGTCTTATGCTTTAATAAAGAGAAACCCTAGCCTTAAGCCTTTAGTCTTAAGCTAAAAAAAAAAATATATTTATAAAAGGCTAATTAATTAAATAAAAAGCTAAAAAAAGGTTAAAGATTAATATAGTTATTATACTACCTTTATATTTAATAATAGCTTTATAGTTATCTTATAGGAGGCTAATAGCTATATATTACTTATTATATCTTATGCCTTCTTACTCTCCTCTATAACCCCTATCTCTAATACTAACTTAAGGGTCTTCTTAAGATTACTTAAAGATTACTTATAGTACTTGCTTTTTTTAATTATAATTATTTTTTTTATTATAAAAGAATTCTAATTTTAAACCTCTTAACTCTTTATTATTAATATTATTTTATTTAAGATTATAATTACTCTTTTTAATTTAAAAGCTTAGTTTATACTTTTTAAATCTTACTTATTACTTTATATTAAGCCTTTAATTAATTAATATAAAAACCTTTTTTATACTATCCTTTAAACCTTTTAAACTTTAATTAAATTACTAATTATAACCCTTAAGATTATTATAATTAAGGTATATATTATTATAAAGATATAAATTCTTTAATATTATCCTTTAATCTATAAAACTAACCTCCTTACTTAAGATTAGGTAGTTATTATAATTAAGGCTATTTACTTAATATTTATTTTTAATTTATAGCCCTCTTGCTTTTTTATTAACCTTAACCCCCTGCCCCTTTATAAAAATTACTTAAGCTATTATTTATAACAAGCTTATTATTACTTTATAAAATATTATTAATATAATAAACTTAAATATATAATTAAAGACTATAAAGCCTTTAAGTAATATATAAACTACCTTAAACTTTATAAATCTTTTTTTAAATATACTTAGCCTGCTTAATTAAATTATATAGTATTTACTATTTTTTAATTAAGGCTAACTATAAGGCTATTTAAGCCTTTAGCTTAGCCTAGTACTATAAAGCCTAGGCCTTTATCCCTTTTTTTTAAATCTTACTTTTAAAAGTCTTTTTAACCCCTTTTTTAAGCATTTTAGCCTTAAGCAGCCTTATCCTCCCTCCCCTTACTTTTTTAGAAAGCTAAAAAGAGGGTAAGGCACTTTTTAACCTTTATTATTATTAAATCTTCTACCTTTATTTACTATATTTATACTTTAAATACCCCTTTAATTATTAACTTCTTAAATCTTACCTTAAAGCCCTTTTTTAATATAAACCTAGCCTAGCTAGACTTTTTTAAACTTAAATAAATAAACCTTAATTAATAATAAAGAAGTTTATAATCTTTTAAGTTAATATAGCTAAAGTTAAACCTTATTATAATATAGCTTTAAATCTTGCTTAAGAATATAAATATAATATTATACTTTTTTAAAAACCTTAAATTAAAATTATAAATAGAGTATACTAAATAAAGTTATACCTTAGCTATACTACTTTTAACTTAATTAATAATTAGACTATATAGCTAAATATAATTATATATATCTATATATTCTTTATACTTATTTTTATTTAAATTACCTTTTTTAACCTTAATCTATACTTTTTTTAAGTTAAGGTTAATAAGATTATTATTATTAACTATTATAGGTAGATTATTATTATTAATAATATAACTGCTTTTTTAAGCTAACTTCTTTTTCTTAAATACTTCCTTATTGCTAGTAATTTTAATACCTATTATTAAACCTAGTAACTAGGCTGCTAGAGTAATATTATTAATAATAAACTTGCTTAATAAGTTAAAAAATATTAACTTTTTTTTTATATTTATAATACCTTAACTTAAGATTATAAAAATATTATTAACTTAATTTTTAATAATTTATAGGCTAAATTAAAGGTTAATAATGCCCTTTTTACTAGCTTTAACTATAAGATAATTAAGACTTAGGTTTATAACCTTAACTTTATACTTTTATTATTAATATAGCCTTATACTATCCTTTTAAATACCTTTATTTAGTTTATTAACCTAGTGTATTATTATACTTTATCCTTATTTATAAACCTTAATATTAATAGCTATAAAAAGCTTATTACTTAAATTTAAAATATCTTTAAGCTTATAATCTAAGGAGCAGGCAAGAAACCTTACTATATTAAGCACAAGGCTAGCTAGTAAGATATTAATTATTATTAAGTATAAAGAGCTATAGTATTTAACCTATTCTTTAAAAATAAAAAATAACTTTATTATACTATATAATTAAAAAAGTAAGCTTTTTAAAAAGGATATATTATATTTACTAGCCTTAATAAACCTATTTATAAGGTTATTAAATAAAGAAATAAGATTAATAACTTTTAAACCCCTTTTTTTTAAAATAAAGATTAAAGCTACTTTACTTTAAGAAAATAAGCTTAATATTTATAAAATTATCTCTTTAATTACTAGACTATAAAAAGGGATATATTAGATTTATAAATCTTAATTTAATTAAAAAGGGATATCCCCCTTTACTTAAATATAATTATAAATAAGGCTTAAGATATATTACTTAAGGTTAGCAATACCTTTTTAAGCATTAATAGTATTATTATTACCCTTTTTTATATTATATAGTCCTTTATAAAGGATATTATTTACTTACTTTTTTAAGCCTTTTTAAAGCTTAGCTATTACCTTTAATATTTTTAAATAGCTAAGGTTATAATAATCCTTAAGCTAGGCAAGCAGCTTTATAATATAGTTAATAAGTAGTAATTAATCTTTTTTCTTTTTTATATAAGTAAAGGCCTTAAGAGGCTTTTTTTTTATAAAATAGCTTAAGTTATAATTACTTACTTTATTATTTTACTTTAATACTTTAAAGCCTTATTAAAAAAATATATTACTAACTTAATATTATACTTAATATATAATATTAAATAAACCTTTATTAAAAACTACTATATAGCACTAGCAACCTTTAATATATTAAAAATATTTAATATTATTTTATATAATTACTTAATCCTTTATATCTAGTAGTAAGGCTAGTTAAAGATATTAATAAAATAAATAGCCTTTTTCTTTATTAACTACTTTACTATAGTATATATTTTTAAAAATAAAACCTTTTTTTTTACCCTTTTTATTTATAATACCCCTTAAGGCTTATTTATAAGTTTAATCTTTTTTATACTTTACCTCTCCCTTTTACTTTACTTAAAAAAAGCTTAATATTACTTTAAATATATTAATAATATAGCTATCTTAATAATTAAAAACTTTTTTAATAATGCAATCCACTGCCTTTAGGCTAAATTTAACTTATTGCTTAATTAAGGCTAGGATAATAAGGTCTTGTTTAACCTAGCTAAAGTAAACCTTATCTTTTTTTATTATAAAAAAATGCCTTTACTTACTTTTTTTATTACTTTAAATAACTCTTGCCTTAACTTTAAACTTAATATTTAATAACTTAATATACTTTTTAACTTTAAGTTAAGCTTTAAAAAGTATATTAAAATATAGGCTAAAAAGGCTTTTTATATTATTAACTTTATAAAGTTACTTAATAAGATTTATAAAGGTATAACTTTAAATACTATAGCTTAAGTTATTAAAGTAATTATCTTTTTTACCTTTTACTATAAAGTAAAGATTTAGTTCTTTAGCTTTATTTAGTTAAGCTAGGTCTGCCTGTTTATATTAATATAAGTTAATATAAACTATTTAATAAACTAGATTAACTTTACTATAAAGGCAGCTACCTGCACTATCTTTTTAATTTAAAAAACTACCTCCTTCTTTATACTATATAAAAAATTAAGTATTTTTTTAATTAAAGTATCCTTTTTATAGCTTAAGCTAAAGGCTATAAACTATATTATAAAACTTAACCCTTAATATTTAATTACTGCCTAGCTTAAAGAATAAAATTACTTTTACTTTTAACTTTAATTACTAGCCTTTTTATTTTTTAACTGCCCTTGCTTTTAAATCCTCCTTTATAGACTTAATTATATTTTTATTAACCCTGCCTTTTTACTATATAGTAAAGTTAAAGTTATTAACCTATATATAAGCTATAAAGCTTTTATCCCCTTTTTTTATATTATCTCTTATTTAAATAAGTCTTAACTTAATAATAATATAAGCTAAAGGGTAGTTATTTATTTATAAAGCTGCCTTTATAAAGTCTATAAAGCAATCTTTTAAGCTAAAGTCTTTAATATTAAGATTATTAATGCTTTAGCTATAGCTTAGATTACTACCTAGCTTATTTAAACTAGCAATATACCCCTTACTGCTTATTACTTTTTAAATAACCAGGCTATTATTATAGGCTTATTAAAAGCTATTTTTAATTATTTATAGTATAAATTCCTTACTTTTTAAAGTTTAATAAAGGCTATTATTACTAAAGGTTATTATATTTATATCTTTTAGGCTCTTAGGTATATAAATATTATTAAAAATAAAAAGGCTAATACCTTTATTAAATATAATACTATATAAACCCTTTATATTATAAAGCTTTACTTTATTTTTTTTTAAAAAAAAAGTAAAGTATTATAATATAAAGTAATAAAAGATTAATAATAACTAAACCTTTTAGCTTTTTATTAAAGTTAAGATCTTTAATAATTAAAAGCCCCCTTTAAACTTTAACTCCTTTACTTTTTACTATACTATCTTTTTATAAAGAAGTCTAGTCATAAAGACTTTTAAGATTATTATAACTACCTAAACTATAAAACTAAGACTACTTATTACTATAATAAGCCCTTAAACCCTAGCTATATATTTATATATATTAAAAATAAACCCTTCCTCCCTTAAGTCTTAAAAAAGTCTATCTTTATTATTAATTACTTATTAAGCCTTAAAGAAAGTACTACTTTTTTAAAGTTTTTAAAAAAGGTATTACTTTATAATAAGCTGCCTTTAAGGATATTATTAAAACCTAGCTAGCCTGCTATATTAAGCCCCTTTTTAATACCTTTTCTTTTTAAATCTTATTAAGTTATTAAAAACCTTTTTATATTAAAGATTATTAATAATAATCCTTTTTATTAAAGGTATATTAAAGAATTACTTTATTAATACTATCTTTAAAAGACTTAAGCCTTTAAAGCTTTAATTATTATAATATTTACCTTAAGTAAGATTCTTTTATTACTTAATAACTACCTTAACTTACTTTAAAGTAACCCTTTAACTTATTTAAAAATAATACCCTTAAGCAGCCTTTATATAGCAAGCACTTTAAAAAGCTACTTTTAAAAAAGGTTAATAAAGTTATAAACTAACTATAAGCAAGATATAAAGCCTATAAGCTTATTTAAAAAAATACCTTAACCTTACTATATAAAATATAGTATAAAAAAAGAAAGCAGCTATAGCTACTTTTCTTTAAAGGTTCTTTAATTAAATAAGCAGGCAGGGCTATTAAAATTAAGCTTATAGCTATATTTTAATTTTTTATAAAATTAATTTATATAAAAAATTAATTAAATTAACTTATAGCTATATAAATAAAAAATTAATTTAATTACTTTTTTAAATAATAATTATTTTTTTATAAATACCCTTACCTACCTATATACTACTCCCCTACCCTATAGGACCTACTTTATAAAAGCTTACCTTATAATAAACCTACCTTAAAGTAAGATTTTTTATAAGACTTACTATTATAATAAAGTGACCAGATATATTAGTCAGCTGGTGATATTAATTAGCTAGTGATATTAATTAATTAACAAGGGATTCTCCCTAATAGATAGTTAATTTAAGCTTTATTATCCTTATTTTATAATATATTATACTAATTAATAGCAATTTATATATATACTTTTAATAACTAACCAGCCTCTAGCGCTATATACTATTAAATAACCACCATCTAGCAGCCTTTAGGCACTAGTGCATCCTAGTAATATCTTCCCTTTACATCTTAATAATATTTTTTCCTTTAACTACTTCTATCTTAATAATACTCTTTTCCCTACCTTTATACTACTATTATATCTTAATAACGCCCTGTATTTATAAATCCTGCCCCCCCTTTTAACCTCCTCTCCTTTTTAAACACTATTAACCCTAGCTACTTAATCTAAAAGTAGCTTATACTAATTAAATAACACTATCTTTATAAATATTACTATTAATATATTAATATATTATCCTTATCCCTTAATCTAATAATAATACTAAATCACTATATATACTCTTAAGGACCTATTTACCTATACTATCTATTTAACTAGGCCACTAACCTCTCTATCTTTATCTACTTAATTTACCATCTCTTACTTTATTTACTAACTACTATACTAATTATTATAATAAAGTAATATAAGTAATTAATTAATAAGTAATCTTATTAATTAGCAAGGGATTTCCCCCTTAAGATAAAAAAAGTAAGCTTTTTTATTTTTATTTCTTATCTTTTTATAATAATTAATAATAATTTTATTTAAGTTTAATAACTATCTAGCCCCTAGGCACTATTTATTATTAATTATACTACCTAGCGGCCTTTAGGCGCTATTTGCATCCTAGTAACAACCACCTACTTAACCCCCCCCCCCCCCTCTTTTTTTCTACCTTAATAATGCTTTTTTAAAATTATATCTTAATAATGCATTAATATCTTAATAATAATACTAATATTAATAACTATGCCTCCCTGCCTAGATCTCCTTTTTTTTCTTAATGCTAGCAGTCTTAACTATCTTATTTAAAGATAACTTATACTACTAGAGCAGTATTGCCTTTATAACTACTATTGTTAATATATTAATATATTATTACCCTTCTTTATGCTTATATCTAGCTACTATATTTATTCTTAAGGGCCTTTTTATTAATACTACCTTGCTAATTAAGCTATAAATACCTTTACTTTACTTTATTTAATCTATTATTTTCTTGCTTATTTATTACCCTTTATATTATTATTAATGCTATTATTAATTAATAAGCTCTTTATTAATAATCTTGCCCCTTTAATATACTTTAATTACTTACCCTATATAAAATGCCTTAGCCTTGCCTTTATTACTTAAGTAAACCTTTTTTTATTTAATAATAAACTAGCTACCTTTATAAATAATATTATTTCTTTATACCTCCTTGCTATTTATTATTATTATTTATCTTTTTCTTTTATAACTACTTTATAACTATACCTTCCTCCTTTTTTTTAAGTAATTACTTAACTATTATAAATAAAGCTATTATTTTTATTAATATATCTTAAATATATAGCCCCTTTACTTTTTTTACTTTTTTTACTACTTTTTTTCTACCTTTCTTGCCTTTATTATTAATTATTTAGCCTTGCCTCCCCTTGCTAACTATTTTTAAATTATTATTAACTACCCCCTTACCTATATCTTTATTTACTCTTAATAACTTTATTTCTTTATACTTAATAAACTCTTTTACTATATTAGCCTATAATAACCCTTTAGAATATTACTAGCCTTTTAGCTATACCCTCTCTAGCCTTTATAATATTTTAATAATTATTAATAACCTACTAGCTGCTCTAAGTCTTAATAATACCTTTACTTATTAATAGCTATTATAATTCCTTAATACTTATTATCTTATTATATAAAACTTTAAATATTTAATAATACTCTTGCTACTGCTTGTAGATAAAGGTAAAGTACTAAAATAACCTTATAACTTATTTACTTTATTAATAGATATTACTGCCTTAGCCTTTTTAACTATAGACTTGTTTTATAAAGTATACAGTAGTTATTACAGCTAGCCTGCTTATTATTATCTTACTTTATTTAATAATAACTTATTATTCTTTTTTACTTTAACTTCTTTAAACTCTATAGCTTCTTTAATATATAAAAAATACTATTATTATTAATAATATTATTACTGCTAGAACTATATATATATATATTATTAGTCTTACTTTTTATTTACTTTATTATCCCCCTTTAATAATACTACTAGCTAACCTGCTTTAAAGATTAATAAATTTAAGCTTAAGGATATTAATTACTTTTAGCTTAATATTAATAAATATAATAATATTTTTTATTAAGGCTATACTTATTATTATAAAGATATTTATTTTTTTATTAATATATTAAAAGATTATATAATAATAGGTTTTTATTATAATATTTATAAAAATATAGTCTTTATACTCTATAGTAAGGCCTTAAAATAGTATTAATCTTAATTATTATAAAATATTATCTATAAATATAAATATAGCCTGTTTCTATATTATTAAACTAAGGCTTTACTTTATTAATTTAAAATAAATATACTATAAGTATAATGCAAGCTAGAGTCCTTATGCTTTAACTATACTGCTTGCTATAAAGGCAATAATATTTATACTTTTATTATAAAGGTTATATAGCTAGCCTGTAACTATAGGTTTAAGTCTAACCTAGCTATTCTTTTTTAAATCTAGAACTAGTTAAATGCCTGCCTTTACTTTAAAGTACTTAAACCTACCCTTAATATTTATTTATATTAATAGCTTAATAGCCTTTATAATAAGGCCTTTATTTAATATAAATAAATACTTACCTCCTGCCTTAATACCTAGTTGCATAAGCCCTTTTATTATAATATAGTAAACCCTTAGCAAGGATAATACTATTAGCCTTTATAAGCCTGTGCCCCTTTATATTTACTTAAGGTTATTAAACTACTAATACTTATCTACCCCTTTAATAAGCAACCTAATACTTTAATTACTTTTAACTATTAGCGCCCCCCTTAAGGCAATCTTTCTTTATTTTATTAATACTAATGCTAGGTTAACCAGGCTAATCTTGTTAATAAATGTTTTCTTGTTTTAGTTAATAATAATAAAGTAGTTTAATATTATAATAATAACCTTAATTATAAGCTAGTTAATAATAATATTTACCTAGATAATTATAATATTAATAATTTTTATACTATAGACTAGGCTTTTTTTAATTAACTAGCCCTAGATATAATTCTTTATTACCTTATCTAGCCTTAATATTATTATTATTTACTTTATTTTAATAATAATAATACTTTATAGTATTATCTTTATTAACCTAGTATTTATAAAGGTAATATACTTAACCTTAATTACTTTAAGTATTAAGCTTATTATATTTAGTTTATAATAAGATAAGCCTTTTTTAACTACCTTAGCGCTAGCTAGTATTATCTTGCTAATGCTTTTACTATATTAAATAATATCTTGGTTATTATAGTATAGCCTATAATAAAAGGTATAGGCTTATATAATTTTATAGCTTATTTATATATCTTTTTTAATATTTACTTTTAACTTAATATATAAAGTATTATTATATATACTATAGTTAATACTAGCTACTCTATACTAATTATTAATATTTAATAGCTTTAATAATAGCTTAATATTGTCTATAAGTTTATTATATTAATACTTATTAAGGGCCTTAATAATATTATTACCTTTAATTATTAAGTAATATTTATAATTTATTTATAAGGCAATATACTTTTTAACTATAAGTACTACTAGGCTGTAGTTAAAGTTTAAGTATAAGTAATAAATAATCTTAGCTCTTTTTTTTTATTAAGAATATAATAGCTTTACCTTTATAGTGCTAAGATTAATTTTTATTATAAAATATTATTTATTACTTTTTATTAAAACCTAATGCTTTTTATTTAAATTTATTATTATACCTTTACTTAAATTTAGTATAAGGTGGTTTTATTATTAACTATTTTAATTCCTTTATATAAAATAGTATATATACTTATTAAAAATACTTAACTACTAGCTAACTATACCTTTATATTTACCTTTAAGTATATTAATATTCTTTATACTTTAATAAATATTAATACTATTTATATAATATATATTAATTTTAATAACTTTATAGTTAAACTTAAGTAAAATACTTAACTAAAGACTATCTTTAAGTATAAGTATAATATAGCCTATACTTATCTTATTAACCTTAACTATACTATTTTAAATTAAGCTATCCTCTTTAAATTTATTATTATTAATAACTTATATTATTATTACTATTAATCTACTGCTTTTTTATTAATATTTATTATTATTAATAAGTTAACTCTCTCTTTAACTACCTTATTAATATCTGCCTTTTATAATAATAAGTATGCCCTTAGCTTACCTTTACTTAATAATAAACTACCTTACTATAATTTCTTTAATAATGCATCCTTTAGTATATAATGTATTATTACTAAAGAAATTATTACCCTTAAAGGTATATATATTATTATTAATAACCTAGTATTTATTAATTATTTTACCTAGCTAGTTATTTATTATAATATTTAGTAAGACTAAAGCACTTTACTAATTCTTATTAATAAGTAGATAAAAGTTCTTTTTAATAATAATTAATAATTTATTAAGCTTTATATTAAGCTATACTTATTAAGCGCTAAAGATAGATAGGTAGTAGAAGATACTTTTAACCTTATTAAAGATAAGGGTTGTAAAGGAGAGTAAGAAGGTATAAAATGCAATAGGTAGTATATAGCTATTAGCCTTTTATAAGATAGCTATAAAGCTATTATTAAATATAAAAGTAGTATAATAACTATATTAATCTTTAACCTCCTTTTAGCTTTTTATTTAATTAATTAACCTTTTATAAATATATTTCCTTTTTTAGCTTAAGACTAAGGGCTTAAGGCTAAGGTTTCTCTTTATTAAAGTATAAAACCTGCACTACTATCTTACTATAATCTTAATTATCCTTTAATAAATTACCCCCTTTTCTATAGTAATATCCTTATTATTATTTTATAAAAATAGCTTTTTTTTTTTTATTATTAATCTTTAGTAATATTACTATATAATTACTGCTTTTTTACTTCTTTAATATCTATAGCATTAACCTATCTCTTTTTAACTTTATCTCTTTTTAGCCTTATCTTTATTAAATTAATAACCTCTTTTTTTTAATTATAGCCCTTAAGTATACCCTTTTTTAAAAGCATTAACTTAATACTACCTTGCCTTAAGTTTACTACTGCCTTGCTTTAACTTTTTTATAGCTTTTCTCTTAAGTAATATCTTACTTTTAGCTATAGTTTATAAATATACCCCTTTTTTAAAAGCACTACCTTAACACTACTATTTTACTATAGCCTAGCCTTAATTTTTATATTATACTCTTTTTATAATAAGTTATTAATAAAGTTAAAGTAATATATTTATATATTCTCTTTATTTAAATAATCTTTTTATTTAATATAGTAAAGTTATTTATAGCTATAGTATTTATAATTAATAATATCTTTAATCTTAAATATCTCTTTAATAAAAAAAAGGTAATTTATTAACTTAATTAATATATTATCCTTGCTATAAAACTCCTTAAGGTTTATAATATTAAAGATATTATATATTTATATTAATAATAATAATTATAATTTATAAATAAAGCTATTAATCTTAATAATTCCTTTAATTTAATAAGGTTTTATATACTTTTTTATTAACTTCTTGCTAGGTTAATATAGATTTAAGTACTTAATAAAGATAAAAACCTAGTTATTAACTTTAAATAATTTCTTTATATAGCCTTTATTATATTATTTATTATATAATTTATTAATATCTTATAGTATCTTTATAATATACTCCTTTATATTAATTATTTTATTAATCTTATTTAAGGCAGTTTAGTTTATATAGTTAAGTTTAATTTTATAAGTCCTTAATATAGCTAGGTTGTATCTTAAAAGCAGGAATACAGGTGCTTTATTAATAGCTAAGTGCTTGGCAGTATTATATATAAACTTAATAAATAGTAATTATTTAACTTAATCTAGCTAGTCTTTATTATAAAAGGCTTATAGATAGTGCTTAAGGTTTTAATTTTACTATTTAGTCTAGTTATTAATCTAAAGGTAAAATACTATATTAAGTTATTATTTATAATTAATAAAATAGTAAAAAGATTATTAAAAAGCATTTATAAATATACTGCCTTTATTAAAAATAATTCTTTTTAATATATTATAAAGTTAGAAGATATAATATAAAAACTTTATTATAAATCCTTTATTAATAATATTCTTTAAGTATAGTATATAGATAGTATACTTTATAAAATAGTTTATTATTATAAGTATTAAATTATATATTTATTTCTTATAGACTACCTTAGGCAGCTTTATAATAAAATTTATTATAATCTCTTTTTATAGTCTTATAGGTATTAATAATATAGTTAATTTACTATATAATAGATAATATCTTGCTTTACTTATTTAGCAAACTATATATATATTAATATATCTCTTTATATTAATTTATAAACCTTTTTAATAATAAGTCTTAATAATTCTTATTAAGGTCTTGCTAACTCTTTAGTGCCTAGCTATTAGGTTATTATAAAATAGTATTAAAATCTTTTTTTTTATATTAAAAAGGATAAATACTTACCCTTTATAATAAAGTAGCTAATTATTACTAACTATCTAGTTATATATATAATTCTTATTAATAATATTATATTTAACTACTTTTATTAACTTTAACTTCTTAATTAAGGCATCCCTTTTTTATATTAAAAAAAAGGCCTTTATAAATATTTTATAATCTTTTTATAATATTATAGCAGTACTTTTATAGATTACTTACTTATTTATAATTAAAATTTTTAAAGATATATACTAAAGGCAGGCTACTTACTTATTTATAGTTAAAACCCTCTTAACTTAAGGAATTAATACTAATAGCAACCTAGCATTTAAGTTATATCTAGGTCCTAAGGGTATATAACTACCTATAATCCCCTTTAATATAGCTATACTAGCCTTATAAGTGCCTTTAAAATTATAATTATTATAACTAATTATTAAGAATTATTTTATAAATATAGTTAAGTAATTACTATTTAACTACTTCCTTTCTTCTTCTTTATTATAGTAGTTTAATCTTTTAAAGAGTATATCTATAGGATTCTCTTTTTTTAAATAATACTTAATTATAAAATTATATAATAATAGCATTCTTAATTAAGCAACCTACTTAATTATTAACTTTTTCTTATTTATAAAGTAGCTATAGTTTAAGTAGTTTATAATAACTTATATTAAGTATTTTAAGTAGGCTATATAATATCTTTATATTATAAAGGCCTTTATAATAATAAGTATTTTAGTATTTAGTATTATATAGTAGTGCTTTATATTTAATAACTTTTATAAAAGGTATATAATAAGGTGCTAGTTATCTTTTTACTACTATATTAATATTATATTAATTATAAAGTTTAATATATTAATCTTAATATATAGTCTTACTATAAGATTAAAATATATTAATATAGGTTTTTTTAAGAACTTGTTTTATAGCTCTTTCAATATAGCTAGCTTACTAGTATTAAGCTTAAAGATTCTTTTATATTATCTTTTTATTTTATTTATAAAAAGTACTATAATCTTACTATAGTTCTTAATAAAATATTTATAAAATCTAGTAAAGCTTAAGAATAAGAAAATCTTTTTTATATTACTAAGCACTTATTACTATATTACTGCCTTAATATACTTATACTTTATATATACTTTATCTAGTTTAATTATAAACTTAAAATATAATATAAATATTATATTAAACTTACACTTCTATAAGTTTATATATAACCTATATATTTTTAATCTTTCTAGCATATTATTTATATACTATTTATACTTTTTTAAGTTATTACTATATATTTATTAAAGATTGCTTAATAATAAAAGTGGGGCTTGATTACCTAAGCCTATATAAATATTATATAAGCAAGAGGAATTGTATTATATAAGCAATAGGTATAACCATTATACTTATATAAACACTTAGGTTTAATATAACTATCCTGTTTTCCATCAAGGGCATTACTTCTTTATATAGTTTTTTATACCTTGATTATATAAGCTAATATTATGTAATCTATATTATTTAAAAGCTCTTTTCTTATGCTTTTAATTAGTTATTTTTTCTTAATAATATTTTTATTATATAAAAAGTTATAATAGAGTTTCGCCACTTGGATTTAGAGTTTAAAACTAGGCTTAATTTATAAAGGATCGAGATTGAAAAATTTTTCAATCTTGATCATTCGGCCTAATTATTCCTCCATTAGGCTAATTTATTTATCCAGTGGCTAAACTTTTATCCAATAGTTATAAGCTTTTTTAGTTAGACTTTTATAAGCTTTAATAGCCTCTTTTAAAGATTATATAGTAATTTTTTAGTTAGAATTTTTATATAAGCTTTAGAGAATATATTAAAAACCTTATTGTTATAAGGAAAAAAAGTTAAGTTAAAATATAGGAATTTAAACTTATTAATATAAAGGAATTTCAACCTTTTTTAGATAGGAATTTCAACCTATTATTAAAAGATAGGAATTTCAACCTATTATTAGGAAAAAATAGTAAAATAAAAACCTTAGAGGAAAAATCTTGAAAGCTAACAAGATTAAAAAACCTCTTATAATTATACTATTATTATTATTATATTATAATATATTATATTATATTATTCTAAATTTAATAAAGCCTTAAATTTATTAAATTTAGTAATAGAAAGGTCTTTAGTAAAGAAATCAGCTATATTATCTTCTGATTTAACATAAAATAATTATATTTTATTATTTTTTATATTTTCTCTAGTAAAATGATAAGAAATATCTATATATTTAGTTCTTTTATGAAATTCAGAATTTTCACTTATTTTAATAGCAGCTTTATTATCTATTAAAATAGGGGGAATTTTTATTTTATAATTAATATTTAAATTATTTATAAAATAAGAATATAAATTATTTAAATATATAGCTTCTTTAGAAGTTTCTTTTAAAGCTATATATTCAGACTTACAAGAGCTTAAAGCTATGGATTTTTAGTTAATAGAATTCCAGGTTATTAAATTATTATATAAATAAAAACAATAACATGTAGTAAAGCTTCTATTATTTAAATTAGCAGCTTAAGAAGCATCTGAAAATCCTTTAATAAAATATAAATAAGGATTTTTGCATTTATATTTTAATTTTAATAAAGGATATTTATTTAAATATTTCTAAATGCAATTTAAAGCTTTAATATAAGTATTATTAGGTTTTAATGCATATTTAAAACAATTTATAATATTAAAAGCTATATCTAGCCTTGTTTTTAAGGCTAGATATAATAAAGAGCCTATTTCTTTTTAATATTGTAAAATTATATTATTATTAGGGCTTTTAGAGGCTTTTCTTAATTTTAAACCTACTATATATAGTAAATTAAAATGCCCTAGACCTTCTTTATTATATTCTTTTATTTTATTAATAGTATATTTATTTTGGGATAAAGTTATAGTTTTTTCTTTTCTATTTATATAAAATCTTATTCCTAGGAAATCCTTAATTTCACCTAGGTCTTGTAATTTTATAAATTTTAATAAGCATTTTTTAATATAATTTATATTATTAATATTGGATCCAATAAATAATATATCATCTACATATATAACTAGTATTATATGTAGTTTTTTATTTATAAATATTCCTTTATTAAAAGGATTTATTATAAAATCTAAGCTTATTAAAATGTTAAAAAGAAAATTATACTAAAGCCTAGGGCTTTATTTAAGGCTGTATAACGCTTTTTTAAGCTTTGCTACTAATTGATAGTTATTATTATTATTATTATTTATATTATTATTATTATTATTATTTAAAATATAATTAGTATTATATTTTTTATTATAATTATTAATAATATATTCTTCCTAACCTAAGGGAATTTTCATATATATTTCTTTATTAATTTTAGTGTGTACAAAGGCATTTTTAATATCACATTGATTTATTATATAGTTATTAGAAATAGCTATTATTAATAGCATTCTAATAGCTTCTAGCCTAGCTGTATTAGCAAAGGTCTTGTTATAATCAAGATTTTGAATTTGCTTAAAACCTTAAATTACCCAATGTGATTTATATTTATATTTATAATTATTATTATTATTATTATTTTTAGGGTTTTTATTATTATTATTATTATTATTATTAATAATATTATTATTATTAATTTCTTTTATTTTATAAACCCAACAGCCACCTAAAGCTTCCCAGTCTTTAGGCAAATAGGTTATTTCCTAAGTTTCTTGATTTATTAATTCATTAATTTCTTCTTTTATAGAATTATTCTATTTAACACTATTAATATTATTAATAGCATTTTTATAAGAAGAAGGTTCTAAATTATCTTTATTATTTATAATATTATAAATATAATTTATATCTGGATATTCTTTATATTCTTTAAAATCTGCCTGTGGCCTAAAAGGGATATCCATAGAGATTTTGGCTTGGGAGGTATTAGGATTATTCATTTTATTTATAGTATTTTTATTAAGATTATTATTAATATTATTATTAATATTATTAAGGCTATTTAAAGCGCCTTCATTTAGCTTTAATGGGGTATTAAAATTAAATAAATTGGATTTATCTTGATTTTTTAAATAATTATTAGAATAATTAGCCTCAAAATTATTCTCTAAAATAGTTATATCCCTAGATATAGCTATTTTATATTTATAAAAATCCCAGATTTTATAGCTATTTTCTAAATAGCCTATAATAATGCCTTTAAAAGCCCTTGTTTTTAATTTATTTTCAGGCTTTTTATTTTTATAATAAATAATACTCCTAAAAACCTTAATATTTTCTAAATCTGAAATTTCTAAGGTTTTATTTTCTTTTAATTCTATAGGAGCCTTAAAATTAAGGCTAGAATAGGGAGTTCTATTATAAATATAAACAGCTGTTAATAGGGCTTCACCCTATAAATAATAAGGTAAATTTACTGTAAATAAAATAGTTCTTATTTTATTTAATAAAGTCTTATTTATTCTTTTAACAGCACTATTCAGCTTAGGAATATAAATAGGGCTATTATTATAAATAATACCATTATTTAAGCAAAAATCTCTTATAGGGTAAATATATTCCTTAGCATTATCTAAAAATATTTCTTTTATTTTATAACCTTTATTATTATTTTTAACTAAATTTTTATATTCTTTAAATTTAATTAAAGCTTTATGTTTATTTTTAATTAAATAAACTGTTAAAAATCTTATTGATTTATCTAAAAAGGTTATAAAAAAGGTATAATTATTATAAGTTGGGATTTTTATAGGTCCCTATATATCTATATATATTTTATCTAGATAATTATATTTATTTTTATTCATTTTCTTATTTATCTTATTAGTTAATTTTCCTTTTAAACAATACTTATATTGTTTTATTTTAATAATATTATTTTTATTAAAATTATAAGCTTTATTAAACTTTTTAATAAGTTTTAATAAAGCTTTATAATTTAAATATGCTAATCTTAAATGCTATAAATATAAATTTAATTTAATAGATTTATTATTATTATTATTATTAATAACATTTATATAGACAGCATTATTAGGCTTTTTAATTATAATAGGAATATTATATAAGTTATTATTTTTAATTCCTTAAGTAATTATTTCGCCTTTATTATTTATTAAAAATATAGATTTTAAGGTTATAAATATAAATAGATTAATAAAATAAGATTAAGATATAATATTAATTCCTAATTCTGGAATATAATAACAATTTTTTAATAAATAAGGTTTTTTATTATTTAAAAAATAAATAATTAAATCACCTAATCCTTTAACTTTTAAAGAAGAAGCCTGACCCTATTTAACAATTTTATTTATTGTTTGATAATTAATAAGGTTATCCTTATTAGTTATAATATGCCTAGTGGCACCTGTATTATAAATAAAATTAGTTATATTATTATATTATAATTTTTATAAGGGTTATAATTTACCTTTTTATTATTTTTAATAAATTTATATAAAATAGGTAAATATTCAGTTAAAGGTCTTATATTATTGTTATTATTTTTCTTATTGTTATTATTAGAAGTTATATTTAATACCTCAATTTTAGAGCAATTATGCTCAAATTCATAATCCATATCGATATTATTATCGATATAACAGTCATTATTAATATTTATATCCTTATCAAGGTCCAATTTAAAAATAAGGTTGTAATTTTCTTTAATATCTTTTAGCTTATTATTATTATTATTATTAATAAAATAAGCTTCTTTATTATTTTTATTTTAATTTTCTTGATTTTTATTATTTTTATTAGGATTTTTTTAATTTTTAGGGGCCTTATTAGGATGTAAAAAATAACAATCTTTTTCAAAGTGGCTTGGAAGCTTGCAGTATTTGCATTTAACTGCTATTTTATTTTTCTTCCAAGGCTTTTTATTATTATAATATTTTTTATTATTATTATTTTTAATAACCTTTTTATTATTATTATTATTATTATTATTTTTATTATTAGTTATATAGTAATTTTCTTCAGGCTCTTTATATCTTTTAGATTTATTTAATAAGCTAGAAATTATAGATTCTAGGTTATAGATATTAAGGTTATTTCTTAAAGCCTGAGAAACACTAATAACATAGGATTTATAAGATTTATTAAGATTGTTTAAAATCCAAGCTATTATTATAATTTCAGGAATAATAATATTCCTAGAAATTAATTCTTTAGTTAATTCTTTAATTTTATTTAAATAAATTTCTATATTAAGAAATTTATCTAAGGAAATATTAAATAATTCCTTTATAATTAAAAAATTAAAAGTAAATCCTAAAGAATTATAAAGATTTCTTAAAGCATCCCAAGCTTCTTTAGCGTTTTTAGTGTATTTTATTTATAATAAAGGTCTATTAAAAAGCCTAAGCCTAATATTAGCTAGGGCCTTATTGGATTTATTATTTTCTGAATTTTTAATAGCGGAAAATAATTTTTCCTTTATTAAAAAGGATTCCATCCTTAAGGCCTAAGTTAGATAATTTTCAGAGCCTTTAAGCTTTAGGATATCTTCTTTATCTTTGCCCATTATTATTATATAATATTATATAATAATAATAAATAATAATAGCTTTATAATAATAATATAATATAATATAATTTTTTTTTTTTTTTATTTAAAGATTGTTATTTTTTTTTTTTTTTTTTTATTATATTATTTTTTATAATTTTTTCAGTCAAATTCAGTCGAACTTGGATTCGGTTAAATTCGGTTAAGATCGGTTATTATTAGTATAGGGTAGTTATATTAATATTATATAACTTATAATAATATAAGTTATATAAGCCAGGCTTATAACCTGTTAAAGATTGCTTAGTAATAAAAGTAGGGCTTGATTACTTAAGCCTATATAAATATTATATAAGCAAGAGGAATTGTATTATATAAGCAAGAGGTATAACCATTATACTTATATAAGCACTTAGGTTTAATATAACTATCCTGTTTTCTATTAAGGGCATTACTTCTTTATATAGTTTTTTATACCTTGATTATATAAGCTAATATTATATAATCTATATTATTTAAAAGCTCTTTTCTTATGCTTTTAATTAGTTATTTTTTCTTAATAATATTTTTATTATATAAAAAGTTATAATAAAGTTTCGCCACTTAGATTTAGAGTTTAAAACTAGGCCTAATTTATAAGGGATCGAGATTAAAAAATTTTTCAATCTCAATCATTCAGCCTAATTATTCCTCTATCAGGCTAATTCATCTATCCAGTGGCTAAACTTTTATCCAATAGTTATAAGCTTTTTTAGTTAGACTTTTATAAGCTTTAACAATATTAAGATATTATTTAAATATATAATATAAAAATAGTCTATATAGCTTATTAATATATTATTAATATAGCTTTAAAATATAATTAAAGTATTTATTAGCTTAAAAAGTAGTACTTAATATTTAAAGTAGCTATAGTAATAATAAAATACTATCTTTTACTTATCTTTTTTATAAATATATAGCTAGTAATATATATCTTTTAAATTAAGCTTTATATATACCTTAATGCTTTAAAGCTAATCTATAATCTTATATATTAATAAAATAAATATATAGTTTTTTTAAGTTATTTAGTTAATTTTATAATAATTAATATATAGTCTTAACTTACCTTCTTTTTTAAATATAAATAATACTAAAGCACTTGCTAGGCTATTTAATCTCTTAATCTAACCTCTTGCTAAAGCTATTTAAATATAATTATAAAGAACCTCTAGCTTAGTCTTTACTAAAGAGTAAATAAGTCTTTATAGTAGCTTTATATTTAGCTTTAAGTTTATTAAGTATATTAATCTTTTTAAAAATACTAGCTTTATAGCCTCTTTTTTTAAAAATACCTTTATATACTTTTAATACTTAAGTAGCAGCTCTTTTATTAATTAATTATTATAAGTCTTTAGCTTATTCTAGTCTAGGCTTAAGTTAAGGCACTTTTTTACTATATTAATAATAATTATCTTAATCTTTACTTTTTTATATTATTTTTTAACTTGCTTTTATAATATTATTAACTTAAGGGTCTCTTTTATTAACTTAAAGTATTATTTCTTTTTTTTAAGCTATAATTAAGTTTATTATCTTAAACTATAGGCTGCTTAAAATAGTATTATTTATTATCTTTATAATTATAAAAAGAATTAAAAACCTTTTAGTTACTTTTTAATTATTAACTAGCTTTATAATAATTAATACCTTTCTTAAGATTTATATATTTAAGCTTAAGAACTCTTTAATTACTTTATTACTATAAAGCAGGATTTTTATCCCTTTTAGTAATAGCTTTTTATTTAATATATTTAAGTTACTCTTAAAGTCTAGTATAATCCTTACTTTTCTTTAACTATAACCTAGCTATAACTTTATAAATCTTATTATTAATATTCCTCTTTTTATAATCTTTATTATTAATTTAATATCTTTATCTTTAATAATACTAAAGTCTTTATCTTAAGCTTTTTTAATTATTAATACTATATTAACTTTTATAAATATATAAACTAGGTTACTATACCTTTTTATAGTATATAAGTTACTTTTATACTTTATATAATCTTTTACTTTATAATAATATTATAAATAAACTCCTTTATACTTTTAATACTTTAGCAATATAAATTATATTCTTTTCCTTATTTTTAAAAATATTAAAAGATTATTATTAACTTTTTACTAAGTTTTTTTTTTATATCCTTAATTTATAATAATTAATAATTTAAAATAATTACTTATACTTTATTATTACTTTTTTTACTATAGGCTGGCTTTAAGCCTGTATTATTACTTATTATTACTTTAGCTTTTATATTTATATTATAAAGCTCTTGCTATATAGTAAATAATTTAATATTAATTAAGTTCTTTTTAATTTAAAAGTTATATTTATTAATTACTTAAAAAATCTTAAATATATTTAGTATTTTCTTAAGGATTTTATTAATAAAGGTTTTAAAATATAAAAAAAATCTTAAAAAGGTTTTATAATCTTATTAATAAAAGGTATTTAGCTTTATTATTATCTTTAAGGCATAGGTGCCTCTTTTTATAATATTATCTTTATATTACTTAAAGTATTAATTATATATAATTTAATTAAATACCTTTTTATACTCTTAATTAAAGTAAAAGGTTTATTATAGCTTTATATTACTTTTTAAATAATTATTTATATATTAAACTTTATAAGCTTTATTATTAAACTTATCTTTATTAAGCTAGAAATACTTTTTAAAGTTTATAATATATATTTAAAGTTTTATTTATAACTTCTTTTTAAACTTTAAGTTAAGTAGCTAGAGCTTAATTTATATTAAGCTATAAGTTTACTTTTTTTTAGGTTTTTTTTAGGTTATAAAGATAAGTTTAAGGTTTAAAGCTTTTTTACTTTAATTTAATATAAAATACTTAATTATTTTATACTTTTTTTATTAATTTACTATTTTTAAGGTAAGGGCTTATAGCTTTAAAAAAGATAAATTATTATACTCTTTTATCTTTATAAGCTAGGGTTCTTTAACTATAATATTTTTATTTTAAAAAGTAATACTCTTAAATTCTAGCTATATATTTATTAATTTTTTATTAATAGTTTATATAAATAGTATACTTAAGTTTTTTACTATCTTGCCTTTAATAATCCCCTTGCCTTTATAAAGGTAAAGAGATTAATTTATTAAAGATAAAGGTTATAAAAAAGAGTAAAAAGATATAAAATATAATAAATAGTATATAATTATTAACTTTTTATAAAATAACTATAAAGCTATTATTAAATATAAAGGTAGTATAATAATTATATTAATCTTTAACCTCTTTTTAGCTTTTTATTTAATTAATTAGCCTTTTATAAATATATTTCTTTTTTTAGCTTAAGACTAAGGGCTTAAGGCTAGGGTTTCTCCTTACTAGGGCATAGGACCTATACTGCTATCTTACTGCAGTCTTGATTGTCCCTTAACAACCTGCTATACTAGACTGGATATATATCTTAAAACTATTAGTTAATGCTATTTACTATACCTATCTTTATAGTATAGAAATGCATTAATAGCATTAATAAAGGCTAAATGGTTATTAACCTTTACTATCTTAATAATATTACTATTCTTAATATATACCCTTTGCCTTGCTAAAAGGACTTTATTAATGCACTTTATAAAGCTTAATATATCTTAATTATTAATGCCTGCTTGTTTTTTTATTAATTTTTAATCTATTTTAATTACTATAATAAGTTAACCTTTATTACTTACTATAGCCTTAAATAACTTAATATTATCTTAATAAGCTTTTAAAACTTATTACTTTATATATAATACTAGATTAATGCTAAATTATACCTTTTTTACTATTTTATAAAAGTTTATATTAATAATATAATTATCTTCTTATTTATAGTTAAAGAATACTTTTTTTATTTATATTAACTTTTTTTATTATTTAATTATAAAGGCCTTTACCTTTTTTTAAAAAAATGCTTTATTAAGTATAAGTTAGTAGTCTTTTTAGGCTATAAGGTTAATAATAAAGGTTCCTTACTTACTACTAGTTAAGTTAATACTCTTTATAAATAATTCTTTTTATATACCCTTAAATAAATTAAGAAATATTGTATTACTATAAACTAGATTTATAACTATATATTTATATATACTTAAAAAGTAGTATTATTACTGGCTAAAAAGATATCCTTACTAGTTAATATATTTAAAACTAGCTAGCTATTTATTAAAGCTAAATATTATTATTATATTGCTAAAACCCTAGTGCTAGATAAGCAGTCTATAAGGCAGGCTTTCTACTTACTATAAGATAATTTACTTTATTATTTAATATTAAAACTAGTTTACTATAATAAATAATAATAATTATTTATAAAGATTAATGCCTTTAAAAAATATAGCTTTAGCACTATTTTATTTTATTACTATAGTACTTTTAACCTTGCTTAACTACTTACTACCTTAAATAAATCCTTTATTAACTATATTAACTTTTAAAGCAAGCTCTTAGGCCTTGTTAAGTATAATTACTAGCTTATTAAATTAAAATTAGCCTGTTTAATATAGATAGTAGTAAAGAATAAACCTTTTTTTTATAATGCACTTTAGCCTATAATTATCTTTATTAATTATATAACCCTTAAGCTTATTATTTAGTAAAAATCCTTTTTAATATTAAATATTATTAAGATAAACCTTTATATTATTAATATAAGTATTTTTTTATTATAATACTACTTGCTTATCTTTTATATCTTAAGATAACTAAATGTTTTTCTTAATGCCTTATCTTACTTACTATATATTAATAATAATTAATAACAAGCTATAGTATAGAATAATAATTATCTTTAGTAAATCCTTGCTTTATTTAACCTTGCTTTCTTAATAATAAAGATTATTACTTAACTAGAATTTTATTAATAATTTATTAATAGGTATATTAGTAATAGTAAATACTTTAAGCTTATTAACTAAATTCAGGCCTGCAATTCTATAGTTAATAATACTAGCATTTACTTATATTAAGGTCTTGCCTTTAAACTACAGCTTAATAATATACTGCTTTATATTGCCTATAATAGCACTTACTGTCTTTATATTTTTAATATAATAATATATATAATTATTAATATAGCTTATAATCTATAGTATTTTAATAAAGCTTATATATATTATAAACTAAATATATTTATATTTTTTAATATATAGTAGTAAATATATACCTATATTTATTACTATACCTGCGCTACCTTTAGATAAATATAATAACTAGAATTAAGTAACCTTAACCTTATTGCCCTGCCTATCTTACTATATAAGACTTAATACCTTAATTTTATATCCTTTTTACTACCTGCTTTAATTATTAATATTATATTTAAGCAACCTAGATTTAATAAATTTAATATTATTCTTAATATTACCTATAAATCCTTAAAGAAATATAGCATACTACCTAGCTATTCTATATACCTAGTATTAACCTAGGCTAAAGTAGTTATTGCTTTTTAGCTTCTTGCTAATTAAGGCATTCTATTTATAATTATTTTTAACTATAACTAATACTAAACTAGCGATTTTTAAATTAAAGTCTTTTACCTTTTAAAAACTTATTTTATTATAATAATAGCCTGGTATTTAATTAGTAATAGCTAATTTAAATTAATAAATACTATTATTAAAGTAGCTATTTATTATTATTTTTTTATTATCCTTAATAGCTATTAACTATTAATATTACCTACTATCTAGTTTTTATTAAATAATATATTTATTAATATTATTAACTATTTACTTAATAAACTAATTACTAGCTTTAAGCCTTTAATACTATTAATAATCTTTAAGGATATATTAATGCCCTTTTTATTTATTAATAACTAACTATTTTTTAACTTTTTATACTCTTTTTATTAATATAAAGCCTAGCTTATTATTAACTTTATTAATATATAGTATAAGTATTACTTTAATTAATAATATTATTAATATAACTTTTAAAAAGGATATTATATTTATTTATACCTTTACTATAGCTATAAACTCTTTAGCTAGTCTTAAAAATTTAGTTAATAAAAAGTTAGCTTATTAATAATTTAGTAAAAGGTAAATCCTTATGCCTTTAAGCTTAACTTACCCCTTTACTAAAGAATTCACTTAGTTATATCTATTATATAGCTTAAGCTTATACTTAATAATAATAATTTTTTTAATTAATTATTATATAATGTTATTTAAGTATTAATATTAAAAAGAGATAATAAAGAGTAGTAATTATTTAAGATTAATTAGTTATTTATTAAAAAAATTAATAATAACTACCTTTAATGTTTAGTATACTAATTAAGTTAAGATACTTAATATAATAAATAGTATAATAAAGACTTATTAATTATTAATACTTAAGAGTTAATATAAGAATTTAATAATTACTAGTTAATTTACTAATATAGCGTTTAGCAGCTATATACAGCCAGGCATTAATAACTATCTTTATAAATGCCTGCTAATTGCCTAGAGTATTATATATTAAGGTAGTGATATAGTTATATTGATTTTTTTTTTATAAATTTATATTTATTATAATTTCTATACCTCTTTCTTTTTTTTTATCTTTTTTATTATTACTACTTTTATACTTTACTCCCTTACCCTCTTAATATTAATCTTCTTATATTATAATATTATAGTAATTATTAACTATATTACTATATATCTAACTTAATATATTAACATATACCCTTAGCCTAGTATACTATTACTATTTATTAAATTATTTAATATTAATATTATTATTATTTATAAATAGTATTTTTAAGCTATATAGGCTATTTAAGCTTATTAATATTAAGTAATTAATATAATAACTATAAAATAATATAAATATAAAGAACTTTTTATAAATTATTATTTTATTATAAAAAGCACTATTTTAAAGGCCTTTAATAATTATTACCTTTATAAAAGCTATTATATATAGCCTACTTAAGTAAAATATATATTTATTTATATATTATATCTTAAGATAGTAAAATTAAATATATATATATTATTATTATTTTACTTACTTTAGCTAGATAATTTTAAGGCTGTATATTATTAATATTACTTACTTATACTTATTAATAAATAATATAAATAAAATATTAATACCCTAGCTACTACTTTAATAACTTTACTCTTATTCCCTGCAAGTACTGCAATCTCTTTAAGATCTAGTAATAAGTACTTTATTCTATAGGCCTTAGTTATTTATTACTTAATCCCTTATCCTTTATAGCTATTAATAATAACTATTAATAACTTTATATCTAGTACCTTACTAACCTTTATATTACCTATACCTGGCTATAATAACTCTATACCCTCTAGCTCCTTGCCTAGTATTAGCTATAATAGCCCTGCCCTTTAGTAAGGCTATTTACTAAAGGATATTAATATATATATTTATATTGCTATAATAATAAAATATACTATATTTTATTAAATTATTAATAAAAATTATAATAAAATATTATTAATACTTTATAATATAGATAATAAAGTAATATTAATAATAACTACTTAAGTTAATAATAAAAGGGATATCTTTATTATTATTAATAAAAGATTTATATTAATTATTAATTACTTTATTATATAATAACCTGCTGTTACTTATTAATAAATATAATTACTATAGATAGTGATTTTTTTAAAAGGGGGTAATTATTATAATAAAGTAATATAGGTGATTAGTTAGCAAGTGACCTTATTAATTAGCAAGGGATTTCCCCCTTAAGATAAAAAAAGCAAGCCTTTTTATCCTTATTTCTTATCTTCTTATAATATTAATACTATTATTAATTAATAAACTCCTAGCCAATAGCCTTATACCTCTTACTTATATTAACTATTTACCCTGCATTAATTATATTAACCTTTCTTTTAAAGCTTAAGCTTGCTTTTTATTATTAAATAATAAGCTAGCTACTCTTAATAATAATATTACCTCTTTATAAGCTAATTACCTATCTCCTCCCTTTATAACTATACTATAGCTATACCTTCTTTAACCTTTAAGTAATTACTTAACTATAATAAATAAAGCTATTATTTTTATTAATATATCTAGAGTGCCCTCTCTTTTTACTTTTTTTACTACCTTTCTTACCCCTCTTTTTACTATACTATTTATATTACTTAATATTTAAACTCTTACCCCTTTATTAATACCTTTATTAGGGATGTGATGATATCCCCACTTTTATAGTCTCTATATAGTATAGGCACATAGTGCTAATACTATATATATACTATATCTTAATAAATAGCACTAGCTAGTATAATAATAATAAGACAAGCTTATCCTAATTATTATCTTAAGACCTACTATTTAATAATAATTTTATATTATTTACAATAACTATATATATACCCTTAAGTTCTGCTAGTCTGCCTAGCTTTACTAATTAAGTCTTATAAACTATCTACTCTTTACCCTTTTCTTTTATTTTATTTTCTTATTTTAGTTATTTTATAACTATCTACTTACTCCTTTTTTTTTTATATTTATAATATACTTATTTAGTTTTTTCTTTCCTTTATTTATAATTTTCTTTTATTAGTTTATAATAATAGACTAACTATACCAGGATTAACTATACTAGCTAACTATATAAATCTCCCTCTTTGCCTAAACAGGCTACTACTATATTAATAAACTTATAAAGGCTGACTTTATTATTATTTAATAATTCTAAATAAATAATATTATTAACCTTATACCTTACTTATTAAAATAGGTAGATAGGTATTTAGCTTAAAGGATATTTTAAGCTGCTTTATAGCACTAGCAGCAGCTAGTGCTATAGTAATACAGGCCTAATGCATTAGTTGTAGAACTTAACTGCTTGTAAGTAGTTAATACTATTAATAAGTTAAGACCTGTATATAATCTAGTAATTATTAATAATGCCTTAGTCTTATTATTAACTAAGCAACTAGAGCCTATAATAATATTATATATTAATAATAATTAAATATAATATAAGATTATTAATTAAATATAAGGAAATAATAATTAAGTATAAGTTATTAATAAGTAAATATAAGGCTATAATAATTAAATACAAGAGGATATAAATAACTAAATACAAGCTGCTGCAGACTAGTTATAAATACTAGTCTAAATACAAGATTACCCCTTCTTAATATTAATATTAAGTTTAATACATTATTTATTAATAATGCTAAGCAAGTGCGCTTATACTATCTTTACTTAAACTAAACTACTAGCACCTTTTTTACTATACTTTTTATTATTAATAGCTATATATAGGTCTATAAGTATTTAAGTTTATTTTCTTAAACCTTTTTATTTATTTAAACTTCCTTTTATAATCCTTTATTTTATTAATACTTAAATATATCTTATCTTTATAGGCAGTCTAGTAGTTAATATATTGTCTTATTTAAATCTCTTATATAATAAAGTAGCAACCTTATTACCTTTACTTATTACAACCCTGCTAGTAGCCAACCTGCTATTAAGAATACCTAGTATAAAAGAGGATAGTAATATACTACCTGCTTAAGCAAACCTAAAGGTAATACTATTAAATACCTAATTTAACTATCTATTTAGTTATTTAATGCAGGCCTAGCGCAACTGCCCTTACTAACTAAAAAGTCTTTATAACTACTAAAAAATTACCTATATTAAGTTCTTTAATCTAAAAGTAGTTAATAAAATAGTTAGTAGTAATGCTATTATATAAAACAATATTAATTAATTTATTAAGAGTATTTATAATAATATAATTATTAATAAATATATAAAGTATATTTATATTAATTTATTATAGCTACTTTATAAGATTGCTCTTTATTAATAGGTAGTATTATTACTACCTTAAGAAAAGGAGGCTATTAAGGGCTTTATTAATACCTAGATTAATATACTATATTATTAATTTTATTTAGATTAAGTTAATATTATTTATACTCTTTCTTAATAATAGTATATAGATAAGAACTGCTAGAATAAAGAGGATATTTATCTTTAAGCTATAAAATTCTTTTATCTAGTACAAGCAGCTGGTTTTATTACTATAGGATAGTAATTAATATAGCTATACCTATATATTAGCCCTAGCTTATAAAAATTAGTATTTAAGCTATATTAGTTAATAATAAAGATTAAATATATTAAATACTTATATAAAAAGTAATAAGCTTAATATATACTCTTAATTAGTAGTATTATAGATAGATATATTCTATTTAATATATATATGCTGCATTAATAATAGGTATTATTACTAGGCCTCCTTGCTATATTATATATTATAAAAGATGACCCCTTTACTACCTACTTTAGTTAATATTATAATAATATATACTAAAATAGTGGCCTAGTTAATTAATAGTCCTTTAGATATAATATAATAAGCAGCATTAGTTAATTCTATCTATACTACCTATAGTTTAATAAATATAGAGCCTAAGGTGCTTTTTAAAGCAGGAACCAGGCTTAACTAAACTAATAATAAGGGCGAGGATATTATAATATATATTATAAGACTTACTAGCGTAATAGTTAGTTTTAGCAAAAACAACCCTGTCTAAATAATTAATAATATTATTATTAATAATTTAAGTTTATAAGTAATATAAATACTATAGATAATATAGATAATATTTATATTAATGTAGATAATTAAGATATTAGAAAGGTTAAGATTAACCTTAAGGCTTAAGGGTATTAAGTTATTAAGGAATTTAAAGATTTAGACTATAAAGACTTATATATAGCTTAAAATTAATTCTAGTTATACTATATTTATTCCCTTACTATAATGCCTTAATATAAATTAAATAGACTAGTTAGGTTTATCTTATTATTTAAACCTTACTATAGATAAGATACTACCTTTAGGCAGTAATATTATATATACTATAAATATAGTTAAGCCTTTTTATTAAAGTTTACCTTAATAACTTATATATTCTTTAATATATATTATTAATAGTAATTACTTAGCTTTATAATAAATAGATTATCTTTAATAAATAAAGCTGGCTTATTAATGGCTAATAATGACTTATTAATAGTATTATTATTATTATATTTCTATAATAATTAAGTTATTAAAGCACAGCCTATAGCTAGAATTAACTAACTTATTAAATATACCTATACTAAGGTAGATATTAAATTTAATTTAACTAGACCTATTACTATAGCAGTTATTAATACTAGCTATTTTAATATAATAATTAATAAGGACTAGCTATATTATTACTTTATTAATATATAATTCTTTACCCTTAACAAGCTAAATTAAATAAATATAGTAGATAGCCTAGTTGTTATAATTATTAAGGCATGCTTTAACTTTTATATAATAGTATAGAAGAATAATATATTAATATATATTTATTTCTATATAAAGGTATAGGTTAAGAAGAATCTTAAACTTAATATATTTATTAAGAATAATTTTATATACTAATATAGCCTAGATTTAATATTAATAAAGGATAGTTTATATATATAGTCTGTATATAGTGCTAGAGTGTATATATATATTAAATAAAAACTATATCTTGTTTATTAATAGGTTATTATAGCTAAGATAATAATAGTGCCTTTATAAAGCTTGGCTAAGGTAGTAGTATATTATAAAAAACTTAAGAAGTATAACCTATATAATATACTATATATATACTACTTTACCTTAAAGATACTAGGTTTAATTAACTATATCTATACCTTAGATATACTAAAAGTAATACAGGAATAAAGCTAGGTACTTGCTATTAACCTATTAGATATACTTATAGTGTTTTACTATAAGTAGAGGGCTAGTTTACTAATAGATTATAATAGCAATAGCTACTTGGTAATAATAGATAATTAAGTATAAGTAATATAAAAGTATATAAATAGTTAATTTAATATAGATTTAAATAATAATAAAGTACTTTAATCTATCCTAGCTATAATAAATAACTAACTTTATTAAATGCAATGCAAGTCTATACTAGGTGATTATACCTTGCTAAATAAACAAGAGGCTATAAAAAAACTTATAAATATAAAGGAATATATATTAATTAATAGCATGTATATTTATAATAAATACCTTAATTAGGCTGATTAAATCTGGCAGATTGTAGAAAAATATAATATATAGTATAACTAAGGTATTATCCCCTTTTTTAAAAATAAAAAAATAAAGATTAACCTAGTAAAAAATTAATAAAGCTAAAAAACCTTTATATAACTATATTTACTTAAGATTAAGGATAAAAAGTTCTTTAATATAACTATAAATGCCTTACATACTTAAGGCTGTATTAGCTAGATAAAATAGCTAACCTTATTTAGCTATCTAGTATTTATAGTTTAGTGTATAATTAAAGGCATTAAGAAAGGTTATATAGTAGTTAACTTATAATTATTAAATAAATTAATAATTCTTAATATATACCTTATTTTATTATAAGAAGATATTATTGCCTCCCTTTATAATAAGAGATATATTACTATCTTAAATATATCTACCTTTTTCTATTAGCTATTAATATACTTAAAGCATAAAGACTAAATAGTTCTTATTAATCTATAGGGACTAAAGATGTTATATATTATTATTATAGGTTATAAGAACTTACTACTATTTATGTAATGGTTTATAGATTAAAAACTATACCTATACTACTACTTTATACAAGCCTATATTAATAATATAGTTATCTTAAGTAATACTTTTAAAAAGCATTATTAATACTTATACTAAATATTTACTTTATTTACTTAACTCTATCTAGCTATATCCTTATTTAAGACATTTTATATATATTTATTAATATAGTTATTAAGATTTAAAGTTAATGCCCTTAGTTTATTTACTATATAAAAATGCATTAATAATATTGCTAAAATATAAATGCTAATTAACCTAGCAGACTTAAAGATATACCTAAGAATGGCTATATTCTTGTAAAGATTTATTTTTTAATTTTAATATAAAGCAGCTTTATTAAAAAAATATAAAATAAAGCTATTAATATAGCTATAAAAAGATAGATAGTAAATAACTAATATTAATAAAAAGGCTTATTATTTTAAACTATAAAAAATAATATTTAAACCTTTAGTAGTAAAAAGAGAGGCTTTTATAATATTGCAAGAATAATTAACCATAGACCTTTAGCTTTATTATTATAACCTTGCTTAATTAATATTCTTTAAGCTAGATATTAATAAGAGAGGTATAGGCTTGTTTATATTTTATTTAAAAGGCAATAAGTAGCTTCCCCTTAAGGTGCTGTAAAATAAAATATAACCTATCTTTTTCTTTAATTACTTACTTACTTTAGTAAAGATAAGATATAAGTTAATAAAGCTAGAGGTAGTGTATTTAGTATAGGCCTGCTGTAAACTATATACTTTAGTACAGTCTTATTAATAACTAGTTAAGATATTAATAAATTATTAAGTTATTAAAGGTATAGTAGCTTATATTATTATATTAACCTTAGATCTAGTGAAAGTTAATTAATACTTGATAATAGTATTTATTTATTTTAGTTAATATTAGCTAGATATGTATTATATTTTTAATAAGATAAACTTAATACTAGACACTTTATTAAGACTGCTTGCTAAACTACTGGCTATAGCCTAGTTACTAGATAAGAGTGAGTTAGATAATATCTAGATTGATGATATTTATTTTATTACTATAGTTTTATTAATTAATAACTCCTTTTAATAAAAAATCCAGGATAAGTATAAAGAGGATTATTATTTTAATATTATTATTAATATATTAGATAAAAATGCTGTTAAGCTTATATATAAAAATACTAGGTGTTAAGATAGACTTATTTATACTTTATTTATATATTAAGATAGACTTATTTATTAATGCAATATAGAGGACTAGAAATTCTTATATATACTATAGAACTGCATTAAGGATGTCTTGTAGATAGCCTATAATAATTAATTTTATACAGGCCTGTATAAAACTATTATAGCTTTTAATAGCCTTAGCATTTTGTAGATAGTAAAGATTATTAAGGAATATATTGCTTATTATTTATAATACTTTATAAATTATATAGATATATAAAAACTTATTAAAGAACTTTAATTAATATAGAGCCAGGCCTAGCTATACTATATAGTTATAATAGATTTTATTATTAATCTTTTATTAAAAGCCTTATAATTATTCTAAAAACTACTTAATTATCTTTATAATTTTAATACTATAATAATAACTATTTATAAATAGTTAAGAAAGTTTATCCTTATTCCTAGCTTTATGCAATATATAGCTAAATAGTAGGCTGCTATATACCTTTAGGTATTATTGTTATATAATTAAGGCATCCTTTATATTATTATTAATAATAAAGATAGAAAATTTATATCTAACTTTTAGCAAGCCTTATTTACTGCCCTTAGTATTAAGCTAGTGATAAGTATAAGCTACTACCTGTAAATAGACAGGATATTAAAGAAGAAAAACTAGATAGTTAAAATTACTATATAGTTCTATACTGCAATATTTAATATCCCCTGGCTAAAGATAATCCCTGCTTTATAATTTATACTAAATAATGCCTATAGTATACTTATTAAGCATACCTTAAATAAATTAATATTAAGGTTTAAGCTATTAGGTATAATTAACTTAATTAAGCCTGACTGTTGCCTAGACTAAAATGCATTAAACACCCTTAGATAATTATATATTAAGGATGTAAAGTACTTAATAAAGAAAGCTATTATAAATACTAAATATTTTTATAATAAATACTATAGATTAATAAAGTTTAAACTAAGAGATAAGGTTTATTTATATTTATATAGAGGATATAACTTACTTAAAAAACCCTTGTAAAAATAGTCTTAATAAAGGGCAGGCTTATTTAAAATACTTAAAAAAATTAGTTTATTAATATATAGACTTAAGCTGCTATTAAAATAGTATATTTATAATATAATATTAATAGTGCACCTTTACTTTAGTCCTATAAATATTAATCTTTATAACTAATAACAGCCCCTGCTAAAGGCTATTGTAGTAGATAGTAAAATATATTAAGAAGTAGATAAACTAGTATAATAAAGACTTAATAAATAAGGTTGTTACCTATAGATTAAATATTTAGTATAGTAAAAAAATTATAGTCTAGAAAATAATTAATAACTAAAAAGAAAAGAACTTTTTTAAATAGTAAAAGACTTAGTATAATAATTTAAGTTAACTAAACTAACTATATACCTTTACCTATATATAGCTAAAACTATAATAATTAATACAGTCTTAAAGATAAATATATAAGTAGTTTTACTAGCTAGGAGAGCCCTGCCTGCGCTAGCTATTACTATTAATAAACTAACTGCCAACTTAAGTAATATAGCTACCAGTTTATAATAGCATTTTAGCCTTAAGCACTACTAGTTAACTATAAAATCTATAGATAAAATAATATTAAAACTTTTCTTCCTTTTCTTTATATTATTAGCTCTTACTATCTTAAGTTTATAGCTTTTAATACTGCTTGTACTTTATCTCTTAAACATGCTTTAATATAGACAACCTATTAAAAACCTAATTATAAGGGGCACTTTATATATACTATAAAGTAATATTAAGTTAAATAATAAATTTAAAAAACTAAAGAAAGGCTATTAAGGATAAAATGCTATAAATATTGTAACTTTATTATAAAAAGATAAAATAGCTTACTATAAGGTCTTGGTTAAAGGTGTTTTTTAAATAATTAGTGTTAATTATACTAACTATCTTCTATATTATTTTATATATATTAAAAAATATATTTAAATTAAGGTCCTTAAAGTAATAATATAGTTATTTTAGGGTAGATATTATAATATTATATAGAAAGTTAAATAATTAGTATAATAGACTGACTTTATAAGCTGTTTTTATATCCTGAATATATTAAGTGTTATTGCTGTTATTGCTGTAAAATAAATATGAAAAATAGAGATAGATAGTATAGATTTTATTATAATATTATTATTAAGATATAAGGTTTTTAAATTTGCCTACCTTTTAATACTATACTTTAAATTATACCTAGATAATAAAATTATATTAATAAACTAAGTCTAGCCTGCCTTATTAATAATATTAACTAGTAAGGAACTATTAATAATAGTAGATAGTAAAGAAATAATGATTGTAGATGTAATTATAATGCTAGAACTAAATACATTAGTAGTAGATAAATTAAATACCTTTAAGCTAAATAATAAAAGTAAGAATATTATAACCTTAAAGCTTATTGCAATAACTATAGATAATAATTATTAAAATATAGCTAGTTTAATGTTAATCTACTAGTAATATAAGGCGCTAGGTATATAGCGCTAAACTATACTACCCCCTCCCCTAGTAATAGTAATAATAAAAATAATAATTACTTATAATAAAGTGCTGTAATATATAGGTGATATTATTAAGAGTATCTATATATAAAAGTAGAATGATAAACTTAATAAAGCACTAGATGCTATTTTAATAGAATAAATTATTAAGGTCCTTCCTTAAGAATATAAAGCTTGGATAGAAGGATAGGCTATATAAGTAAACAAGCTATATATTAATATATAGTTAATAAAAGTAATTGCTAACTTAATAGTTTATAAATAGACTTATATAGAGGAGACTCTTAGACTAGCTTTATAGTTAGAGATAGGGCTGTTGGATAATATTATTTAAGATTTAAAAAAAATAGTTATAACTAACAAGTTGTCTGTATAGGCTTTAAGACAATATATTTATATTATTACTAACTAGCTGTAAAGCTATACTAAATATATAAAAGTATAATGCATTAAACTTAATTACTACATTTTAAAAAGAATGGACTATATAACCTTATTAATAAACAATAATATATTATTAATTATCTTATGCCTAGATAATATAAAAGCTATAGTAAGTAGTTTAAAAAGGTTGTATAGAACTGCTTTTAATAATAATAATAGTTAATTTAATAATAAAGATACTATTTAGCTTAATAATAATAATAATTATCTTAGTTATTACTTTACATAAGGAATTAATAATAGTATTAAACTATAGTACTTTATAATTAAGTTAATTAATTCTTTTAAAGAGGGGCACTTATTAGGGATGTAATAATGTCCTTACTTTTATAGTCTCTATATAGTATAAGCATATAGTGCTAATACTATATATACACTATATCTTAGTAAATAGCACTAGCTAGTATAATAATAATAAGACAAGCTTATCTTAATCATTATCTTAAGACCTACCAACCTTTTAAATTATTATTAATAATACCTTTACTTATATTACCCCTTATATTAATTACTATATTACCTTATAATAACCCTTTAAAGTAGTACCTATAGCCCTTTAAACAACCTAGCTCTACCTCCTATAATATCTCTTTAACAGCACCTGCCCTACCTTATATAAATAGCTTTAATAATATTAATAATTATTAATAATTATTATAGTTCCTTAATACTTATTAATTAACCTTACTTAACTTAAAATACTTAATAATCTCTTAACTCTTTATTAATAATAAAGATAAAGCCCTTAAGTACCTTTATAACCTATCTATATTATTAATAAATACCCCTACCCTCTTGCTACCTTTAGTTAAAGCACTACTTAAGGCTAACTATAAGTAATAGTCTTATTATAGCTATTACTATCTTATATTATTTAATAATAACTCCTCTTCCTCCTTAAACTCTACCTTTTTTAATTTAACTAACTCTTTAATATAAAAAAAATATTAATATTATTAATATTATTATTAATATTAATAATATATTAATATATATTACTATTCTCTTTCTTTATTTATATCTTTATCCTCTTTAAATAATAATAACTTATAGCCTGCCTTTAAGCTTAATAAATTTAAATTAAAAAATATTAACTACTTTTAGCTTAATATTAATAAATATAATAATATTTTTTATTAAAGCTATATATATTATTATAAAAATATTTATTTATTTATAAAAGTATTAAAAAACTATATAATTATAAGCTTTTAATATAATATTTATGAAAATATAATATTTATACTTTAAGGTAAAGCTTTAAAATAATACCACTCCTAGCTATTATAAGATATTATTTATAAATATAAATACAGCCTTTCTTTATATTATTAAATAAAGGTCCTTTTTTATTATTTTAAGATAGATATATTATATACTTAATATAAGCTTAAGTTATTATATTTTAATTATACTGCCTGCTATAAAGGCAATAATATTTATACCTTTACTATAAAGGTTATATAACTAGCCTATAACTATAGCTTTAAGTCTAACTTAACTATCCTCTTTTAAGTCTAGAACTACTTAAATGCCTGTTTATAACTTAAAGTATTAAAGCCTATCTTTAAGGTCTACTTATACTACTAGCTTAATAACCTTTATAATAAAGCTTTTATTTAGTAAAAATAAATCCTAGCCTTATAGCTTAATAAGCTTAGTTTTTATCTTAAGGATATATTATATTATAATATTATAAATAACTTTTAGTAAGGGCAGTAGTACTAGCTGCTATAAAATTACCTTCTACCTTACCCTTTTAATTATAATAGACTGCCAGCTCTTACTCATCCTTTTAAAAAGCTCCTTAATACCTTAATTACCTTTAATAACTAGCGCCCTTTACTAGGCAATTATCCTTTATTTTATAAATATTAATAATAGCTTAATTAAGTTAATATAGTTATTAAATAATTCCTTTTTTTAATTAATAACTATAATATAGTCTAGCACTATAATAATAACCTAGATTATAATTTAATTAATAAGTAAGTTTACTTAAATAACTATAATTTTAATAAATTCTATACTATAGATTAAGCCTTTTTTATTAAACCCTTCTTTAATACTATTCTTTATTACCTTAACTAGCCTTAATATTATTATTATTTACTTTACTTTAATAATAATAATACTCTTTAATAATACTTTAAGCAGCTTAAGGCTTATAAAGGTAATATTTTAAACCTTAAGTAATTAAAATATTAAACTTACTATACTTAATTTATAATATAGTAAGCACTCTTTAATTACCTTAATACTAATTATTATTATCTTATTAATACTACCTTATTATTAGATAATATTTTTATTATTAAGGCCTAGCTTATATTTAAAGGCACTAGTTTATATAACTTTACTACTTACTTTTATACTTTATTTAATATTTACTTTTACTTTAATATATAAAGCACTACTACCTATACTATAATAAATACTAGTTACTTTATATTAATTATTAATATATAATAGCTTTAATAATAGCTTAATATTATATATAAGTTAGTATTATTAATATTAATTAAAGGCCTTAATAATATTATTACCCTTAATTATTAAGTAACTTTTACTATCTTTTTATATAATAATACCTTATTTAATTATAAATATTAATAAGTTATTATTAAGGTTTATATATAAATAACTATTAACCTTAAACTATTCTTATTATTAAAGATATAATAGCTTTACCTTTATAATACTAAAATTAATTTTTATTATAAAATATTATTAATTACTTTATACTAAAACCTAACCTTCTTTATTTAAATATATTACTATATATTAATTAAGATTTACTATAAAGTAATATTAATATCTACTATCTTTATACCTTTATATAAAATAATATATATTTTTATTAAGTATACTTAACTTCTTAATAACCATGCCTTTATATTTATACTTAAATATTTAAGTATTTTATATACTTTAGTAAATATTAATACTATTTATATTATTTATATTAACTTTAATAATTTTATAGTTAAACTTAAATAAAATACTTAATTAAAGATTATTTTTAAGTATAAATATAATATAGCTTATATTTATTTTATAAGCCTTAACTATATTATTCTTAATTAAGCTATCTTTTTTAAGTTTATTATTATTAATAACTTATATTATTATTATTATTACTATAGTAATAGCTTTATTATATTTATTATTAATAAAGCTATATCTAGCCTAATTATTATATTATTAATTGCCCTTACTTTTAATAAAGACTATATACCTAGACCTTTATTATAAATAAATACCCTATATCCTTACCCCCCTTTTAATAATATACCCCTTAATATTTAATAAATTGCTTTTAAAAAGATTATTATACTTAAGGGTATATATATCATTATTAATAACCTTATTATTACTACTTATTTTACTTAATTAATTACTTATTATAATATTTAGTAAGATAAAGGAACCTTATTTATTCTTATTAATAAGTAAATAAAGGTATTATTATATAATAATTAAGTAGTTATTAAGCTTTATATTAAACCTTACCCTTTAAGCACTAAAGATAAGCAGGTAGTAAAAAATACTTTTAACTTACTGCACTATATAGGCTGTATATTATAAAATTATTAATTAATACCTTTTACTGCCTTTATCTTTATAATTTAAAAATAAGTAAATAATATAAATAAAAGATAAGTAATTATTAACCTTTAATATTTTAATAATATTATTATACTTAATGCCTATTTATTACTATATTAAAAAGACCTAGTTAGCATGCTTTATAAAGCTTAGTATATCTTTATTATTAATATTTAATCTTTTTTTTATTAATTTTTAATCTACCTTAATTACTATAATAAGTTAATATTTATTATATATTGCAGCCTTAAGCAGCTTAATATTATTCTTATAGGTTTTTATAACTCTTTACCTTATATATAATACTAGATTAATATTAAGTTATACCCTTTTTATTACTTTATTAAAGCTTATATTAATAATATTATTATCTTTTTTTAAATTATTAAGGAATATTTCTTTTATTTAAAATAGCTTTTTTTACTATTTAACTATAAAAGACTCTACCTCTTTTTATTAAAATCCTTTATTAACTATAGATTTATAGTACTTTTAGGTTATAAGGTTAATAATATTAAATTATTACTTACTATAAGCTATATTAATGCCCTTTATAAATAGTCTTTTTTTTATAACTTTAAGTAACTTAAGAAATATTATATTACTATAAACTAGATTTATAACTATATTCCTTTATATACTTAAAAAGTAGTGCTATTACTTATAAAAAAGATATTACTACTTATTAATATATATAAATTTAAGCAGCCTTTTATTAAAGTAAAATATTATTACTATATAATATATACTTTTATCCTTAATAACTAACTAACTAAAAATACTTTCTCTTTACTATAAGATAATCTTTTTTACTATTTATTATTAAAACTAGTCTATTATAATAAGTAATAATAACTATTTATTAAGATTAATGCCTTTAAGGAGCGCAGCTTTAAAGCTGCCTTATTTTACTATAAAGGCTTATTTAACCCAATAGCACTAACCTTAATAAATATATTAAATAAATCCTTTATTAACTATATTAATTTTTAAAGTAAACTCTTAAGGCTTATTAAGTATAATTATTAACTTATTAAACTAGAGTTAGCCTGTCTTATCTAGACTATTATAAAAAATAAATCTTTATTTTATAATACTATCTACCTAGTTATTATCTTTATTAATTATACTGCCCTTAAACTTATTATATATTAAAAATCATTATCTATATTTAATATTATTAAAATAAATCTTTATATTATTAATATAAATATCTTCCTTTTTTAATATTACTTATTAATACTATATATTCTTAATTAATTAAACATCCTGCTTAATACTCTTTTATAACTCTTATATAATAATAATAACCTATAGTAAATACAAGTATAAGATAATAACTACCTTTAATAAATACTTACTTTATTTAATTATATTTTCTTAATAATAAAAATAATTACCTAGCCTAAATTTCACTAATAGTTTATTAATAACTATATTAATAATACTAAATATATTAAGTTAATTAACTAGATCTAAGCCTAGGATTTATAAATTAATAATAATAGTCTTTATTCTTAATAAAGCCTTGCCTTTAAGCTTTAATTAAATAAAATACTACTATATATTACCTATAATAATATATACTATTTATATATACTTAATACTATAGTTTAGTTAATTATTAATATAGCTTATAATCTTTAATACTTTAATAAGGCCTATACCTACTATAAGCTAAATGCCTTTACTTTCCTTAATATATAGTAATAAATACAAGCCTATATTTAATACTATTTATATACTATATTTTATTAAATATAATAATTAAAATTAAGCAATCTTTAACTTATTTTATTATTTATTATCCTTTATAAAATATAATACCTTAACTTTATTTCTTTACTACCTTTAGTATTTATTATTAACTATATATTTAAGCAGGCTGGTTTTAATAAATTTAATATTATCCTTAATATTACCTATAAATCCTTTAAAAAATACAATATCTTGCCTAGTTATTCTATATATCTAGCACTTATTTAAGCTAAGGTTATAATATCTTTTTAGCTTATTACTAATTAAGGCCTCTTTTTTATTATTATCTTTAATAAGGATTAATAATAAACTAGTGATTTTTAAATAAAGGTTTTCTACTTATTAAAGATATATCTTATTATAATAATAGCCTAGTACTTAGCTAGTAATAGCCAATCTAAATTAATAAATATAATTATTAAAGCTACTATTTATTACTATTTCTTAATTAACTTAATAGGTTATTAACTATTTATACTACCTACTATTTAATCATCCCTTAATAATGCCTTTATTAATTTTATTAATTACTTACTAAATAAATTAATAATTAGTTTTAAGCTATAAACCCTATTTATAGTCTTAAAGAATATATTATTACCTTTTATATTAATTAATAATAAGCCTACCTTTAACTTTTTATATTCTTTATAATAATATAAAGCCTAGCTTATAATTAATTTTATTAATATAAAGTATAAGTATTAATTTAATTATTATTATTATTAATATAAGTTTAATAAAGGCTATTGTATTTACTTATACCTTTACTATAAATATAAATTACTTAATTAATCCTATAAATTTAGCTAGTAAAAGGTTAGCTTTTTAACTATTTATTAAAAAGTAAACCTATATACCTATAAACTTAACTTACCTCCTTACTAAAAGATTTACTTAATTATTTTTATTATATAACTAAAGCTAGTATTAAATAAAAATAATCTTTTTAAATATCCTTAATGTAATATAGTCTAAGTATTAATATTAAAAAGTAATAATAATAAATAGCAATCTTTTAAGATTAAATATCTATTTACTAAATAACTCTTTAATAACTATTTATAATACCTAGTGCACTAGCTAAAATAAGATATTAAGTATAATAAATAGTATAATAAAAATCTATTAACCCTTAATGCTTAAGAATTAGTTTATAACTTTAATGCTTAATTATTTATCTACTAGCAGGGCATCTAGCGCCTGCGCACTTATTAATGCTAATAATTTATAAATACTACTAACTGCTAGCTATATATAGTAACTACTGCTTAATAATTCTAGTTATATACTAAATATATAATATATATATATTACTTCTTTATTTATTTTTAAAACTTCACTACCCCTTTATTTCTTTTTTTTTTATTCTCTTATTCTTTTTTTAACCTTACTAGCCCTATATAATCTCTATTCTTTATAACCTTTTATCTAGCTACTATAGCTATTATTAACTATATTACTATAACTTATATATAGTATAATAACCTATACTTAATACTAAGGCTACTACTATTGCCTCTTAAGCTCTTTAATATTAATATTATAATTAACTATAAATAATACCTGCATGCTATAAAAGCTATTTAGGCATATTAGCGCTAGGCTATTAATATAATAACTTAAGGTTAATAAAAATATAAAGATCTTTTTATTAATTACTAGTTTATTATAAAAAAAGCTGCCTTAAAAGCCTTTAGTAACTACTATCTTTATAAATTATATTATATATACCTATCTTAATTAAAATTTATCTTTTTATATATACTATATATAAAAACTATTAAGCTAGATAAATATATACAGCCCTTATTCTATTTACTATAAATAAATAATTTTAAGGCTATTTATTAATAATATAACCCCTAGCCCTTTTATTATTATATATATACTACTAAAAGTTAACTTAAAATACTAACTTACCTATAACTATTTCTAGTATAATTAATTACTACTCTTTAATTAACTTTATCTTAGTTCTTGTTAATAATAACTATAATGCCTAGCTTTAACTCCCTTACATTAACTCCTAGTAGCTTATCCCTAGCTACTAATTATAGTATTACTATCTACTAATACTATACTTAATAAAATAATATTAATACTTATATTTATACTATAGTATTAATAAAATATATTAAGATTTACTATATTATTAATAAAAACTATAATAAGGTATTATTATTATTATAAAACCTTAATAATAAAGTAACTTTAGCTATAATAATATAAAATAAAGCTTATAAAAAGATTTTAAGTATTATTAAAGATTACTTTATTAATTAACTACCTGCTAATTAATAATTATAATTACTAAAGATAGTAATTCTTTTTAAAAAAGGGTAATTATTATAATAAAGTAACTAGATGCATTAGTTAGCTAGTGATATTAGTTAGTTAGCAAGGGATTCTCTCTAGTAGATAGTTAATTTAAGCTTTATTATCCTTATTTTATAATATATTGTGCTACTTACTTTAAATTAAAGAGTATTTATATTTAGCTTTAGCTTTTTATACTGCTTCTAGCCCCTGCCTTTACTTATTATCTTTTTTTTATTTTATTTTCCTTTATTAACCTGCTTACTATAAATAATTTATCTTTATATATTTAATTATATTAATTAACTTTAGCTAACCTTTTTACCCTATATAGGGATTTAACTAATTAGTTAGGGGGTTGTTAATATAAAATAAATAAATATAAAGCTTGTCCTGGCCTACTTTAGAGCGCCCTCTTGGCAGGATAAGAGCAGTGATTTTCTCCCCCTTTATTAAGGTTGTAAATTAGTTAATTTTAGTCTAGTTAGTAGGGTGATTAAGACTAAGACTAATTTTTTAATTATTTTAAAATTAGTCTTAGTCTAGTTAACCTAATAACTAAGACTAAGACTAATTTTTTAGTTATTATTTATAAAAAAATAGATTAATAACTAATTAACTAATAACTAAAAAATTAGTTACTAATTTAGTTAATTTTGCTTACTAATCTATATAAATTTTTATATTTTTATTAATATTTTTTATTATTTTTTTATTATTTTTTTTCTATTTTTACTATTTATTTATTTATTTATTTTTTATTTTTTATTATTATTTATTTATTTAATATTATTACTAATTTATTTATTATTCTTATTATATTTTATATAAATAGTTTATATTTATTTTTATAGCTATATATATTTAGCTTTAAATATAATAAAAAATAGCTATATAAATAATAAATCAATTAAATAAATAAATAATAAATAAATAATAATAATAATAATAATAATAATAATAATAATAATAATAATAATAATAATAATAATAATAATAATAATAATAATAATAATAATAATAATAATAATAATAATAATAATAATAATAATAATAATAATAATAATAATAATAATAATAATAATAATAATAATAATAATAATAATAATAATAATAATAAATAAATAAATAAATAATAAATAAATAAATAAATAAATAAATAAATAAATAAATAAATAAAATTAAATAATTTATATATAAAATTTATATAAAAAATAATAAAAATATAGGATTTATATAGATTAGTAAGCAAAATTTAGATAGATTAGTAAGCAAAATTAACTAAATTAATCACTAATTTAGTTATTTTAAAACCTTAATTAATAACTAAAATAAATTAGTCTAGTCAACCTATTGACTAAGACTAGGCTAGTCTAGTCAGTAGGTTGATTAAGACTAGGCTAGTCTAGTTAGTAGGTTGATTAATGACTATTAGTCTAGTTATTAATCATAAGTTAACTAATAACTAGTGACTAATTTTACAACCCTGCCCTTTATACAGCCCCTTAAAAAGCTTTTAAAAAGACTTAAAAATATTAAGGAAATTAAAGCAAAGTGTTACAATAAAGTAACCATATGCATTAATCAGCTAGTGATAAAATTAATCAGCCAGTAATATTAATTAGCAAGGGATTCTCCCTTTAAGATAGCAATCCAAGCTTCTTCATCCTTATTTCTATAATATATTATGCTAATTAATAGCAATTCTATTTAAGTTTTAATAACCATCCAGCCCCCCACCAGGCATTAACTATTATTAACAATAAACTAACTAGCAGCCTTCAGGCAATATTACATCTTAATAACACTACCTAGTTTCCCCTTTACTTATTATATACATCTTAATAACACTTTACACCTTAATAACACCTCTTCCTTTAATTTTATATCTTAATAATACCTAACCTTTTATTATTATATCTTAATAATACTAATTTATTAATAAATACCTTACCCTTACTAAATCTCCTTTCTTTCCTTAATACTACAGGCCTTAACCACCTTATTTAAAAGCAGTTTATACTACTAAAGCAGTATTGCCTTTATAATTATTATTAATAATATATTAATATATTATCCCCCTCCTTTATACTTATAACCAGCTACTATACCTATTCTTATAGCCCTATCTACTAACACTATCTTACTAATTAAGTAATAAACACCTCTACTTTACTCTATTTAATCTAATATCTTCTCGCTAATATCCTACCTATTACACTATTACTATTATTAATTAATAACCCCCTGGCTAATAGCTTTATTCCTTTAGCCTGTATTAACCACTTACTTTATATTAATTACCTTAGTCTTTCCTTTACTGCCTAGGTTTGCTTTCCTTTATTAAATAACAAGCTAGCTACCCTTATAGATAATATTACCTTTTTTATCTCCTTTATAGCTACTGCCTAGCAATACCTTCCTTATCCTCCTTTAAGCAATTACCTAACTACTATAAGCAAGGCTACTATTTCTATTAATATATCTAGCACATATAGCTTATCTACCTTTTTTACTTCTCCCTTTACCTCTCTTTTACCTTTACCTCTTTTATTACTAGCTATTTAGCCTTGCCTCTCTTTATTAACTATCTTTAAACTATTATTAACCAACCCCCTCCCTATCTTACTATCTACCCTTAATAATTTTATTTCCCTATATCTTAAAAGCCTTACTGTTAAAGCTTATAAAAGTCTAACTAAAAAAGCTTATAACTATCGGATAAAAGTTTAACCGCCGGATAGATGAATTAGCCCGATGGAGGAATAATTAGGCCGAACGATCGAGATTGAAAAATTTTTCAATCTCGATCCCTTATAAATTAGGCCTAGTTTTAAACTCTAAATCCAAGTGGCGAAACTCTATTATAACTTTTTACATAATAAAAATATTATTAAGAAAAAATAACTAATTAAAAGTGCAAGAAAAGAGCTTTTAAATAATATAGATTACATAATATTAGCTTATGTAATTAAGGTGTAAAAAACTATATAAAGAAGCGATGCCCCTGATGGAAAACAGGATAGTTATATTAGACCTAAGTGCTTATATAAGTATAATGGTTATATCTATTGCTTATATAATACAATTCCTTTTGCTTATATAATATTTATATAAGCTTAGGTAATCAAGCCCCACTTTTATTACTAAGCAATCTTTAATAGGTTATGAGCCTGGATTATATAACTTATATTATTATAAGTTATATAATATTAATACAACTACCCTATACTGATAATAACTGACTTTAACTGAATTTAACTGAATCTGAGTTTGTTTGAGTTTGACTGAATTTAACTGAAAAAATTATAAAAAATAATATAATATAAAAAAAAAAAAAAAAAAATTAATAATAATCTTTAAATAAAAAAAAAAAAATATTATATTATATTATTATTATAAAGCTATTATTATTTATTATTATTATATAATATTATATAATAATAATGGGCAAAGATAAAGAAGATATCCTAAAGCTTAAAGGCTCTGAAAATTATCCAACTTGGGCCTTAAGGATGGAATCCTTTTTAATAAAGGAAAAATTATTTTCCGCTATTAAAAATTTAGAAAATAATAAATCTGATGAGGCCCTAGCCAATATTAGGCTTAGGCTTTTTGACGGACCTTTATTATAAATAAAATATACTAAAAATGTTAAAGAAGCTTGGGATGCTTTAAGAAATCTTTATAATTCTTCAGGATTTACTTCTAATTTTTTAATTATAAAGGAATTATTTAATATTTCCTTAGATAAATTTCTTAATATGGAAATTTATTTAAATAAAATTAAAGAATTAACTGAAGAATTAATTTCTAGGAATATTATTATTCCTGAAATTGTAATAATAGCTTGGATTTTAAACAATCTTAATGAATCTTATAAATCCTATGTTATTAGTGTTTCTCAGGCTTTAAGAAATAACCCTAATATCTATAACCTAGAATCTATAATTTCTAGCTTATTAGATGAATCTAAAAGATATAAAGAGCCTGAAGAAAATTACTATATAACTAATAATAATAATAATAATAATAATAATAATAATAATAATAATAAAAAGGTTATTAAAAATAATAATAATAAAAAATATTATAATAATAAAAAGCCTTGGAAGAAAAATAAAATAGCAGTTAAATGCAAATACTGCAAGCTTCCAAGCCACTTTGAAAAAGATTGTTATTTTTTACATCCTAATAAGGCCCCTAAAAATTGGAAAAATCCTAATAAAAATAATAAAAATCAAGAAAATCAAAATAAAAATAATAATGAAGAAGCTTATTTTATTAATAATAATAATAATAATAAGCCAAAAGATATTGAAGAAAATTACAACCTTATTTCTAAATTGGACCTTGATAAGGATATAAATATTAATAACGACTGTTATATTGATAATAATATCGATATGGATTATAAATTTGAGCATAATTGCTCTGAAATTGAGGTATTAAATATAACTTCTAATAATAATAAGAAAAATAATAACAATAATATAGGACCTTTAACTGAATATTTACCTATTTTATATAAATTTATTAAAAATAATAAAAAGGTAAATTATAACCCTTATAAAAATTATAATAATATAACTAATTTTATTTATGATACAGGTGCCACTAGGCATATTATAATTAATAAGGATAACCTTATTAATTATAAAACAATAAATAAAATTGTTAAATGGGGTCAGGCTTCTTCTTTAAAAGTTAAAGGATTAGGTGATTTAATTATTTATTTTTTAAATAATAAAAAACCTTATTTATTAAAAAACTGTTATTATATTCCAGAATTAGGAATTAATATTATATCTCAATCTTATTTTATTAATCTATTTGCATTTATAACTTTAAAATCTATATTTCTAATAAATAATAAAGGCGAAATAATTACTTAAGGAATTAAAAATAATAACTTATATAATATTCCTGTTATAATTAAAAAGCCTAATAATGCTGTCTATATAAATGTTATTAATAATAATAATAATAATAATAAATCTATTAAATTAGATTTATATTTATGGCATTTAAGATTAGCACATTTAAATTACAAAGCTTTATTAAAACTTATTAAAAAGTCTAATAAAGCTTATAATTTTAATAAAAATGATATTATTAAAATAAAACAATGTGAGTACTGTTTAAAAGGAAAATTAACTAATAAGATAAATAGGAAAATGAATAAAAATAAATATAATTATCTGGATAAAATATATACAGATATATGGGGACCTATAAAAATCCCAACTTATAATAATTATACCTTTTTTATAACCTTTTTAGATAAATCAACAAGATTTTTAACAGTTTATTTAATTAAAAATAAACATAAAGCTTTAATTAAATTTAAAGAATATAAAAATTTAGTTGAAAATAATAATAAAGGTTATAAAATAAAAGAAATATTTTTAGATAATGCTAAAGAATATATTTACCCTATAAGAGATTTTTGCTTAAATAATGGTATTATTTATAATAATAGCCCTATTTATACTCCTGAGCCGAATGGCGCTGTTGAAAGGATAAATAGGACCTTATTAAATAAAATAAGAACTATTTTATTTACAGCAAATTTACCTTATTATTTATGGGGTGAAGCCCTATTAACAGCTGTTTATATTTATAATAGAACTCCCCATTCTAGCCTTAATTTTAAGGCTCCTATAGAATTAAAAGAAAATAAAACCTTAGAAATTTCAGACTTAGAAAATATTAAGGTTTTTGGGAGTATTATTTATTATAAAAATAAAAAGCCTGAAAATAAATTAGAAACAAGGGCTTTTAAAGGCATTATTATAGGCTATTTAGAAAATAGCTATAAAATCTGGGATTTTCATAAACATAAAATAGCTATATCTAGGGATATAACTATTTTAGAGAATAATTTTGAGGCTAATTATTCTAATAATTATTTAAAAAATCAAGATAAATCTGATTTATTTGATTTTAATACCCCATTAAAGCTAAATGAAGGCGCTTTAAATAGCCCTAATAATATTAATAATAATATTAATAATAATATTAATAAAAATACTATAAATAAAATGAATAATCCTAATACCTCCCAAGCCAAAATCTCTGTGGATATCCCTTTTAGGCCACAGGCAGATTTTAAAGAATATAAAGAATATCCAGATATAAATTATATTTATAATATTATAAATAATAAAGATAATTTAGAACCTTCTTCTTATAAAAATGCTATTAATAATATTAATAGTGTTAAATGGAATAATTCTATGAAAGAAGAAATTAATGAATTAATAAATCAAGAAACTTGGGAAATAACCTATTTGCCTAAAGACAGGGAAGCTTTAGGTGGCTGTTGGGTTTATAAAATAAAAGAAATTAATAATAATAATATTATTAATAATAATATTAATAATAATAAAAACCCTAAAAATAATAATAATAATAATAATTATAAATATAAATATAAATCACGTTGGGTAATTTAAGGTTTTAAGCAAATTCAAAATCTTGATTATAACGAGACCTTTGCTAATACAGCTAGGCCAGAAGCTATTAGAATGCTATTAATAATAGCTATTTCTAATAACTATATAATAAATCAATGTGATATTAAAAATGCCTTTGTATATGCTAAAATTGATAAAGAAATATATATGAAAATTCCCTTAGGATGGGAAGAATATATTATTAATAATTATAATAAAAAATATAATACTAATTATATTTTAAATAATAATAATAATAATAATAATATAAATAATAAAAATAATAATAACTATCAATTAGTGGCAAAGCTTAAAAAAGCGTTATACAGCCTTAAACAAAGCCCTAGGCTTTGGTATAATTTTCTTTCTAACATTTTAATAAGCTTAGATTTTATAATAAATCCTTTTGATGAAGGAATATTTATAAATAAAAAACTACATATAATACTAGTTATATATGTAGATGATATATTATTTATTGGATCCAATATTAATAATATAAATTATATTAAAAAATGCTTATTAAAATTTATAAAATTACAAGACCTAGGTGAAATTAAGGATTTCCTAGGAATAAGATTTTATATAAATAGAAAAGAAAAAACTATAACTTTATCCCAAAATAAATATACTATTAATAAAATAAAAGAATATAATAAAGAAGGTCTAGGGCATTCTAATTTACTATATATAGTGGGTTTAAAATTAAGAAAAGCCTCTGAAAGCCCTGATAATAATATAATTTTACAATATCAAAAAGAAATAGGCTCTTTATTATATCTAGCCTTAAAAACAAGGCTAGATATAGCTTTTAATGTTATAAATTGTTCTAAATATGCATCAAAACCTAATAATACTCATATTAAAGCTTTAAATTGCATTTCGAAATATTTAAATAAATATCCTTTATTAAAATTAAAATATAAATGCAAAAATCCTTATTTATATTTTATTAAAGGATTTTCAGATGCTTCTTGGGCTGCTGATTTAAATAATAGAAGTTCTACTACAGGTTATTGTTTTTATTTATATAATAATTTAATAACCTGGAATTCTATTAACCAAAAATCTATAGCTTTAAGCTCTTGTGAGTCTGAATATATAGCTTTAAAAGAAACCTCTAAAGAAGCTATATATTTAAATAATTTATATTCTTATTTTATAAATAATTTAAATATTAATTATAAAATAAAAATTCCCCCTATTTTAATAGATAATGAAGCTGCTATTAAAATAGGTGAAAATTCTGAATTTCATAAAAGAACTAAACATATAGATATTTCTTATCATTTTACTAGAGAAAATATAAGAAATAATAAAATACAATTATTTTATGTTAAATCAGAAGATAATATAGCCGATTTCTTTACTAAAGACCTTTCTATTACTAAATTTAATAAATTCAAGGCTTTATTAAATTTAGAATAATATAATATAATATAATATAATATAATATATTATAATATAATAATAATAATAGTATAATTATAAGAGGTTTTTTAATCTTGTTAGCTTTCAAGATTTTTCCTCTAAAAGGTTTTTATTTTACTATTTTTCCTAATAATAGGTTGAAATTCCTATCTTTTAATAATAGGTTGAAATTCCTATTTAAAAAAGGTTGAAATTCCTTTATATTAATAGGTTTAAATTCCTATATTTCAACTTAACTTTTTTTCCTTATAATAATAAGGTTTTTAATATATTCTCTAAAGCTTATATAAAAATTCTAACTAAAAAATTACTATATAATCTTTAAGGGAGGCTGTTAAAGCTTATAAAAGTCTAACTAAAAAAGCTTATAACTATCGGATAAAAGTTTAGCCGCCGGATAGATGAATTAGCCCGACGGAGGAATAATTAGGCCGAACGATCGAGATTGAAAAATTTTTCAATCTCGATCCCTTACAAATTAGGCCTAGTTTTAAACTCTAAATCCAAGTGGCGAAACTCTATTATAACTTTTTACATAATAAAAATATTATTAAGAAAAAATAACTAATTAAAAGCGCAAGAAAAGAGCTTTTAAATAATATAGATTACATAATATTAGCTTATGTAATCAAGGTGTAAAAAACTATATAAAGAAGCGATGCCCCTGATGGAAAACAGGATAGTTATATTAGACCTAAGTGCTTATATAAGTATAATGGTTATATCTATTGCTTATATAATACAATTCCTCTTGCTTATATAATATTTATATAAGCTTAGGTAATTAAGCCTTACTTTTATTATTAAGCAATCTTCAACAGGTTATAAGCCTGGATTATATAACTTATATTATTATAAGTTATATAATATTAATACAACTACCCTATACCGATAATAACTGACTTTAACTGAATTTAACTGAATCTGAGTTTGTCTGAGTTCGACTGAATTTAACTGAAAAAATTATAAAAAATAATATAATATAAAAAAAAAAAAAAAAAAATTAATAATAATCTTTAAATAAAAAAAAAAAAATATTATATTATATTATTATTATAAAGCTATTATTATTTATTATTATTATATAATATTATATAATAATAATGGGCAAAGATAAAGAAGATATCCTAAAGCTTAAAGGCTCTGAAAATTATCCAACTTGGGCCTTAAGGATGGAATCCTTTTTAATAAAGGAAAAATTATTTTCCGCTATTAAAAATTTAGAAAATAATAAATCTGATGAGGCCCTAGCCAATATTAGGCTTAGGCTTTTTGACGGACCTTTATTATAAATAAAACACACTAAAAATGCTAAAGAAGCTTGGGATGCTTTAAGAAATCTTTATAATTCTTCAGGATTTACTTCTAATTTTTTAATTATAAAGGAATTATTTAATATTTCCTTAGATAAATTTCTTAATATGGAAATTTATTTAAATAAAATTAAAGAATTAACTGAAGAATTAATTTCTAGGAATATTATTATTCCTGAAATTGTAATAATAGCTTGGATTTTAAACAATCTTAATGAATCTTATAAATCCTATGTTATTAGTGTTTCTCAGGCTTTAAGAAATAACCCTAATATCTATAACCTAGAATCTATAATTTCTAGCTTATTAGATGAATCTAAAAGATATAAAGAGCCTGAAGAAAATTACTATATAACTAATAATAATAATAATAATAATAATAATAATAATAATAATAATAAAAAGGTTATTAAAAATAATAATAATAAAAAATATTATAATAATAAAAAGCCTTGGAAGAAAAATAAAATAGCAGTTAAATGCAAATACTGCAAGCTTCCAAGCCACTTTGAAAAAGATTGTTATTTTTTACATCCTAATAAGGCCCCTAAAAATTGGAAAAATCCTAATAAAAATAATAAAAATCAAGAAAATCAAAATAAAAATAATAATGAAGAAGCTTATTTTATTAATAATAATAATAATAATAAGCCAAAAGATATTGAAGAAAATTACGACCTTATTTCTAAATTGGACCTTGATAAGGATATAAATATTAATAACGACTGTTATATTGATAATAATATTGATATGGATTATAAATTTGAGCATAATTGCTCTGAAATTGAGGTATTAAATATAACTTTTAATAATAATAAGAAAAATAATAACAATAATATAGGACCTTTAACTGAATATTTACCTATTTTATATAAATTTATTAAAAATAATAAAAAGGTAAATTATAACCCTTATAAAAATTATAATAATATAACTAATTTTATTTATGATACAGGTGCCACTAGGCATATTATAATTAATAAGGATAACCTTATTAATTATAAAACAATAAATAAAATTGTTAAATGGGGTCAGGCTTCTTCTTTAAAAGTTAAAGGATCAGGTGATTTAATTATTTATTTTTTAAATAATAAAAAACCTTATTTATTAAAAAACTGTTATTATATTCCAGAATTAGGAATTAATATTATATCTCAATCTTATTTTATTAATCTATTTGCATTTATAACTTTAAAATCTATATTTCTAATAAATAATAAAGGCGAAATAATTACTCAAGGAATTAAAAATAATAACTTATATAATATTCCTGTTATAATTAAAAAGCCTAATAATGCTGTCTATATAAATGTTATTAATAATAATAATAATAATAATAAATCTATTAAATTAGATTTATATTTATGGCATTTAAGATTAGCACATTTAAATTACAAAGCTTTATTAAAACTTATTAAAAAGTCTAATAAAGCTTATAATTTTAATAAAAATGATATTATTAAAATAAAACAATGTGAGTACTGTTTAAAAGGAAAATTAACTAATAAGATAAATAGGAAAATGAATAAAAATAAATATAATTATCTGGATAAAATATATACAGATATATGGGGACCTATAAAAATCCCAACTTATAATAATTATACCTTTTTTATAACCTTTTTAGATAAATCAACAAGATTTTTAACAGTTTATTTAATTAAAAATAAACATAAAGCTTTAATTAAATTTAAAGAATATAAAAATTTAGTTGAAAATAATAATAAAGGTTATAAAATAAAAGAAATATTTTTAGATAATGCTAAAGAATATATTTACCCTATAAGAGATTTTTGCTTAAATAATGGTATTATTTATAATAATAGCCCTATTTATACTCCTGAGCCGAATGGCGCTGTTGAAAGGATAAATAGGACCTTATTAAATAAAATAAGAACTATTTTATTTACAGCAAATTTACCTTATTATTTATGGGGTGAAGCCCTATTAACAGCTGTTTATATTTATAATAGAACTCCCCATTCTAGCCTTAATTTTAAGGCTCCTATAGAATTAAAAGAAAATAAAACCTTAGAAATTTCAGACTTAGAAAATATTAAGGTTTTTGGGAGTATTATTTATTATAAAAATAAAAAGCCTGAAAATAAATTAGAAACAAGGGCTTTTAAAGGCATTATTATAGGCTATTTAGAAAATAGCTATAAAATCTGGGATTTTCATAAACATAAAATAGCTATATCTAGGGATATAACTATTTTAGAGAATAATTTTGAGGCTAATTATTCTAATAATTATTTAAAAAATCAAGATAAATCTGATTTATTTGATTTTAATACCCCATTAAAGCTAAATGAAGGCGCTTTAAATAGCCCTAATAATATTAATAATAATATTAATAATAATATTAATAAAAATACTATAAATAAAATGAATAATCCTAATACCTCCCAAGCCAAAATCTCTGTGGATATCCCTTTTAGGCCACAGGCAGATTTTAAAGAATATAAAGAATATCCAGATATAAATTATATTTATAATATTATAAATAATAAAGATAATTTAGAACCTTCTTCTTATAAAAATGCTATTAATAATATTAATAGTGTTAAATGGAATAATTCTATGAAAGAAGAAATTAATGAATTAATAAATCAAGAAACTTGGGAAATAACCTATTTGCCTAAAGACAGGGAAGCTTTAGGTGGCTGTTGGGTTTATAAAATAAAAGAAATTAATAATAATAATATTATTAATAATAATATTAATAATAATAAAAACCCTAAAAATAATAATAATAATAATAATTATAAATATAAATATAAATCACGTTGGGTAATTTAAGGTTTTAAGCAAATTCAAAATCTTGATTATAACGAGACCTTTGCTAATACAGCTAGGCCAGAAGCTATTAGAATGCTATTAATAATAGCTATTTCTAATAACTATATAATAAATCAATGTGATATTAAAAATGCCTTTGTATATGCTAAAATTGATAAAGAAATATATATGAAAATTCCCTTAGGATGGGAAGAATATATTATTAATAATTATAATAAAAAATATAATACTAATTATATTTTAAATAATAATAATAATAATAATAATATAAATAATAAAAATAATAATAACTATCAATTAGTGGCAAAGCTTAAAAAAGCGTTATACAGCCTTAAACAAAGCCCTAGGCTTTGGTATAATTTTCTTTCTAACATTTTAATAAGCTTAGATTTTATAATAAATCCTTTTGATGAAGGAATATTTATAAATAAAAAACTACATATAATACTAGTTATATATGTAGATGATATATTATTTATTGGATCCAATATTAATAATATAAATTATATTAAAAAATGCTTATTAAAATTTATAAAATTACAAGACCTAGGTGAAATTAAGGATTTCCTAGGAATAAGATTTTATATAAATAGAAAAGAAAAAACTATAACTTTATCCCAAAATAAATATACTATTAATAAAATAAAAGAATATAATAAAGAAGGTCTAGGGCATTCTAATTTACTATATATAGTGGGTTTAAAATTAAGAAAAGCCTCTGAAAGCCCTGATAATAATATAATTTTACAATATCAAAAAGAAATAGGCTCTTTATTATATCTAGCCTTAAAAACAAGGCCAGATATAGCTTTTAATGTTATAAATTGTTCTAAATATGCATCAAAACCTAATAATACTCATATTAAAGCTTTAAATTGCATTTCGAAATATTTAAATAAATATCCTTTATTAAAATTAAAATATAAATGCAAAAATCCTTATTTATATTTTATTAAAGGATTTTTAGATGCTTCTTGGGCTGCTGATTTAAATAATAGAAGTTCTACTACAGGTTATTGTTTTTATTTATATAATAATTTAATAACCTGGAATTCTATTAACCAAAAATCTATAGCTTTAAGCTCTTGTGAGTCTGAATATATAGCTTTAAAAGAAACCTCTAAAGAAGCTATATATTTAAATAATTTATATTCTTATTTTATAAATAATTTAAATATTAATTATAAAATAAAAATTCCCCCTATTTTAATAGATAATGAAGCTGCTATTAAAATAGGTGAAAATTCTGAATTTCATAAAAGAACTAAACATATAGATATTTCTTATCATTTTACTAGAGAAAATATAAGAAATAATAAAATACAATTATTTTATGTTAAATCAGAAGATAATATAGCCGATTTCTTTACTAAAGACCTTTCTATTACTAAATTTAATAAATTCAAGGCTTTATTAAATTTAGAATAATATAATATAATATAATATAATATAATATATTATAATATAATAATAATAATAGTATAATTATAAGAGGTTTTTTTAATCTTATTAGCTTTCAAGATTTTTCCTCTAAAAGGTTTTTATTTTACTATTTTTCCTAATAATAGGTTGAAATTCCTATCTTTTAATAATAGGTTGAAATTCCTATTTAAAAAAGGTTGAAATTCCTTTATATTAATAGGTTTAAATTCCTATATTTCAACTTAACTTTTTTTCCTTATAATAATAAGGTTTTTAATATATTCTCTAAAGCTTATATAAAAATTCTAACTAAAAAATTACTATATAATCTTTAAGGGAGGCTGTTAAAGCTTATAAAAGTCTAACTAAAAAAGCTTATAACTATCGGATAAAAGTTTAACCGCCGGATAGATGAATTAGCCCGACGGAGGAATAATTAGGCCGAACGATCGAGATTGAAAAATTTTTCAATCTCGATCCCTTACAAATTAGGCCTAGTTTTAAACTCTAAATCCAAGTGGCGAAACTCTATTATAACTTTTTACATAATAAAAATATTATTAAGAAAAAATAACCAATTAAAAGCGCAAGAAAAGAGCTTTTAAATAATATAGATTACATAATATTAGCTTATGTAATCAAGGTGTAAAAAACTATATAAAGAAGCGATGCCCCTGATGGAAAACAGGATAGTTATATTAGACCTAAGTGCTTATATAAGTATAATGGTTATATCTATTGCTTATATAATACAATTCCTCTTGCTTATATAATATTTATATAAGCTTAGGTAATCAAGCCCCACTTTTATTACTAAGCAATCTTCAACACTTACTATTATATTAACTTATAATAAACCTTAAAAGCATTACTAACCTTTTAGCTATCCCTCTTTAAACCTTAATAATATATTACTAACTATTAATAACCTACTAAGCGCTTTAAGACTTAATAATAACCTTATTTATTAATAACTACTATAATTCTTTAATATATACTACCTTACTTTATAAAATATTAAATAATTAATAGCCCCCTTACTATTATATATTAATAAAGGTAAGGCCTTAAAATAACCTTATAACTTATCTACCTTATTAATAAATACTACTACTTTACTACCCTTAGCTATAGACTTATTATATAAGTTATACTATACTTATTAATCTTAGCATGCTTAATATTATCCTACTTTATCTAATAGCAATTTATTATCCTCTTTTACTTTTACTTCCTTTACCTTTACTAATTCCTTAATATAAAGAAGATATTAATATTATTAATAATATTATTACTACTAAAAAAACATATATACCTATTATTAATCTTACTTATTATCTACTTTATTATCCCCCTTTAATAATAATAATAACTAGCTTGCCCTTAAGGTTAATAAGTTTAAGCTTAATAATATTAATTATTTTTAGCCTAATATTAATAAATATAATAATATCTTTTATTAAGGCTACACCTATTATTATAAAGATATTTATCTTTTTATTAAAGCATTAAAGGACTATACTACTATAAGCTTTTATTATAATATCTATAAAAATATAGTCTTTATACTTTATAATAAGGCCTTAAAGTAGTACTACTCTTAACTATTACAAGATATTATTTATAAATATAAATATAATTTATTATTATATTACTAGATTAAAGCCTTGCTTTATTAATTTAAAATAAATATACTATATATATAATATAAGCTTAAGTTATTATATTTTAATTATACTACTTACTATAAAGGCAATAATATTTATACCTTTACTATAAAGATTATACAGCTAGCCTATAATTATAAATTTAAGTCTAATCTAGCTATTCTTTTTTAAGTTTAAAACTATTTAAACACCTAGCTTTACCTTAAAATACTTAAGCCTACCCTTAACATTTATCTACACCACTAGCTTAAAAACCTCTACAACAAGGCATCTATTTAACAAAAGCAGATCACTACCTCCTAACCTAATAAACCCAATACCTAGCTTTATAAGCCCCTTTATTATAATATAGCGCCACCTTAGTAAAGATAACACTAACAGGCCCTATAAAATCATCCACCCCTTTATTAACCTAACACTAATAAGCCGCCAGCCCTTACTCACCCCCTTAACAAGCAACCTAATACTTTAATTACTTTTAATAATTAGCACCCCCTTTAAAGTAATTATCCTTAATTTTATTAATATTAATACTACTTTAATTAAGCTAATCTTATTAATAAACATTTCTTTATTTTAATTAATAATAATAAAGTAATATAGTATTATAATAATAACCTTAACTATAATCTAGTTAATAATAATATTTACTTAAATAATTATAATATTAATAATTTTTATACTATAAACTAGGCTTTTTTTAATTAGCTACCCTTAAATACTATCCTTTATTACTTTATTAAACCTTAATGCTATTACTACTTACTTTACTTTAATAATAAGAATACCTTATAGCATTACCTCTAGCAACCAGGCACTTACAAGGGTAACATACCTAACCCCAACCATTTTAAGTACTAAACCTACTATACTTAATTCACTACTAGATAAGCCTTTTTTAACTACCTTAGTATTAATTAACATTACCTTGCCAGCACTGCCTTAACACTAGATAATATTTTAGTTATTAAGGCATAGCCTATATTAAAAAGGATAGGCCTATATAACTTTATAGCTTATTTATATACTTTTTTTAATATTTACTCTTAACCTAATATATAAAGTATTATTATATATACTATAGTTAATACTAGCTACTCTATACTTATTATTAATGCCTAGTAGCTTTAATAATAACTTAATATTATCTACAAGTCTATTTTATTAATACTTATTAAAAAACTTAATAATATTATTACCTTTAACCATTAAGCTATATTTATAATTTACCTATAAGGCAATATACCTGCAGACTATAAATACTATTAAGCAGTAGTTAAAGTCTAGGCATAGGTAATAAATAACCTTAGCTCTTTACTCTTATTAAAAATGCAGTAGCTTTACCTTTATAGCACTAAAATTAATTTTTATTATAAGATACTATTTATAGCATTTTATTAAAACTTAATACTCTTTATCTAAATTTATTATTATATATCTACCTAGATCTAGTATAAAGTAGTTTTATTATCTACTATTTTAATTCCTTTATATAAGATAGTATATATTTTTATTAAAAATACTTAACTTCTTATTAACTATATATTTATATTTACCTTTAAATATACTAGTATTCTTTATATATTAATTAATATTAATACTACCTATATAGTATATACTAATTTTAATAACTTTATAATTAAACTTAAATAAGATACTTAACTTAAGACTATCTTTAAATATAAATATAATACTACTTATACTTATTTTATTAACCTTAACTATATAGTCCTTAATTAAGCTATCTTGCCTAAGTTTATTATTATTAATAAGTTATATTACTACTACTACTAGTCTAATACCTCTTTAATAATATTTATTATTAATAATAAGCCAACCTTTTTATTAACTATATTATTAATAACTGCCTTTAATAATAATAAACATACCCCTAGCCTACCTTTACTTAACAATAAGCTATATTATTATAATTTCCTTAATAATATATCCTTTAGTATATAATATATTATTACTAAAGAGATTATTACCTTAAAGGGTATATATATTATTATTAATAACTCAGCATTTACTAATTATTTCACTAAGCTAGTTACTTATTATAATATTTAGCAAGATTAAAGCACCTTATTAATTCTTATTAATAAGTAGATAAAAGTCTTACTTAACAATAATTAACAATCCACCAAGCTTTATATTAAGCTATACCTACTAAAAGCACAAGATAAAAAGATAATAAAAGATACCTTTAACCCACTATATTAAACTAAATATATATCTTAAAACCATTAACCAATGCTATTTACTACACCTATCTTTATAATATAAAAATATATTAATAACATTAATAAAAGCCAGGTAGTTATTAACCTCTACTATTTAAATAATATTACCATCCTTAATGCCTACCCCTTACTATATTAAAAAAACCTTATTAATATACTTTATAAAGCTTAATATATCTTTATTATTAATACTCACTCTTTTTTTTATTAATTTTTAATCTACCTTAACTACTATAACAAGCTAACCTTAATAACCCATTATAGCCTTAAACAGCCTAATATTATCTTAATAAGCTTTTATAACTCACTACCTTATATACAGCACTAAATTAATATTAAATTATACCCTTTTTACTATTTTATAAAAGTATATATTAATAATATAATTATCTTTTTATCCTTAATTAAAAAGTACCTTTTTTATTTATATTAACTTTTCTCTTTATTTAATAATAAAGGCCTTTACCTCTCTCTTTAAAAATCCTTTATTAACTATAGGTTAATAGTCCTTTTAAAATATAAAGTTAATAATAAAGGCTCCTCTCTTACTATTAACTAGGTTAATACTCTCTATAAATAGTCCTTTTTATATACCCTTAAATAACTTAAGAAATACTATACTACTATAAACTAGATTTATAACTATATACCTATATATACTTAAAAAGTAGTGCCCTTATTAGCTAAAAAGACATCCCTACTTGCTAATGCCTTTAAAACTAACTAGCCATTTATTAAGGCTAAATATTATCACTATATTATTAAAACCTTAATACTAGACAAACAGTTAATTAAGCAAGCTTTTTAACTACTGCAAAACAATCTACTCTACTACTTAATATTAAAACTAATATATTATAATAAATAATAATAATTATTTATAAAGATTAATACTTTTAAAGAATATAGTTTTAATACTATCTTATTTTATTACTATAGCACCTTTAACCTAGCTTAATTACTTATAACTCTAAATAAATCCTTTATTAATTATATTAGCTTCTAGAGCAAGCTTCTAAGGCCTGCAGAGTATAATTACTAGCCTACTAAATTAAAATTAGCCTATCTTATATAGACTATAGTAAAGAATAAACTACTATTTTATAATATACTTTAACCTATTATTATCCTTATTAATTATACTGCCCTTAAGCTTATTATTTAATAAAAATCACTCTTAATATTAAATATTATTAAAATAAACCCATGCATTATTAATATTAGCATTTTCTTTTTACAATACCACCTACTTATCCTTTATATCCTTAGTTAATTAAATATTCTTCTTAATACTTTATTACAGCTACTATATATTAATAATAGCTAGCAGTAAGCTATAGTATAGGATAATAACTGCCTGTAGTAAATACCTACCTTATTTAACCCTGCCTTCTTAATAATAAAGATTATTGCTTAACTAGAATTTTATTAATAATTTATTAATAATTATACTAGTAATACTAAATACTTTAAGCTTATTAATTAAATTCAAGCCTGCAACTTTATAATTAATACTGCTAGTATTTATTTATAATAAGGTCTTACCTTTAAACTCTAGCTAGATAGCATACTGCTCTATATTGCCTACAATAGCACTTGCTATCTTTATATACCTAGCACTATAGTATATATAGTTATTAATATAGCCTATAATCCCTAGTATTTTAACAAGGCTTAAACACAATATAAACTAAATACTTTTGCATTTTTTAACATATAGTAGTAAATACAGGCCTATATTTACTACTATAACTATACTATATTTAAATAAATACAATAGCTAGAATTAAGTAATCTTAATCTTATCGCCCTGCTTATTATACCTTATAAGACTTAATACCTTAACTTTATATCCTCTCTACCACTAGCCTTAATTATTAACTCTATATTTAAATAACCTAGCTTTAATAAGTTTAATATTATCCTTAATATTACTTATAAATCCTTTAAAAAATATAATATACTCCCTAGCTATTCTATATACCTAGTGTTAATATAGGCTAAAGTAATGGTTATTTTTTAACTCCTTGCTAATTAAAGCATTCTATTTATAATTATTTTTAATTATAACTACCACTAGATTAATAATTTTTAAACTAAAGTATTCCACCTCTTAAACACTTATCTTATTATAATTATAGCCTAGCATTTAGCTAGTAATAACTAGTTAAAATTAATAAATATTATTATTAAAGTAGCTATTTACTATTACTTTTTAATTATCTTAAACAGCTATTAACTATTAATACTGCCCACTATTTAATCTTTATTAAATAATACCTTTATTAATATTATTAACTACTTACCTAATAAATTTATTACTAATTTTAAGCTATTAACCCTACTAACAATCCTTAAAGACATATTTATACCCTTTTTATCTATTAATAACCAACCCTCTCTTAACTTCTTGCACTCCTTTTACTAATATAAGGCCTAGCTTATTTTTAACTTTATTAATATATAGTATAAGTATTACTTTAACTAGCATTATTATTAATATAACTTCTAGGAAGGATATTATATCTATTTACACCTTTACCATAGCTATAAACTCCTTAACCAATCTTATAAATTTAATTAATAAAAAGTTAGTTTATTAATTATTAAGTATAAAGTAAATCCTTATACTTTTAAGCTTAATTTACTACCTTACTAAAACATTTACCCAGTTATATCTATTATATAGCTTAAACCTATACTAAATAAAGATAATCTTTTTACTAAACTACTATACAATACTATCCAGGCCTTAATATTAAAAAGTAATAATAATAAATAGTAATTATTTAAAATTAATTAATTATTTATTAAAAAAATTATTAATAAACACCCTTAATATTTAGTATATTAATTAAGTTAAAATGCTTAATATAATAAATAATATAATAAAGATTTATTAACTATTAATGCCTAAGAACTAGTTTAAGAATTCAATAGCTAATAGCTTATTCACTAATATAGCATTTAGCAGCCACACACAGCCTAGCGCTAATACCTATTACTACAGCTACCTGCTAGCCACTAGCAAGATTATGCATTAGAACTATAATATAATTATATTATTTTCTTTTACTTTTAAAATTTATTTTTATTAAAATTTCTATTCTTTTACTTTCTCCCTCCCTTAACCTTTCTCTTATCTATTTCTTTATTTATACCTTATTACCCTTACTACTATTTTCCCTGCTTTATAATATTATAGTAATTATTAACTACACTACTATATATTTAACTTAGCATATTAACCTATACCTTTAGCTTAATATACTACTACTACTTCTTAAGTTATTTAATATTAATATTATTATTATTTATAAATAATATCCCTAAGCTATATAGGCTATTTAAGCTTATTAATATTAAGTAATAAATATAATAATTTAAGAATAATATAAATATAAAGAACTTTTAGTAAATTATTATTTTATTATAAAAAGCGCTATATTAAAGGCCTTAAGTAATCACTGCCTTTACAAAAGCTACTATATACAACTTACTTAAGTAAAATATATCTTTATTTATATACTATATTTTAAAATAGCTAAACTAGATAAATATATGCTTTTATTATTCTACTTACTCTAGCTTAATAACTTTAAGGCTATATACTATTAATATTGCCCACTTATACCTATTAACAGGCAGTATATATAAGTTACCAACCCTCTAGCTCCTGCTCTAATAACTCTACTACTATTCCTACCAAGCACTATAGTTTCCTTAAGGATAGGTTATAAGTGCTTAGCTTAACTAGAATTAATTAACCCTTATAGCCCTATACCTTATCCTTTATAGTTATTAATAATAACTACTATAACCTCTATATCTAGCACGCCCTTAACCTTTAGATTGCCTATATTATTCTATAATAACTCTATATTATTTAACTCCTTGCCTAGTATTAATTAAAGATATACTACTCTTTAATAAAGAAGTTTATTAAAAAACATTAATATATATATTTATACTACTATAATAATAAAGTATATAATACTTTATTAAATTATTAATAAAAACTATAATAAAATCTTATTAATACTTTAAAATATTAATAATAAGGTAATATTAATAATAACTATATAAATTAATAATAAAATAAATATCCTAGCTATTATTAATAAATAACTTACTTTTATTATTAATTATCTTATAGTATAAAAACCTGCTAGTACCTATTAACTAGGTGTAATCACTAAGGATAGTGATTTTTCTTAAAAAAGGGTAATTATTATAATAAAGTAACTATATACATTAATCAGCTAGTAATAGGATTAGTCAGCTAGTGATATTAATTAGCAAGGGATTCTCCCTTTAAGATAGCAATCCAAGCTTCTTCATCCCCATTTCTATAATATATTATGCCACAAAGGATAGCTTACCTTTAGTAAATTATAATAATAAGGCTACTTTACTATTTATAAGATTATTTTATATAGTTAAGTTATTTATAAAGGATTTAACCTTATTTATATTAAAATTATAATATATAAAATACTATAGCCTGCTTTAAGAGCTATAAAGAAATCACTTATTAAAATATTAAGCTAAAGCTTATTCTTATTTACCTATATATATAAGTATTATTACTATATTTTAATATAGATTTTAACTTAAAGATATTTAGCTATTATTTAATAAATTATAGCTTTATAGTACTGCCTAGTCAAATAGCTATAAAAACTAATTATTTAAATAAGCAGTTCCTCTTATATTAAGCTTAATTATTATTATAGTAAGGTTATTAATAAGGTAAAACTAACCTATTTTATAATAGTCTAAACCCAGCTTATATTCCTTATTAATAGGTAAATAATTTAATATTTATTAAATTCTACTTTAATATAATAAAAAGAGTTAATATTAAAGAATTAAAAAGTAATATTACTATAAATACTTAGCTACTATAAGCTAGTTTTATAATACCTTATAGCTATATATATCTTACATACTATTACTTATACTGCTTTTTAATTATACTTTTAATAAATAATACTACTTTCTTAAATAAGTATAGCCTATACCTTAAGCTATAATTATATAAGTATATATTATAACCTATACCTTAATAAGTATTAAACTAGCCAGCATCCCCCTTAAGGTATAAAGGCTTATTAAAGGGGTAGCTAACTTAACTATAGATTATCTTTATTTTATAAATTATTACTATACTTTTATTATTAAAATACTAAGGTATTGCTGCTAAGTGCTTAATATTATAGGCTTAATAAGGGTTCCCTGTATCTAAGTATATTACCTGCTAGTTATTAATACTATATAATAACTAAAGGATTAATCTATAGTTAATAAAAGCACAGGCCTAAGATAAATATAAGTACTGCTTATAATATTATATTAAGTAAGCTTAAAGGCTATTTTTATAATAACTTTTCTAGTACCTTTAGCCTTAAATATTAAAGAATTAAAGGATTAATAAGCTATACTTTTATAGTTTATATTTATATTAAAAATTAATATTAAAAAGACTTTTACTTTTTTATTTTATTAAAGATTTTTATTCTTTATAAACCCCCTTTAAAACACTTATATTATAGTTTAATAAATATATTGCCTTAGCTAAACTCCTTACTTAATAATATCTTTAACCTAGGTTAGCCTATAAAAGACCTTAATATTAAAAGTTAAATATAAATCCAGCCCTGCTTTATTAAATAAATAAAAAAATAATAAAAGTAGTGGTATTTTATTAATATTAAAGCTCTTACTTATTCTATACCTTTTATATCTTTTTATAATATTAAACTAAAGTTAAGCTTAATAAGGTTTTCTTTTTTTATTAATTTTATTAAGCTTATTCCCTTAGCTATAGTTTCACTAGATAATAAATAACGATAGTAGGAATCTTATTAATCTATTTATATATATTATTATTAATATATATATAGTTTATTAAATAAATAAAGCAAGATATTATTTATTATATAGTAAGTTAATTATATTATTAATATTAATAAAATTATAAAAAAAGATTATAATAAACTTTATTATAAAGCTACTTAAGGTAATTTATAAAAAATAAATATATAACTTAATATTTATAATAATAAATTATTTTATAAAGTATATTATTTATATACCTTACTTAAAGAATATTATTAATAAAGGATTTATAATAAAGTTTTTATATTATATTTTTTAACTTTATAATATATTAAAAAGAATTATTTTTAATAAAGATAATATATTTATAAATACTTTTTAATAATGTTTTTATTATTTTATTAATTATAAATAATAACTTAATATAGTATTCTATCTTTAAATAAATAGCTAGATTAAATAATAAAATTAAAACCTTAAGCACTATTTATAAGCCTTTTATAATAAAGACTAGCTAGATTAAGTTAAATAGTTATTATTTATTAAGTTTATATATAATATTATTAAGCACTTAATTATTAAAAAGGTATTTATATTCTTACTTTTAAGTTATAATTTAATAATATTAAAGACTTATAAAATTAAAACTAACTATATAAACTAAACTACCTTAAATAAGATTAATAAAATAATTAATATAAAAAAGTATATTATAAAAATATTATAAAAAACTAATAAATTATATAATAAATAATATAGTAAAGGCTATATAAAGAAATTATTTAAAATTAATAATTAAGTTCTTATCTTTATTAAATACTTAAATCTATATTAACTTAATAAAAAGCTAGTAAAAAAGTATATAAAACCTTATTAAATTAAAGGAATTATTAAGATAAGCAGCCTTATTTATAAGCTATTATTATTAAGGATATTATATCAAGCACCTATTCTAATATAATAGGCACCTATTAAAATCAGGCCTTATGGCTTTATTATAGCATAATGCTAATCCTAGCCACTATATATTAATCTATAATAAAAAGAGTTAAGATTTAATTAAAAAAGCTATAACTAGATAACTTTAAAGTTAAATTTAAAGCTATAGATTATATAGTTAATATTTATTTTTAATATTTTTATTATTATTTAATAGCCTTGCTATTGATTAATACTAAAGCCTCTGCTTTTTTTATTACTATTGCCCAGGCTTAATCTATTTTATCCTTAAATTCTAGGTTAATCTTATTAATCCACTCTTTATAATCTTAATCTTTTAGATATTATAATAATCTTTAATATAACTATTGCATTATAATGCCAGGCTTATATATATTAATAATATTAAGGACTTAAAGACTAGTTATTATTATTAAAATTAAGGTTATTATAATAGTATTATTTATTAAATTTGATTTTATAATAGCAGGCGCTATTAAGGGCAGTAGCTGCTGCCAGTCTTGCTTTCCTTCTTGCCTTTCTTCTTTAATAATAGCTTTAAATTAACTAAGAATTTATTTATTGCTTTTTACAGGCTTCTTAAGATTAAGACTGCCTTTTAAATAGCCTTTGCCCTAGATAATAAAAGGATCTTTTAAAATTAAAAATATAGAATTTTCTTTATTTTTTATCTTTTAATACTAAAATTAATATATATTATTTAGCTAAATTAGCTCTTTCTCCTATATTTTCTTTTAATAATAAATACCTATACGGAAGTTTATAAATAATTTTAAAAGTGCAAGGGTTATAATATATTATTATTTTTTAAATATTATAACTTTTATAATACTTTATAGCTATTTAAAGCTCTTAAGCTATTAAAGTAAGGATTATAGTTATAACTTAATTATAGATTAATAAATAAAAAGGCTAATAAGTTAAATTTAATATTTTATATATCTTTAGTATTTACTAATTTTAAATATTTAAATTTTAATACTCTTAAAAGCTTTAAAGTTAAGAAAATATTATTATAAGATTGCTAGTATTATTTATAATAAATTTCTTTATTAATAAGTGCAGTAACTTTATAATTAATATTATAGTATACTTAAAGTATTATTATTAATTAACTTAATAATAAACTATTTTCTTTTTTTAAGGTAGTAGTTAAGTCTTAGTTATATACTTAATAGCAGTAGCAAGATAATGCTCCTGGCTTAATAATAAATATAAAATAACTATAAGCTAGTGTTTATATTCCTCTTTAAAAGAAGAAGAAATAAGGTTATTCCAGTCCTTTAAGAATAACTAAAATAGTACTGCCTGCTATATATATCTAGTCTAATAATTATATATAGCTTTAAGAAAAAACCGCTTTATTTTAGCTAGTATATTTATATTAATATATTAATAATAAAGGATATATATAGTATCTTTAATTACTGGATATTTATTTAAGGACTTTATTAAGGCAAGTTCTTGGTCTATAATAATAACTATTAATCTTAGAATTTTAAATTAAATAAAGAGGCTATTAAAAATATTAATTACCTAGTTATAGTAGCTTTAAGTCTCTCTAGATAAAAAGATAGCTATAATTTAAAAGCTTCTTTTTATTAATATAACCCTATAGATATTTAATAACAGCATATTAAATCTATTTATTTATTAAGAACTGGCCTTATAGTAACTATAAATAAGCATTTTAATATAAATTTATATACTTAAGGAGAAGAAGAGTCTATATATCTTTATATTCTTTTATAATTAATTATATACCTTTAAAATAGGTATACCTTAAAAGAGGGCCAGGCCTTTATAAAGCCTGGGTTATATAAAGCTTAAGTAAAGCTTAAGCCTATAATATACCCTCCTTCTCTTTATATTATTTTTAAAAAGCCTTTAAGTAAGTTTATTATTTATATATAGTATAAAAAAGAATTATATAATTAATAAATAATATCTTTATTAATAAAAGGGTTCTTAAGGTTAAGCAGGCCTTATAATCTATATTCTTTATAATATTATAATATATATAAAGGCATAGGTATATACCTTAATTAAGTTAAGTAAGGTCTGCCTTGCCTTTTTATTATATAAAGTAGCTTTATTTACCTTTTTATAATCTTACTATCTTAAAGTTTAAATTCTTTAAAAAAGCTTACTATCTTGCCTTTTTACTTTTATAAAAATAATTAATTAATAATTATAACTTTTATTTTTAATATAATAATATATTCTTTATCTTTTATATAATAATTAATATTAATTAATATAATAATTAATAATAAACTTATTATAAATATAATATCTTTAAGTATTAATTTAATATTAATATATAGTAAAGATATTAAAGAGTTATTAACCTTTAGATAATAAAAAGAAATTTTAATAATAAAAATATATAGCCCTTAATATAAATTAATTATCTTTATTATTTATATATTAAGTAATTAATAAATAATAATAAAATAAATAAATATATTTTTAACTATAGTTATAGCTATAAAATATATCTTAATAAGTATTAATCTTATTCTTAAGTTAAGAGTTAATTAATAATAAATTTAATATTATAATAAGTATTATATAATCTATAATATATTATTAATTAAAATAAGTATATTCTAGTGCTTACTATAGTAAAGGTTAAAGATATAAAAGGTATTAAAGTAAAATTATTTATTAAGTTTATAATACTTAATTAAATATAAATAAAAATATTTATTATTATTAAGTTAAGCCTTATTTAGCTTTAGTTTACTTATATCTTTAATACTTTTACTATTTTAATAAATAATACTTTATTTATAATTAAAAAAAGTAATATAATAATCTTAATTAATAATAATATTAAAATACTTAAATAAAAATAATAAGTAATATAAATTATTAATATTTTTAATATTTTACTTAATATATATTTATAATTTATTAGCTTTATAATAAGTATTATTAACCTTTTATAATATTATTTTAAAAAGCTTAATAAAACTTTTTAAAAAAATATTATAAAGTTTTATATTAATAATTAAAAAAGATTTTATACTTTATTAAGCTTAAATAAGTATTATAGTAATTATAAATAATAATTAAGGTAAGAGTATAATAAGCCTGCCTTACCCCTTCCTTAATAATAACTTTTTTTTTTACTATCTTTAAATAATAAAAATAAAAAAGAGAATAAGTTTTATATATTAAAAAAGAAGGCTTAATATTAATAAGCTAAAGTAATATAGCTTTATAATAATTAATACTTATTAATATTAATATTATTAATTATATTTATATTAAGATAATATAAGGTTATATTAATGCTTAATATAATATAAATATTTCTTTATATAGTTAAGTAAGTATTAATATTTATTATATTAATATTGCCTTTATTTATTAAAGATAATAATAATAATAAACCTACTTTTAGTTTACTTTTTATATAGTAATAATAATATATATAATACTTTTTAGCCTTTATTATACCTTTTAGTATATTATTAAAAAAATAGTATTATTATATATAATACTATTTATAATATTATTTTATTATAATTAATTTAGGTTTAAAGTATAGTATTTAAAGGAAATAAGTTTATTAATTTATATTATATTACTTTAAGCTACTTTAAATTAATTTAATACTATAGTATTTTAAAATTATTTTAATAGCTTTTATATAAATATATTATAGCTTGCTTATTTAATTAATACTTAATATTTTTAACTATAGCTATAGTAATTTTTAATAATTAGTATATATTTTATTATATATTCTTTTATTAATTTTACTTAACTTTTTAAGTATACTTAAATTAAGCTTAACTTAAAGTTTAATAAGACTTAAGATAATAATAGGTTATAAGTAGCTTTTTTTATAAAGCTTATATAAAAGGTAAGGTAAATATTATTAAAAATATTTAGCTTTATAATAAAAAGAGAAAAAACTATTATAATAATATATTTTATATATAGCTAATTAAGTTTCTTATTAAGGTAGTTTATTTTTATATATTATAATAATAACTATACTTTATTATTAATTTAATAATACTTTATTAAATACTAACTATAGTTAGTATTTTTTTATTAATATTATTAAGTAAAGGCTATTATAGCTTAAGCAAGCTTTATACCTTTTTTAAAGTAGTAAAAAAATATTATTACCTTACTTTTTAAAAAGGTAATATTTACTATAAGTATATTTATTTATTAAATAAAGTTAATATTAAATTTATTAAAAAGGTTATTTAAGCTTATACTTAATATTAATAAGTTTTATTTATTAAAAGCAAGTTAATAAACTAATAAGTACTTAAGCTAGTTATATTATATAAAGGAGATTATAATATATAAAATAGCTTAAACCTTTTAATTAGCCTGCTTTATATTATTATTAATTTAAAGGTAGTAAGTATTATAAGCTTAGGCTTTACCTAAGCCTTGTATAACCTAGGCCTTATAAAGGCCTGGCCCTTACCTAAGGTATTATTAACCCAGGCCTTATAAAGGCCTAGCCCTTACCTAAAGTATTACTAGCCCAGGCCCTATAAGGCCCTAACCCTTTTTTAAGGTATACCTGTTCTATAGGTATATAACTAGTTATAAAAGAATATAAGGATATATAAACTCTTCTTCTCTTTAAGTATATAAATTTATATTAAAATGCTTATTTATAGTTACTATAAGGCCAGTTCTTTATAATAAGCTATAAAAAAGAGTTATTTAACTTTAATTAGTTTATAAAGTATTATTTAAAAATATCTTACTTAATTTAATTTTTTATTATTAATAATTTAAAAAAAGAATTTATAAAAATATTATTAATAGTTTTTAAAATACTATATATAGGCCTTTATTAATATTAAGTATATTACCTTTAGCTAGATATATTTTAATAACTTATTTATAATAATTATAAAAAATTTTAAGTTATTATTAATTTATATTAAAAAATTTATTATAAAGTTTATAAAAATCTACTTTTAAAATCTATTTATAATAAAGAGTAATTATAAAAGGCTTTAATATTATTTATATAATATATAATTATTATAATAATAATAATTATAAATAAACTATACTATAGACTATAATATATTATTTTAATAATAAAAATATTAAAGTAAGTAAAAGGTAGTATTTTTCTTTAAGTATATTATTATAAAGGAGTTATATATATATTAAATAATAATAATAATAAAGGGTTTTTAATTTAAAAGCTAAAAGCAGCCTTAATATATAAATATACTTTAAGTATTAATACTATAATCTTTTATTTACTTTTTAATTATTACTTTTTTAAAGAACTTTTATAAATTACTATATATAGTTATTAATTATTAATTATAGAATATATCTTTAACTATACCTTAATCTTAAAGCTTTTAAAGATAAGTATTTTAAAATAAGGTAATATTAATTAAAAAAAAGGTATTATCTTTAATAAAAATAAATAAAAGTAAGATTAACTTATCTTTAGTTAAGTTTTATATTATAATAATAAAAATACTTAAAGAAAAAATAATTTAATTTATTTAAAGCTTTTTAGCTTTATTTAGTTATTAATATAAAAAAGTATTAAGCTACTTTATTTATAATTTAAAATAAAATTAAAGGTAGTAATTAAATTAAGAAAAAAGTTTAGCTTAATAAGCTTACTACTTAAAAATTAATTAAAGGTAAAGAAAGTACTTTAAGTTTTTATAGTTAATATATATATAAAAAAGGCAAGCTATACTTTATAATTTAGCTTTATAAGTATTTAAATAAAAAATAATAATAAAGAGCTTTTTATTATAAATAATATTATTTTATTTTATTAAAAAAAAAAGGTAGAATAATATATAATTAAGTATAAAATATTATTTATATTAAATTAAAAAAAGTACCTTCTTAAGGCTTATTTAAATAAATCTACTTTAAGGATTATATTTTTTTAAGGTTTTATTAAGCTAAGATTAAATATAAAATAAAAATAGTTTTAAGTATATTAAAGGCTATATTAAATTTATTATCTTAAGTAAATAAAATATTTTTTAAGTAAGCTATATAAAAGGTTTAATAATTTATATAAAGTTAAAAATAAATTTATAATAAAAGTTAATAAAGCTTAAAAAGCTTTAAATACCTTTAACTTATATAAAGGGTTTTTAGTCTTAAATTATAATAATCTTCTTAAGATTAAGGTAAATAAACTTACTTACTTAAATAATATAATTTAAGTACTTAACTTTTTTTATTATAAAAGTATATTTATTAATATTAATATTTAAGCTAGTTTTTATAAACTTATATAAAGTAGCCTTAACCTTATATATATAGTTTTTATAACCTTTATTAAAATATATTAAGATATTATTAAAGTAAGCTATAATAAAGTTATTAAAGGTATTCTTTAATATTTTATTAATATATTATTAAAAAGTAATAAGTATATTAACTAGATTAAAAAAGATAATTAATTATTTAAAAAGTTTAAGTTAAGTTTAAAATATAATAAGGTATTTTTTTTTTATAATTTATAGTTAATAAAAAGCTAACTTAATATTTAATTTTATAAACTAGCAAGCTTTTAAAAAGGAGTAAAGGGTTTTTTTTATTAAGGGTAAAAAATAGTAATTTTATATTATAACTTTATTTAAGGTATAGTAATTAATATAAAATCTTTAACTACCTTTAGCCTTTTTAATAAGCAAGATAAAGGTAATTATTAAAGAAGAGCTAGTATAGATTTAACCTTTATTTATTAACTTAATAATTTAATATTAAATCTTAAAGAAGTAGTTTTATAGTATATTATATAATAAGCCTTAAGGTAGGTTTAGGTTATACTTATTTATATCTTTAACTAGCTAGATATAATAATTAAGCTAGCTTTAATAAAAAGGCAGCTTAAAGGCTTTTTTTTTATTAAAAAGGTTAATAAATTTATATAGCTTAATTAAAAGATATTAATAAAGCTCTTACTAAAGGTTAATTAAGACTTATAATAAAAAAGACTTAAAGGTAATATTAAAGATTTATATAATTTTTTATAAGCTAGTAGTTAATAAAGTAATCTTTATATTATAGTAATATATTTTATAATAAATTAATATTATATATATAAATCTTAAGATATATATAATTAAAAGATTATTTTATTATTAAGTAATTTTTAATACTATAAAGCTAGTTATTAATTTAATAATAATTATATATTAATTAAGGTTTATTTAAATACTATAGTATTTTATTTATAATAAGCTTAAGATAATATTTTTAAAAAAGCTTAAAATAATATAAAGTAATATTAAGCATTATTATTTATTTATATTTATTATACCTTTAGTAATTTATAAAATCTTAAAACTTTTATATTTATTAATAATAATAATTAAGGTTTATATAATAAGTATTTATATTACTTTTATATCTAGTTTTTAAGCAGCTTTTTTATTAATAAGCTTATAATAATTATATTTATTATTAATTTATATATTTAAGAATTTTTAATTATTAAAAAGTATTAATATAAAGAAAAAAGGCTTATTTATATATTATAATATCTTTTATATCTTTTTTATTATAATTAAAAAGATAGTTTATATTATAGCTATAATAAGGTTAGTATATTTTTAAAAAAGATTTAACTTAAAGGCAGGGTATTTTCTTTTTTATTTTTTTTCTTTTTTTATTCTTTTTGCTTATTATTGCTTAAGATATAAATAGCTATTAGCCTGGTTATTAACTATATAAGGCAGGCTATAATAAAGTATATTTTAACTTTATAATAAATATATTTACCTTTTTAATAATATTTAATAAAGATATTAAGTAATACTTATTAAGCTTATAGGTAATTATTTAAAAAGTTAAACTATTGCTTTTTATAATTTTATAGCTTTTATTTTAAGTATTTTTTAAATATAAAGTATAATTTAATAAAATTTATACTAGTTATAAGTAAGTTTTTTTTTATATTTATAGCTTTTTTAACTTAAGGGTAATAGCCTTTATTATAAAAATAAAACTATTCTTTAAAATAATAAGTTTTAAGCTTTATAATAATAGCTTAATAAGTATTAATTACTATATAGTAATTATTTTATAAAATACTATATCTTAGGCTATAGTTTTATATTTTTAAAAAAAGTGCTTAATAAAGGCAGGCTAGCTTAATAATATTATTTTATAATAATTTATTAATTAAGGCTAATTTTTATTTAAAATAAATAAAAAATATAGTAGAAGATTTATTATTATATTATATAATATATTTAAGTTTTATTTAAGTAATTTCTTAATAATAAAGGTTAATAAATATAAATATAAAGTATTTTAAGAATTCCTTTAAGATATAGTTTTTAAACTTTAAGGTAGATTTATAGTATATTATAATTAAAAAATATATACCTTTAATAAAGTTTTATTATAAAAAGATAAATAAATCTTTATTAATATTAATAAACTCTTTATTAATAACTAGCTTATATATTATAATATATCTTTAAGTAAAGAATATAGCTAGGTTATTATTATAAAAGTCTTTAATTAAAAATAGCTTATATTAAACTAGTTTTTATATATTATTTATATAAAGTATAAGTAAGTTAAAAAATAAGTTAAGTAAAGGCACTTTAAGTTATTAATTAACTATATTTTATTATTAAGTTATTATTTATTATAATAATACTACTTTATAATATATTATTATAATTATATATAGTAGTTTTTTTATTATAAAGGTAGTTACTTTATTTATTAATATTAATATTAAATTATCTTTATTTATTATTTTTAAAGTATATAAATTATTAAGAACTAGCTTTATAATAACTATAAATAAGTATTTTAATATAAATTTATATACTTAAGGAGAAAAAGAGTTTATATATTCTTGCATTCTTTTATAATTAGTTATATACCTATAGAATAGGTATACCTTAAAAGAGGGCTAGGCCTTTATAAGGCCTGGGTTATATAAGGCTTGGGCAAAGCCTAAGCCTATAATATTATTTTATATATGCTGTCTATAAAAATAATAAAGGAAAATTAATAAAATAACTTAATTATTATCTTTAGTATAATAAATAAGGCTATTAATTAATTTTCTTTATTTTAAAGGTCTTAATAGTAAAAAAAGTTATTATCTTAAAGTTAATTATAAAGCCACTATATTTCTATATAGCCAGCAAGTTCTTATTAATAATGTCTTTAAATAGCATTATAAATATTATTACTAGTTAATCCTTTAATACTAAGGTTATTTTTTTTTTAAATTTATAAAAAAATCTATAATAGCTTAACTCTAGAATTATATAAAGAGATAATAATTACTTTTCTCTCTTTAATAATTATCCTCTAGTATTATAAATATATTAATAAAGGAAGTATTTTATAATTATATATATTTATATTATTATTATAATTATATTAAATAATAAAAAGTCCTTTACTGCATTACCTTATAAAAAAGGTATAAAGGCAGCCTGTTATCTAAGAGCTTGTCTTCTAGCACTAAAAAGTAAGAAGATAAAGATTTTATTAAGATTTAAATTTCCTTCCCTTACTATAATAAAATATTATATTATTAAATACAGTTTATTATTTAATAAAGTTATAGCTAAAGGGTTAAGTAATAGTATTAATAGCAGCCCTAGCCTTATTAATAATTACAAATTTATGGTTAAATAATACCTTTATTACTATTAGTGTTAATATATAAATACAGACTATAAATAGCTTTAATTTAATATATTTTTTAGTAAAATTAAATAATTAAGGGATTTATATAGTCTTTTTTTCTATATAAAATACTAAGAAAAACCAATATTAGGCATAGTGCCATTATTATAGACTATATAGCTATAGGGCTTGATTTTAATAAGTGCCTATTATATTGGAATAGGTGCTTGATATAATGTCTTTATTATTATTATTAATATAAATATATAATATCTTTAATATTATAAACCTTAAGGAGTTTTATAATAAAGATAATATATTAATTAAGTTAATAAATTACCCTTTTTTATTAAAGAGATATTTAAAATTAAAGATATTATTAATTATAAATACTATAAATATAACTAACTTTATTATATTAAGTAAAAAGATTATTTAAATAAAAAGAATTTATAAATATATTACTTTAACTTTATTAATAATTTATTATAAAAAGAATATAATATAAAATTTAAGGTTAAAAAGTAATAAAACTATAGTAAGCTAGTATTAAGGTAGTGCTTTTAAAAAGGGGTATATCTATAGGCTATAGTTAAGCAAGAGATATTATTTAAAAAAAAAGCTATAAAAAGGTTAAAGTTAAATAATAGTAAACTTAAGGCAAGGTAGTATTAAGTTAATATTTTTTAAAAAAGGGGTATACTTAAGGGTTATAGTTAAAAAAAAGGCTATTACTTAATAAAGATAAGGTTAAAAAAAGATAAGCTAATATTATAAAATATTAAAAAAGCAAGAAAGCAGTAATTATATAGTAATATTACTAAAGATTATATAATAATACTATTGCTTGCAGTAGCTTATTGCCTTTTTATAAAGGAAGTTTAGCTTAGTAAATTATTAAGCTATATTTAGCCTTAATTTATTAACCAGTCTTTATTAATTAGCCTCCTTTACTATAGCCAGGCTTAATTAATTAGCTTAATTAATAATAAGGCTTAATCTCTTCTTTATAGCTTTAGTCCCTTTTTAGCTATAAAGCCCTTAAGGAGTATAAAAAGAAGATAGCTCTTTAAGCTTTAGTTTAATAATATAACTTATTATTACTGCCTCTTACCTAACCCTTTTATTTCATTATAGATTAATAAAAAAAAAAGCTATTTTTATAAAATAATAATAAAGGCATTACTATAGAAAATAAGGTAATTTATTAAAGGATAATTAAGGCTATAATAAAATAGTAGTGCAAGCTTTATAACTTAATAAAAAGAAACCCTAGCCTTAAGCCTTTAGTCTTAAATTAAAAAAGAAAATATATTTATAAAAGATAAATTAATTAAATAAAAAGTTAGAAAAAGGTTAAAGATTAATATAATTACTATACTACCTTTATATTTAATAATAGCCTTATAGCTATCTTATAGAAGGCTTATATCTATATACTACTTATTATATCTTATGCCTTTTCACTCTCCTTTATAACCCTTATTTCTAATACTTTATTATTAAGGCCTTAATAATATATATATTTATTACTTTTATTTAGATTATTAAAAATAAGAAAGAAAAAGCAGTTATAAAATATACTAGCAGTATTTATATAAAGTATAATTATTTCCCTTAAGTTCTAGCTTACTATATACCTTAAGTATTAAAGATAAGGGTTAATATTAATAAAGTTAATTATAAAGTTATAATAATATAATTACTATATTAAAAAAGGTTTATAACTTAAAAAAAAGTATTAAAAGTATAAAAGCTAGTAATATAAATAATATAAATAATATAAAAAGCATTAATAATACTATAGGTATAAATATAAAAAGCACTAGGGCTAAAGGTGCTAAATAAGCTTAATAAGCCTTTTTTATAAGAGCTAGTAATATTAGATTTTTAGTTTTTAAAGCTAAAGAGTAAGTTTAAGGGGCTATAGTAAGAAAGTAGTAAAAAAGAAGCTAGGCTATAAATTAAAAAAGAAAAAAAAAGGAGGAATTAAAAAGGGGGAATTATTAATATAATAAAGGCAAGAAGGTGCTTTTTAATAAGCTTTTTATATAAATATAGTTAATTTATAATAAAAGACTTACTATAAGGCTATAGTATAAATATTAATAAAGCACTATATAAGACTTATTACCTATAGCTTAAATAAAAAAGCTTATATTATTTATAATATTATTAAAATAATAATAAAAAAAGGCAGCTTATTAAGAGCTAAAGAGCTTAAATTATTAATAACCTCATTAATAATTAAAAGTTTTAATACTAAATAAAAATATTTAACTTAAAGTATTAATATTAAATAAAAGTATATAAAAGCTTTAATATTAAATAAAAATATATAGCTAAAAGCTTTAATACTTAATAAAAATATATAGTTATTATAAATATTTTTAAATATAAAAAGAGAAAATCCTTTTTTTATTTATAAAAAAAAAGTAAAGATAAATAAAGTTATATATATAGACCTAGCTATAATCCTGCCTTTATCTCCTTTTATAATACCTATAACTTTACTTTATTTTAAGACCTACCTAAGATCTATTACTCTTCCTTAGCCACCTATTACTAATATATATATATATTAACTTTAGTATAGGCACATACTACTATAGTTTAAATAAGAGTATACTATAGTGTTAATAAGAGAACTCTTTTATAATACTACCTAGGCTTATAACTATAAGAAAACACAGGTCCTGCTCTTGTAAATAAGGTTAGGCCTATTATAAGGCTTTTTCTATTCTCACAATAGCCTAATGACTAATAGCTCTAGCAATTATATTATTATAACAATGGCCCTTATTAGTCAAGGGTTGAATTAAATCACTGCTTGGAGGGCGTTCTGTTTTTTAATCTTTTTAATTTATTTTATTTTTAATATATTAACTTAACCTTTTAACTTTTTACATTTTTAAATATTTGTTTTTTTTAAAAGTTTTCTTAGTTTTTATTTTTTAGAAAAAATGAAGCTGATCTATATATATCTATATATAGAGAGAAACTTAAGAATTATTAATATAGTCCAAACGTCTTAATAAATCAAATGCATGGAAGAACTTGTCGCCAAGCATATAACTACTATAAAACAGCAGCCAACATGATAAAATTGAAACAGCTATAGAATCAGCTCATCTACGACTAGACATTATATAGACGGAGCCTTATACTTCAGACGACAAGCAAGTTTATGAGAGAAGTTGAAAGATATCATGGAGAGGACGTCTTAAGACAACCACTTCTCTATCCTGACTTTATGAGAGGTTTCCCAGAGTCACTGCTCCTCCACAGGTTTCTCCGGAACACACCGTCACGCTGTACTACCCATAATGCTGCTGGACCAAAGCGTAAATTTCAGCATCCAAAGCCATGACATCCGCTTGCAGTGACGTGAGGTCGGTATCAAGTTCAAAGCCATCCATCAGTTGGTCGCCACCCAATAAACCTGGATTTGCGAGAGTTGAGTTCAGAGATTCGCCGTGCTGCGATGGGTCGCTCTTCTCATTCAAGCTCCACCCATAAGGCTCGTTCTCCAGGATTATCTGCGTAATTAGATCCAACGCCAAATCTTTGAGCAGCAAATGTCGATATATGCAGGTTCCAACAGACTTGAAATCTCCGCCTTCGTCTTCGTAAAGGGGTTAACGTCGTATGCGAGAGTGGAATGCGAGTGTTTCTGGGCCACCTCGCTCCACTTAGCGATAATCCACGTCTGAGCCACCATGGTCTCTTCCGAGCTCCCCCAGACGATACTAGCTCGACCGTCTTCGTAATTGTACCGGAAGATGTATGCGCAGCTTTCTTGTCCGTCAAGACAGGTACCCCAAAGTTCGATGACTTCCAGTTGGGGAAGTGACAGAGCTGCTTTGGCTGCGAGGATTACCAGAGATGCGAAATCCCGTCTGCTTCTGCCCGAGCTTGAGAGAAAGCAACGTAGGATTATGCGTTTGAGGGAGCTTTCAGGCATCTGAGGCGATTCCCCCAGTTCAATAATAGACCGAAGAAAGGCAGCTGTGTCCATCTGCCAGGGCAGGCAGAATTGCTCTAGTCTTTGGGAAAGCTTTGCCATCTCCCGAGGCAGGCAGGCTTGAGCATGTGGAGGATTTTCAGATCCCACTTCCTTGAGACCATTACCGCCCTTGTTTTTGGGGGTTTCCCACTGCGTTAAGCAGAGTTGGCGCAATGTTTTTGGCAGGGAGGGCAGTAAGTGCAACTGGAAGCCTGAGAAAGGGGCGTTAGCTTCAATCAGGTACTCGCCGTAAAGACTGGTCCGCGTTTCATGTCTTTATCAATGGATATTTGCTTACGAGGCTCCGGGGAAACAGTCCTCTCAAAGCGGAACCACTCCAATGCCACAAAACTTCGTCCAAGCAGCTGAGACAGTGTCTCTACGTGAATGTCCCTGCGAAACTGCCTGCGCATGACCAGTCCTTTGATGATGGGTACGGCAGGAAGACTCTTGTATTGATAGGTGAAGCGGCCTCGCTCATTCCTTCGTGGTTCTAGACGGAGCGGAGTTCCCAGCACCCTTTTCACATGCCCGTTGTGCAACGGCGGAGAGCGGCCGCAATGGAGATGATAGCTAAAAGGCTCAGCGATATTCGTTTGGTGGAATTCAACCATACCAGATGCAAGACCTAGGTCTTCGGCATAGTGAAATGGATAACCGTCCTTGATTTCGCATCGGTTAAACCTATGCTCTGTATCGCTGGGCGAGGAAGCGGACAACATAAGTGTCAGTCCCTCTGCTCCATGCCTCGCGGGATCCCAGAGTGTGAGAGTCCCCAGTAGGGACTGAATACACGTCGTGAATATCGTGTTGTTGCTGCGATGGTTGATAAGCACCAAAGTTTAACAGTATCAGAGTTGGACATATGGATGCTCGACATATCAATGCTGTGTTGCCTTATCCTCCGGTTTATCACAATCGGGACACTGGTACTTTGAGAGCTGAATCCGAAGCCAGAGCTTTCGGATATACCCCAAACGAGGGTCATGTCGTCTGACGATTGCGTCAAACTCGGCGAGAGAGTCGGGATCAAGAACAAGACGCCGAAATGTGCAAGTTTCAAAGAATACCTGCCATTCACGGCACACTATAGCGAACTAAGCCACCTTCGGGGAGCCCAGGCAGTTGTATCGCCTCACAGGGATGGGCAAGCCCACCAGGTTCAGTATCATATGGCGTATTTCAACTGGAAGTGAGGCCCACGAAGTGGACTTGGTGATTAATGTTGGCGACTCGACCCGCAGGGAATCGGTTGCCACATCCATCGCGACAGGAAAAAATGGTACAGAGCGAATGTTTCCGCAGCGATAGACTAGATGTGATGTATTCAGAACAGCAGAATGGAAGAGATTATCCCTTAAGGTACAAGAAATACGATTGAATATTTAACTTGTCTAAATAATTCTATATAAACTTTCATAACTTATAGCTATATAAAAATTAAGGAAACTTAATATATAAAGTTTAAAAGCATGTGATGAAAAAGAGTGGGGGGGATGCTTTTAATATAAAAGAATATACAGAGGTCATTACTAAAAGTCTTATCTTACTGCTTATTTTTTTACTAGTAGAATCTATATATAAGGAAATTAAGCTGCATTCTAGCTTAATAATAATAAAACAATACTAAAGGTTACTATTATTATTAAAATAGCTTTAACTTCTTTAACTTATTTAATTTTAAATTATAGTTTTATATAATATAGTAATATAGGCTTAAGCCCTAATATTAAACCTAGCTAGCATCTTTAATAATTAAATTTATTAACTAACTAAGATTTATCTTAAGATTATAAATTTAATCCTAGACTAGGCTATTAAATATGGCTTTAATTTAATAAAGCTAGTAATCTTAGATATTTATATCCAAGATATTGCTAAATCTAGCTAGCTATAAAAACAAGTTATTATTAAAGACTATATACTTAAAAAGGTATAATATAATTATTATAATAAAAAGAAAAGCTATACTTTAATTTTAAGTAAATTAAGTAGCTTAGTCTTTTTAAGAATTATATAAAGAGTTTTTTAATTTATTAATCTTTAAAAAATAAAGTTAATAAAAAAGCTAGGCTGAATAATTAAAATAAAAAAGTAATAATTAAAATAGTATTTTATATATAAAGACTAGACCTTAAATAATTAAAAAAAGGTTATTTAATTTAATAAAATTATTATTATACTGCTTTATTAATAAAGAGGCTATTAAGTCTAGTATTCTTTAATAAAATATATAGTATGCTTTTATATTTATAAAAGATAAAAAGAATATATTAAATTTATATTTTAAAGTTAATTTTTTTATAAAAAAAAGGCCTTTATTATATTTAAAAGCTTAAGATTATTAAAGAATAAATAAATAATAAGATTATAATTAAAAAAATAAATAAAGAAATTAAGCCTTTAATAAAGGAGATATAAAAGGTTATAAATAGTATATACTGCCTTACACTTTATAATAAGCCTAGCCTTAAGCTAGCTTAAAAGTTTATAATAAAAATAAAGAAGCTTTTTTATAATAATAATAATAGTATTAATTAATAATATTATTAATAATATATTATTATCCTTAAGCTTATTTTATTTATAAAAAAACTTAGCCTTATGTTAAAGCTTATAAAAGTCTAACTAAAAAAGCTTATAACTATCGGATAAAAGTTTAGCCGCCGGATAGATGAATTAGCCCGACGGAGGAATAATTAGGCCGAACGATCGAGATTGAAAAATTTTTCAATCTCGATCCTTTATAAATTAGGCCTAGTTTTAAACTCTAAATCCAAGTGGCGAAACTCTATTATAACTTTTTACATAATAAAAATATTATTAAGAAAAAATAACCAATTAAAAGCGCAAGAAAAGAGCTTTTAAATAATATAGATTACATAATATTAGCTTATGTAATCAAGGTGTAAAAAACTATATAAAGAAGCGATGCCTCCAATAGAAAACAGGATAGTTATATTAGACCTAAGTGCTTATATAAGTATAATGGTTATATCTATTGCTTATATAATACAATTCCTCTTGCTTATATAATATTTATATAAGCTTAGGTAATCAAGCCCCACTTTTATTACTAAGCAATCTTCAATAGGTTATGAGCCCGGCTTATATAACTTATATTATTATAAGTTATATAATATTAATACAACTACCCTATACCGATAATAACCGAGTTTAACCGAATTTAACCGAATCCGAGTTCGTCCGAGTTCGACCGAATTCGACCGAAAAAATTATAAAAAATAATATAATAAAAAAAAAAATATAATAACAATCTTTAAACAAAAAAAATTATTATATTATATTATTATTATAAAGCTATTATTATTTATTATTATTATATAATATTATATAATAATAATGGGCAAAGATAAAGAAGATATCCCAAAGCTTAAAGGCTCTGAAAATTATCCAACTTAGGCCTTAAGGATGGAATCCTTTTTAATAAAGGAAAAATTATTTTCCGCTATTAAAAATTCGGAAAATAATAAATCCGATGAGGCCCTAGCCAATATTAGGCTTAGGCTTTTTGACGGACCTTTATTACAAATAAAACACACTAAAAATGCTAAAGAAGCTTGGGATGCTTTAAGAAATCTTTATAATTCTTCAGGATTTACTTTTAATTTTTTAATTATAAAGGAATTATTTAATATTTCCTTAGATAAATTTCCTAATATGGAAATTTATTTAAATAAAATTAAAGAATTAACTGAAGAATTAATTTCTAGGAATATTATTATTCCTGAAATTGTAATAATAGCTTGGATTTTAAACAATCTTAACGAATCTTATAAATCCTATGTTATTAGTGTTTCTCAGGCTTTAAGAAATAACCCTGATATCTATAACCTAGAATCTATAATTTCTAGCTTATTAGATGAATCTAAAAGATATAAAGAGCCTGAAGAAAATTACTATATAACTAATAATAATAATAATAATAATAATAATAATAATAATAATAATAAAAAGGTTATTAAAAATAATAATAATAAAAAATATTATAATAATAAAAAGCCTTGGAAGAAAAATAAAATAGTAGTTAAATGCAAATACTGCAAGCTTCCAAGCCACTTTAAAAAAGATTATTATTTTTTACATCCTAATAAGGCCCCTAAAAATTAGAAAAATCCTAATAAAAATAATAAAAATCAAGAAAATTAAAATAAAAATAATAATAAAGAAGCTTATTTTATTAATAATAATAATAATAATAAGCCAAAAGATATTGAAGAAAATTACAACCTTATTTCTAAATTAGACCTTAATAAGGATATAAATATTAATAACGACTGTTATATTGATAATAATATCGATATGGATTATAAATTTAAGCATAATTACTCTAAAATTGAGGTATTAAATATAACTTCTAATAATAATAAGAAAAATAATAACAATAATATAAGACCTTTAACTAAATATTTACCTATTTTATATAAATTTATTAAAAATAATAAAAAGGTAAATTATAACCCTTATAAAAATTATAATAATATAACTAATTTTATTTATAATATAGGTGCCACTAGGCATATTATAATTAATAAGGATAACCTTATTAATTATAAAACAATAAATAAAATTGTTAAATAGGGTCAGGCTTCTTCTTTAAAAGTTAAAGGATTAGGTGATTTAATTATTTATTTTTTAAATAATAAAAAACCTTATTTATTAAAAAACTATTATTATATTCCAGAATTAGGAATTAATATTATATCTCAATCTTATTTTATTAATCTATTTGCATTTATAACTTTAAAATCTATATTTCTAATAAATAATAAAGGCAAAATAATTACTCAAGGAATTAAAAATAATAACTTATATAATATTCCTGTTATAATTAAAAAGCCTAATAATGCTGTCTATATAAATATTATTAATAATAATAATAATAATAATAAATCTATTAAATTAGATTTATATTTATGGCATTTAAGATTAGCACATTTAAATTACAAAGCTTTATTAAAACTTATTAAAAAGTCTAATAAAGCTTATAATTTTAATAAAAATAATATTATTAAAATAAAACAATGTAAGTACTATTTAAAAAGAAAATTAACTAATAAGATAAATAAGAAAATAAATAAAAATAAATATAATTATCTGGATAAAATATATACAGATATATAAGGACCTATAAAAATCCCAACTTATAATAATTATACCTTTTTTATAACCTTTTTAAATAAATCAACAAGATTTTTAACAGTTTATTTAATTAAAAATAAACATAAAGCTTTAATTAAATTTAAAGAATATAAAAATTTAGTTAAAAATAATAATAAAGGTTATAAAATAAAAGAAATATTTTCAGATAATACTAAAGAATATATTTACCCTATAAGAGATTTTTACTTAAATAATGGTATTATTTATAATAATAGCCCTATTTATACTCCTGAGCCGAATGGCGCTATTGAAAGGATAAATAAGACCTTATTAAATAAAATAAGAACTATTTTATTTACAGCAAATTTACCTTATTATTTATAGGGTAAAGCCCTATTAACAGCTGTTTATATTTATAATAAAACTCCCCATTCTAGCCTTAATTTTAAGGCTCCTATAGAATTAAAAGAAAATAAAACCTTAGAAATTTCAGACTTAGAAAATATTAAGGTTTTTAGGAGTATTATTTATTATAAAAATAAAAAGCCTGAAAATAAATTAGAAACAAGGGCTTTTAAAGGCATTATTATAGGCTATTTAGAAAATAGCTATAAAATCTGGGATTTTCATAAACATAAAATAGCTATATCTAGGGATATAACTATTTTAGAGAATAATTTTAAGGCTAATTATTCTAATAATTATTTAAAAAAATCAAGATAAATCCGATTTATTTGATTTTAATACCCCATTAAAGCTAAATAAAGGCGCTTTAAATAGCCCTAATAATATTAATAATAATATTAATAATAATATTAATAAAAATACCATAAATAAAATAAATAATCCTAATACCTCCCAAGCCAAAATCTCTATAGATATCCCTTTTAAGCCACAGGCAGATTTTAAAGAATATAAAGAATATCCAGATATAAATTATATTTATAATATTATAAATAATAAAGATAATTTAGAACCTTCTTCTTATAAAAATGCTATTAATAATATTAATAGTGTTAAATAGAATAATTCTATGAAAGAAGAAATTGATGAATTAATAAATCAAGAAACTTGGGAAATAACCTATTTGCCTAAAGACCGGGAAGCTTTAGGTGGCTATTGGGTTTATAAAATAAAAGAAATTAATAATAATAATATTATTAATAATAATAATAATAATAATAATAAAAACCCTAAAAATAATAATAATAATAATAATTATAAATATAAATATAAATCACGTTAGGTAATTCAAGGTTTTAAGCAAATTCAAAATCTTGATTATAACAAGACCTTTACTAATACAGCTAGGCCAGAAGCTATTAGAATGCTATTAATAATAGCTATTTCTAATAACTATATAATAAATCAATGTAATATTAAAAATGCTTTTGTACATGCTAAAATTAATAAAGAAATATATATAAAAATTCCCTTAAGATGGGAAGAATATATTATTAATAATTATAATAAAAAATATAATACTAATTATATTTTAAATAATAATAATAATAATAATATAAATAATAATAATAATAATAACTATCAATTAGTGGCAAAGCTTAAAAAAGCATTATACAGCCTTAAACAAAGCCCTAGGCTTTAGTATAATTTTCTTTCTAACATTTTAATAAGCTTAGATTTTATAATAAATCCTTTTAATAAAGGAATATTTATAAATAAAAAACTACATATAATACTAGTTATATATATAGATGATATATTATTTATTGGATCTAATATTAATAATATAAATTATATTAAAAAATGCTTATTAAAATTTATAAAATTACAAGACCTAGGTGAAATTAAGGATTTCCTAAGAATAAGATTTTATATAAATAGAAAAGAAAAAACTATAACTTTATCCCAAAATAAATATACTATTAATAAAATAAAAGAATATAATAAAGAAGGTCTAGGGCATTCTAATTTACCACATATAGTGGGTTTAAAATTAAGAAAAGCCTCTGAAAGCCCTAATAATAATATAATTTTACAATATTAAAAAGAAATAAGCTCTTTATTATATCTAGCCTTAAAAACAAGGCCAGATATAGCTTTTAATGTTATAAATTGTTCTAAATATGCATCAAAACCTAATAATACTCATATTAAAGCTTTAAATTGCATTTAGAAATATTTAAATAAATATCCTTTATTAAAATTAAAATATAAATGCAAAAATCCTTATTTATATTTTATTAAAGGATTTTCAGATACTTCTTGGGCTGCTAATTTAAATAATAGAAGTTCTACTACAGGTTATTGTTTTTATTTATATAATAATTTAATAACCTGGAATTCTATTAACCAAAAATCTATAGCTTTAAGCTCTTGTAAGTCTGAATATATAGCTTTAAAAGAAACCTCTAAAGAAGCTATATATTTAAATAATTTATATTCTTATTTTATAAATAATTTAAATATTAATTATAAAATAAAAATTCCCCCTATTTTAACAGATAATAAAGCTGCTATTAAAATAAGTGAAAATTCTAAATTTCATAAAAGAACTAAACATATAGATATTTCTTATCATTTTACTAGAGAAAATATAAGAAATAATAAAATACAATTATTTTATATTAAATCAGAAGATAATATAGCCGATTTCTTTACTAAAGACCTTTCTATTACTAAATTTAATAAATTCAAGGCTTTATTAAATTTAGAATAATATAATATAATATAACATATTATAATATAATATAATAATAATAATAGTATAATTATAAGAGGTTTTTTAATCTTGTTAGCTTTCAAGATTTTTCCTCTAAGGTTTTTATTTTACTATTTTTTCCTAATAATAGGTTGAAATTCCTATCTTTTAATAATAGGTTGAAATTCCTATCTAAAAAAGGTTGAAATTCCTTTATATTAATAGGTTTAAATTCCTATATTTTAACTTAACTTTTTTTCCTTATAATAATAAGGTTTTTAATATATTCTCTAAAGCTTATATAAAAATTCTAACTAAAAAATTACTATATAATCTTTAAGGGAGGCTGTTAAAGCTTATAAAAGTCTAACTAAAAAAGCTTATAACTATCGGATAAAAGTTTAGCCGCCGGATAGATGAATTAGCCCAACGGAGGAATAATTAGGCCGAACGATCGAGATTGAAAAATTTTTCAATCTCGATCCTTTATAAATTAGGCCTAGTTTTAAACTCTAAATC